>OZ022586.1:16259557-16343617 GCA_963669155.1 Arbacia lixula | reverse complement strand
CACACACACACACATATATATATATATATATATATATATATATATATATATATATAAGCCATATGTATACAGAGAACAAAGAAAGGGACAACATATTACAAAGAGAGAAATGGAGAGAGAGAGAGAGAGAGAGAGAGAGAGAGAGAGAGAGAGAGAGAAGAGAGGTCATGGGAAAAACAAGAATCATAAAACATAAGAACTAGCTCATTTAAAAAGAAGACTTAGAAAAGGCGTACTTAAGGGTGACAACTAAACACTTTGCAGGCGACAACATGTATGCATCATTCTCTGGGCTGGAAGCAAAATTTGTACTTAGAGAATCTCTAGAGAAGGACCACAATTTATCATGAAAACATGATACTCATTAGTGGCAGAAGCTCTCCCTTTCCCTAAATATTCCGCTTTATGTAGCTCCGAAGGCTAAGGCTACCGGTTTACTTTTATCGCAAATCTATCCCGTAATTACTTGAGATATTGATATCATGATATAACTGATATATAACATTCTTCTTCTTCTTCTTTTTCTACTACTACTACTACTACTACTACTACTACTACTACTACTACTACTACTACTACTCCTACTACTACTACTACTACTTCTACTATATCATTATTATTATTGCTGCTGGTACTACTTCTACATCTACTACTTCTTCTACAATTACAACAAACTTCTTCTTCGTCGTCTTCTTCTTCTTCTTCTTCTTCTTCTTCTTCTTCTTCTTCTTCTTCTTCTTCTTCTACTACTACTACTACAACTTCTTCGACTACTACTACTACTACTACTACTACTCATATTACTACTACTGTCTATTTCTACTGCTGCTTCTACTACTACCACTATTACCAAACTTCAAGTATATACTTCTTCTGTTATCATCATATTGCTTATACTGCTTTATTCACTATCTTCAGTAGATATGGACGTAGTATCTGTGGCATAGTTTTCATCATAGCATTATCGCGCATTTCCCCACAATCATGAGCAGGGAACTAACGAGGAAACATCCATTCAACTTTTTCTTCATTTGGTCCCCTGTAATCTCGTTGCAATGAAAGAAGGAGGAAATTGGGCCCTGTAATGTACGTGAGCAATCTCACCCTTGGTTACTTTCCAATACAATCTCTTTCTCTCTCCAATCTCCTTTCTGTCTGTCTGTCTTTCCTCTCTCCAAACACACAGCCCGAGTGTGTCCATTGACGGTTCTAGCTAATAACGCTTTAATCACTGCCGCAGTGGACCCGGGCAAACACTCGCCTCTCTCTTACCGCTCAAACACCTCCCCCTTTTACGAGCTCCAATACGCTAATAATTCTCCAATTCATATTTGTAGATCCTTACGGAAGAAGCCTTCCGCGTCGATCTTGCTTCATCGCAAGGACACGTTTCTTAAGCATGTTTTGAGAAAGGTGAGGGTGGGGTGGTGGTTGGATGGGGGACAGAGTGGATCTTGTTACCCTGCAACGAGATGGGGTGGGGGATTGTACTGTAGTATCCGAATGACACGTTTTTAAGCATGTTTTGAGAAGAGAGAGTTGGTGGAAGGGAGGAGAGTCGTGGTGGTGGTGGGGGGGGGGGGGGGGAGTAACTATTTTCATCCTGCAATGAGGTGGGGTAGGGGATTGAAGTATCAAATGGCCTTATTCTTAAACGTCACCTTAACATGTCGGGATGGGAGAGGGAGACGAGGGTGGGTTAGGTGAGATGGTTTCTGTGTTTCCTGACACGAGGCGTGCCAAGGACATGTTGCTTAAGCATGTTGAGAAAAGAGAGAAGTTGAGGAGAACGAGTGTAGATTACGGGAGATCTTGTAATTCTGCATTGTGAGGGGTGGGGAGGGGGGATCTTGTTATGATTTTCAAAGAGGGAGGGGGGGGGGAGAAATACTTTATAGCAAGGACAAGCTTCTTTCACATTTTATAAAGGGAAAAGGGGTGCAATGGGGTAGATTCTGTTTTCTTGTGATCGGGAAGAAGGGGTGAGGAGGGAATAGAATAAAAGTTCGCTTGTTGAAATGGAAGAGAGAGAGAGAAAGAGAGAGAAAGAGAGAGAGAGAGAGAGAGAGAGAGAGAGAGAGAGAGAGAGAGAGATGGTCGGAAATAGGGTCTGTAAGTCTGTAGGAGGGAGGGAGAGGGGTGATCTCGCTCTCCTACAATTATTCGGGAAAGGGAAGGTTGCTTAATGCCAAGGACAAGAGGGGAGAAAGGAGTTGTGGTGGGGTAAAGTCTCGTTAACCTCCAATGAGGCGGGAAAGAGAAAGTTGCTTCATGCCAAGGTGATGTTTCTTGAGCGTGGTGAGGTGAAAGACGGAGAGAAGGGGAAAGGGGGTGGAGTTGGGTCTGTCTTGTTTTCTGAGACTGAGAGGGTAGTGGTGAAGGGGTGTGTGGAAGAATAAGGGTGCTTCTTCGAAGGGAAAAGTTTCTTAATGATGTTGAGATAGAAGAGGAAGACGAGGGGAAGGGGGAGGGGTGGATCTTGTTTTCCCAGACTAAGGGGTTGGGGTGGGGGTGAGTAAAGATTCTTCATAGCAGGGCCATATTTCTTAATGATGTTGGGAAGGAAGAGGTAGTTTGGGAGAACGGGGGTGATGTTTGGTAATGCCGTTACCCTGTACTGAGGGAAGGAATTTTGTTTAGCATGCTGAAAGGAAGATGAGGTGGTAGAAGGGGGGGGGGGGGGGTTGCGATGAGGCGGGAATAGAGAGCTGCTTTATGCCAAGGACATGTTTCTTGAGCATGTCTAAATGCAAGAGGAAAATGAGGGAAAGGAAGATGTATTGGAGTATATTTCGCTTAATGTTTTGCAAAGAGGAGTGGAATGGTGTGGGGTGGGTGGCATGTAAGGGAGGGCGGGAGGGAATTTTTCATGATATTTCAAAAGCGTGTTGAGAGCAAAAAGAAAGACGGGTAGGAAAAGGGGACGAGTTGGATTAGATCTTGTTCTACAATTAGTGGGGGGGGGGGGGGGGGGTAAGTATGAAGGTCGCTTCATTTCAAAGAGATGATTTTTTTTTTGTTCTCTCTTTAGACACGACACTCACACAAAAACGGACAGTCTCTCATCTTCTCTCCCTTTCTCCATCATTCTTTTTGCCAAACTCTTTTGATCTCATTTGCTGTTTCTTCCCATTCATAATCTCACAATATCCTATCATCTTTCACATCTCACGTCTCCATTCTTTCTCCCCGTGTTTCCTACTGCAGTTCATGCGTGTTCCTTTCGCACTTGCATTTCATGTCCCCTCATACCATCTTCAAAATGTCAACATATCTGGTTTCACATGCAGTGAAGCCCGACGCCGGTGCGCACAACCAACCTGTCACGAGTCATGCATGTGCACGAATAGAAGGATGGACAGGTGGAAAAAAGGGGTTGCGCCTGTACATTCCATGCCACACCCCCTTCGAATTTATAGGCGATGAAAACACCCCCGCTCCCGCTACCGAATCCACCCCCACGTCACCCGCGTGGATTCACCCGCGCATGCAAACAATCCCCTTCCAAAAAGATGCAATTTCGCTCGTATTTACGGGCAAATCCATGCAATTGTCAACGCTGTGTTTGCTGATACTACCAGCGGAGTAGGCGAAATCTCCGACGAGGTAGTCAAAATTCTTCATTTTCTTTTGCGCCGGCCTGACTTCGGGATTGAGAAAGCTTCTTCTCCGCCCCGTCTCTCCCAGGTACGGGCGAGTGGGGCCAATTTGCTGATAACTCTTTCTTTTTCTTCTTCTTCATCTTCGTCGTCTTCTACTCCTTCTTCTGCTGCTCTGCTGCAGCCAGGGCCTTCATCTTATTAATGAATTTCAGTCCGTGCTGGCTGCGCCCTAAGCATACACCGAGTGCCTCCGTCCAGCTATTTTAGGCCACACGCCTGTGAAGGGGCATTGCACTATAGTCGTCCCTGACGTTCATACTGTAATACTAACAAGTGTTTTTCGCCAAGTGCATTGCCCATGACAACGAGCCCTTTTGAGTACTAAAGTACGTGCGTCCACAAGTTTGATGAAAATGTGATGATTTTCAATACACTTTAATTTCTGAACTCACACCTGGTAGTACTTAGAAGTGTTTTTCGGCAAGCGTTTTTCCCATAACAACTAGCTCTTTTAAGTACAGTGGTACGTGCGAGCATGTGCGATGAACATGTGTTGAAATCCATAGACGTGAGACATGGATTGTGATGGAATAAGACAGTCAGTAAAATTGGCAAGCTGTTTCAGTATGAAACTAAATATGTATTTTGAGTCCATTTTTCATACCTGTTTGAAATTTGTAATGATTGTAAAGCAATGTCACATTAATGGACACAAAACCTTATCTATTCAAATGCAAATAAAAATCATCTTTTATTAAACGTGTAGCAATTGTGATATTCTAATGCAATCAAGCAAATTTAACGTATATTTTACATTTGTCTGTCGAAAAATGGAGTTTTGTTCATTCGCGAATTGAAAATGAATTATTTTACATAATACTAATGCGACGAAGCGAGCACATTTGGGTTGTTGCAGTTAACATTCCAACTCTCAACTACACAATTATCAAACACAGAACGACTATTGCATTGTATCAAAGATCAATTGATATATATTAGTCTAAGGTTTGCTATCATAGTTATGGCATTAACCACGCTACGTGGTGTGTTCCTTATCCTAGTAATAAAGAGAGCTCCAAATGAAGTTCTATTTGTTCATTTTTACGGATGTTTTGTAAAGTTGTGTCATACTCTTTAGTGTGGTACACGTATTAGTTGTTATTGCATAATGATTATTTTGTCATGCAACATTGTAAAGCGCATTCAATTTGTCCTCATGGGAGGGAAGAGGGCACATTAATCAGAAAAGGGTATAATTCTACGTAAATATGAAAACGAAGATCCAAGAATTGTATTAACAAATGTATAAACTATTCAGTAAAGCTATCAAAGATATGAGCAAAACTTGATGCATTATGATGGCAATTAGGTTGGCCTACTACGACACACACTAAAAACGCATTTGATTCCACACTATGTCTATGTCATGATGCTGAACGAATGTAGCGTAATCAAAATTAGTTCACCTAGTCTATGTAGAGTGTAGAATAATTTGTTTGGAAAAATGTATTCCATTCAGCATAAAAGCAGGTGTAATGCATTATCACCATTAAGATAAACATGAAGGACAATACAATATATGAAGAACGCAATGTGAGACAGTTGAGTCATGATGTATATGAGCGGAAATAACACACAATGGAACGAGTCTTGTAAATTAGCAGATAGTATATATCCAAGAATGCTAAGACATCCTTATTTGATAAGACGTTTCTGAGAAAATGTCCTTAAGGTGTCACGTAAAAGCGAACATAATTAGACCCCGCTGGAACACACCTAATGCTTCTTTACTGTATTAACCATGTATTCGCCATTGAGGCATTTTTGCACAGGGAATACACACAATTCCCAAAGGGCTGTATGGAGTCTGACAGAGAAGGAGTTAACTCTTTATGCGCCATTGAGGCATGTTTGGACTGATTGAACATATCATTACCACAGTGCATTATGGAGCCTGACATAGAAGGAGTTAACCCTTTAAACACCATCAAAGCATTTTTGAACTGGTAATACACACCATTCCCACGGATCAGTATGGCGTATGGCAATGAAGGGCTTAGCGTTTGTGCATGTACTGGTGTGAGTATATACTGGGTGTTTGGATATCTTCAAGAAATTTATGTAATGAAACATTAGTATATATAGCCGTGAACCCGTGCATGAAAGCACGTGTACTCTTTGGGTTACCAGTATGTGTGCATTCCTTATGGGAAAATGAATGAATGGCGACTAAATATCTTTTACATTCAGCCAAGTTTCACATGATATGATGTAATGCCTGCATTCTATGATAATTGTTTGTAGGAATGATTTCAGAATTCTATTTGTCTGTACAGTTGGTACAATTTCATGTAACTGTGCTACTACCATGACAACGATATACCTTCTCTCCGTTTGCTTCATTACTATTCTTGCAGAAAACTATTTAAGACTGGCTATCAATGCATATTCAATGAGATATTTCTTTTCTAATTTCCAGATCGAAGATGCCCTTTAGTTGCTCAAAATACACGTATTCTAACAACTTCAATGGAAACACGAACTGAACTCACAATGAACTCACAATCACAAGTACTGTAGGGGAGCTATTATATGAGTAAGTATGTGTTTGAACAACAAAGTCTTTGAATTTGTTCATCGTACACTGTATTAGTAAGAATAGTAGTAGAAGTAGTAGTAGTAGTAGTAGTAATAGTAGTAGAAGTAGTAGTAGTAGTAGTAGCAGCAGCAGCAATAGTAGTAGTAGTAGTAGTAGTAGTAGTAGTAGTAGTAGTAGTAGTAGTAGAAGTAGTAGTGGTAGTAGTAGTAGTAACAGTAGTAGTAGTAGTAGTAGTAGTAGTAGTAGCAGTAGTAGTAGTAGTAGTAGTAGTAGTAGTAGTAATAGTAGTAGTAATAGTAGTAGCAGTAGTAGTAGTAGTAGTAGTAGTAGTAGTAGTAGTAATAGTAGTAGGAAGAATGGCAATGAGGCAGTATTAACAAAAATAGAAGGAGTAATAGTAGTAGCAGGAGTAGTATTATCATCATGAGTTGTAATAGTAACGTAGTAATTTAGTGTTAGTAGTACTAGCAGCAGCAGCAGCAGTAGTAGTAGCAGAATCACATTATTAGTACATGTGGTAGTAGTGAAGTGATAATGGTTGTAGTAGCAATATAGAAGATGATACATAACAACAACAATGACAAGTATAAGCAGGAGTTATGTCTATACTTTTCAAGTGTATGTGATCTAGAATTTAAGATAAAGGCAAGATGAACTGAGCGCCATATATGCACGTGGCTATGATAACGCTTACGGGAGCGTAATTCTATCCCCCACTGCGGCTGCATAACTTGACATTTTGGAAACGCTCCTTCAATTTTGATTTCACTCTAAGATCCATCCGCCCGTCCCGAGCACGGAGTAGTCTTATTAACAGACGCAGTTTATATTTCCAGCTGTCAGCACTTTGGTTGTTGATTTTCGACCAAACTATTTGATTGATGGATAGATTTGCTCTAGCGACCACCTGTACTGTATATATACATAATATATATACAAAAACATGCCTTTAAGGAACACATTTCGTGTTTCCCTTGACACGTGTTTCCCATTGAAACCTGAATGGCATTAATCTTGAACATAAAGAGCACGTGCTGATTAACCGCTTGTGTGCCACACGAAATATTGCTCGAAGGGATTTATGTTTAATGATGGTGAGAAAATCCATACGTGTCATGTGAGGGGTTTAGCTCATGATGCCATTCGTTGTTTAAAGGGCCATATATACAGGTTTCACTGTAGACAGTGGCGGATTTAGAGGGGGGGGGGGGCATCCGGCCTGTGCCCCCCCTTTTCAAATCAAAGTTTTAAAATGAGGCCCTTTTTTGCTTATTATACATCAGTGTGCCCCCCCCTTTTGGAAGTGAGGACCCCCCCAACTTTCTCTTAGTCATCACACGATTTTCCCCGACCAAAAATATTTTTCTAAATGAGACCCTCCCCCCCCCCCCCCTTTTCCAAAATCCTGGATCCGTCCCTGACTGTTACGTACCTCTTGGTTGCAACTTGAAGTCCAACATACCCGTGAATATTCGTAATAAAGCAGTTCATGGTGAGATTTCTTTGAGCTTGATTTGAATACCTCATGTTAATGTATCAATGTAAGTACATGCTTGTTGATGTTCATTTTTAAACAAGCTATTATTCCAAATAATACTTGTATGCTTGAAATGAAGTAAAACAGCTCTTTATTGCTGACTTAAACTACAAGTCATAATTCATTCTTATTCAACTCATTATGGCATTGATGCATTCATATTTCATTAATACACATAACTCTCTTAGATCAACAGGTAGTTGGCTCACAATATAACAGTTAATCGTAATGGCCCCATCTATTTAACCAATAAAGTATTGAATAGTTAATTCAAATCATTTAAAAAAAATCAAAGCATTTTTCATCAAGCAGGTATACATTTTGACTTGTATATATGTTTTTGCCAACAATATCTTTATTGAAGTAGAATAACGTGAAAAAGCTAAATAATTCCTTTTGTTTACAATGCTTGGCACACGGTACATTTTCGAATTAGGCAATACAAGGGAAAACGGAGAGGAAGATCAGCAATACGAAAAAGATCTAATAGAATGGTGATTTTGACACCCACATGATCATATCCTAGAGGTTCAAATGTATTCAAGACAACAGATATACCATGGAGTAATTGTATGAAAATGATCATTTTGTCATATTGCTCTGTTGCGGCTGAACATTGGTAAATATGTTTCTACGTATTATGATGATAATTATGGAACTATATTTTTTCAAGGTAACATGATGATTATCACGTGAAGTTTATTGACTAGGATGATAACGTGGAACAAAAGAATATCAATAATAATTATAATAGTGATGATCATGTATTGCTATAATGTTAATAATTGTAATCTGTCAATTGTCAAATGTGTTTTAAGATCATGATTCGTTTTTTAAGAACTAGTTCTCATGATGGACATAGAACTACGAAATCTTCGAACACCCAAAACTGAAATGTCGCTCTCTTATACATAAAGAGAATGTGATTGATCTCAAATTTAGAAAAATACGGATAAAACACTAAAATCTCCCCCGTTTCACCTCTCTGTGGTCTGTTTCTAGAGGCTACGTTTACCGTGGGCTTTCGGCCACGCTTCAAATTGATTCCTGGCGATTGGACGGGAAATTTAGCGAGTAAAACACGTAAACAAACTGACAGCGGGCCGAAGCAATAACAGGGGAAAATGGCGCCCACAATCTTTTCCCCCGTTGGTACTATCCCTACACTGGAGTGCTCCCGTCGTGTTCACAGGCCTACGTGGGCCTTCTCGTAATCAGAGAGCAACAAAGCGCGACTTGAAAAATATATACAGCTGTCCTTTTCAGATTCTTGAATGGTTGTGCTATTGTTGATTCTTTAAATCCAAATTTAAATGCACCTTTTATTCGTCCAAGATATAAACAATAAAACTAATCATGTACATTTCATGCAAAATGTTCTTACCTTAAAGAAAAAAAAAAGTACGGATTAAAACATATATAAGATGCTTAAAAGAAATGCGAATTGCAAATTTTTTGGAAGGTAAAGATTAGGAGTGACGACGAATACGAGCCATATTTATGAAAGCAGATCTATTCCGCCATCTTCACCAGGTGGTCCGATTCTTTTTAATTTCAACGATTCTATCATTTTAAGATGATTCCTTGCTGGTATCCTAAAACCAAACAAGATTCCAACAATAGGCATGATAGGACGATGATAAACAATGTAAGCTACGTTTTCTTGTCCAAATTTGGTATGCGCTCCTGATTTATTGCAAGCGGTGTGGCTACATTGTAACATTGTTAATGGTTTACAGACGAGTCAATGAGACACAGGATTTCAAAAACGAGCAATATGTACAAATGTTCAAATATTAACTATTCAACGTAAGGTGCGAAAAATATAGACACCTGACAAGAGAGAATAATCTGAAACATGTGGCTTTGATCAGTGGGTGGAATGAATTATATAAATACATTATTTTATTGTCTTTGCATACAATTGCCGATTGAATAGGCAAAAACAATACATTTTCTTTTTTTTTTGCGTACTTCTATCTTGTAGCTATCAATGTCAAAGCTGTGGTACGGGTACTACGTTTGCACGTTTTCCTTTATTGTATTAGTTTGACTAAAAAAGGTGATCTTGCCAAAAAAGAAAAAATACGCATGAAAAAGAAACATTAAACTATACCAACAAACTTGACGTCGAAAATATAAGTATGTTAATGACCCCCCCCCCCCCCCGTCTACCTCATTCTCATAAAAACGATAAGAACGATTGAAAAAGATGTGAAATGTATTGAGACAAATTCAACCTCAACCGTGTAAATAATAAGGGGAAAAAGGCGAGGAGCCATGCTGCATTCTATTCCATGCGTTTATTCATGAGGGTCACAGATGTCAAATACCTTAACCTTTCTTTCACACGCTTAAAAACGTGTGCATTTCACGTTCCTGTCAAGTGTTATCACAGTCTCGTGTTAATTCCTTCCACAGGGCAAACCATATTCTAAAACCTCAATGATCCTCGACGTTTTGATAAGGCTTTGGATAGAGCACGCATGTGTATGAATCTGTTTATATAATACGTGGCCTAAGTATGTACGTCACGCGAAATATCATGACGCCATTAAACGAAACGATGGTTATTTTGTAATTGATATAACACTGGAATCACACTTTGATGAAAGTGTACCCTTTTTATCATAAACATAATCAGCATAGAGCACGCAAGTTTGAGTATTTTTTGTTTTGTATCTTGCATTGTTGTTATATTTTTCAGTGGTCTTGAAATTGTCCCGTTTTTTTTTACTTTAATGAAGCATATTAATAAAACTAACATTTTGGTGAATACGATAGCGGATTTGAGATATTACAAAAGAAATAAAAAAAAAGAAACTGTCAAACTGGACAATAACCAATGGTGATTAAACGTAATTTCCTGCCGATTGTATTTATACTATATAATTAACTCATACTTATCATGCTTATATTCATATCCGTGCTTGCATTGTTAACCGACATTGTTATGACAAAGTTGTACAGTGTAATTGAAAATGGAAGATTGGCAATGATGTAAGATCCATTTTCATAAAACATCCTATTTACTATGGTCAATACCGAAAAAACGAGTACTACAACTAACCATGCTATCACCACTTTTCCAAACACCATGACCATGATGACCACTGCAATACACAACACCTTTTTCAGCTACTACTACTACTGGGTTGTAAGTGCTACTGCTACTACTACTACTACCACAAGTAATGTTGCCACTACTACTGTGGATACTCCTACTTCTACTACTTCAACTACTAATGCTACTTGTTATGTCATTATACTACTTACGCTACTTATACAACTACTCGTACCGTACATCTACTACTGATACTGCTAGTAACTACTACTACTACTACTACTAATTCTACTACTAAATTTACTACTACTACTACGACTACTACTTCTACTACTACAGTTGCTACTTCTTCTTCTTCTTCTTCTTCTTCTTCTTCTTCTTCTTCTTCTTCTTCTTCTTCTACTACTCCTCCTCCTCCTCCTCCTCCCACTCGTACTACTACTACTACTACTACTACTACTACTACTACTACTACTACTACTACTGCTACTACTACTACCAGTACTACTGCTGCTGCTACTACTACTACTACTACTACTACTACTACTACTACTACTTCTTCTTCTTCTTCTTCTTCTTCTTCTTCGTCTTCGTCTTCTTCTTCTTCTTCTTCTTCTTCTTCTTCTTCTTCTTCTTCTTCTTCTTCTTCTTCTTCTTCTTCTTCTTCTACTACTCCTCCTCCTCCTCCTCCTCCTCCTACTACTACTACTACTACCACTACTACTACTACTACTACTACTAGCAATGTCTCTACTACTGCTACATGGTATGTACTTCAATACTGCAACTTCTACTTTTACTATTACTATCACTTCTACTTCTAATGATATCGATGAACAAGTTTCTGCTGAGATACTAAAATTTATAGTTGCACGTCACAACATCTATCAACATCACGAAGATGCGACCGCTCCGGCCATCTCTATTCGTGTGTGAATACATCGTGTTATCACAAGGTTGAGAATCGAGGAAGCGGAAGAGGAGGAGGAGGAGGAGGAGGTGGAGGTGGTGGATGGGAGCAACGAAGCTCAAGGCGAATCACGCCACCCTCCCGCCATTGCCACCACCATTACCACCACAACCCACCACGCCAACCGACGGCAGTGCATCTCCGTCTCCTCTCCTCCATCTCTTCGTCTTATCTCTATGTGTCTGTCCATCTCCTCTTCACCTTTCATTCTCTCTCTGCGCCTGTTTCTGTCTCTTCGTCTCTCTGTGTGTCCATCTCTCTTTCCTCCTGTCCCTATCTGACCATTTCCCTCTCTCTATGAATGTTTATTATCTTTGGCTCTGACCCCGCCTCTATCTCTATCCATCGTTCTTTTTATGTCCCTCTCTTATGTGTCTCTCTGTCTCTCTGTCTCTGTCTGTCTGTCTGTCTGTCTGTCTGTCTGTCTCTCTCTCTCTGTCTCTCTCTGTCTCTCTCTCTCTCTCTCTCTCTATATATATATATGTATATTATATCCCCCTTCTCTCTTTCCATCTCTCCTTCTCCCTATCTCCCCCTCTCTTCTCTTCTTCACCCCCCTCTATATCTCCCTTTCCCTCACTCTACTTCTCTATCTCTCTCATCCGCTCTCATTATCTCTATCCCTTTGTCTCTGAGTGTCTTCCTTCCTTATTCCTCCCCGTGTCTCATTGCGCCTCCTCCGTCCCCGCCCTCTCCTGCCCGGCGTCTCCCCCTTAACCTTCCCGCCTGCAGCGACCAGAGCTGCAGAGAAGATGGATGGCCGAGTGACTCATCTTCCTGGTGGGAAATGAAAATCAATTTCCTCCTCGCTTTGTCCGAGTCTTCCGTTTTGGTTACCCCTTTCTCCGCCATCCCGTCCCCGTCCCGTCCCCTCTCCCCACCCACCCCGCGGTTACGAGATGCTCGACACGCGAGCCACTGACATGCCGCCACATCTTTCGGCAGCATCTTTTCTTGCAAGGACCACTCGCATCCCCATGTCTGACCGTACCCTGCCGCGGTGTATAGCAAAAAGGAACATGTGAAAGTAACGTCTGTTTGTTCCCTTTCTCCTTCATGTGCATATCCATTTCACATGTTAATCGTCTTTTCATCATCCTTCTTCTTCTTTGTCGTCGTCTTCGTCGTCGTCGTCCTCCTCCTCTTCTTCTTCTTCTTCTGCTTCTTCTTCTTCTTCTTCTTCTTCTTCTTCTTCTTCTTCTTCTTCTTCTTCTTCTTCTTCTTCTTCTTCTTCTTCTTCTTCTTCTTGTTCTTCTTGTTCTTCTTCTTCTTCTTCTTCTTCTTCTTCTTCTTCTTCTTCTTCTCCTTCTTCTTCTTCTACCTCTTCTTACTCTCCATATTCTCCATCTCTTCGTCTTGCTTATATTCAATTGTTGATTTCTTACAATACTGTTAAAGAATTGCAATAACAGCGAAATAAATGTATGCACTACGTACAAGGTAATAAATCTACCAGTTTTTTTCATAAAATATCAGACATTGATGAAGTAGTTTGGCACAGACGTGACAGAGCAGCTCTTGTGTGACAGAGATAGAGTTAAACCTCTGTATGTGCAATCATAAAATAATAATAAGATTCTAAAGAGAAAAAATCCTGTTGGCACCTTTTGACCAGTTCACCACTTACTACCCTTCCATCGATCTAAGAGCAGTGGTCACGTGACGGGCATTAGCGCGGGCTGACCACGTGCCGCAATGAACAATCAATAAGAGACCACCTTTTCGCGCTGAACCCGCGCCGTACCCAGTGCCATCCCACGCAGAACCTCCGGCGGTGGTCGAATCGGTCGAGCCACTGTCACGGCTATATACAACACGGCATGTGGTGTAGTTCTGATTTCATTTACTCATCCATTACCATAGACATGAAGATGTGAAGTAAGCCAATGGTGGTTTACAAAGCCTCGTAATGAAAGGGTTACCTCTGTCATTACTTTTTATATGAATATGTGCAGTAACCTTTTCAGGACCTCGTCATGTAAGGGTAACCTTTCTTATCATCATTGCCATGAAGATGTGCAGTAAGCCAATGGGGATTTCAAGAAGTGGTCATGTGAGGGTTAACTCTCTCATTGCCATTATATATGCAGTAAGCCAGTGGGGGTTTCAAGGCCTGATAATATAAGTGCAAAGGAGATCATGAAAGCGATGTCTTGCAAGTTTCATTTCAGCTATCAGTTTATTTTAAAATGTATTTGTTCAGGGTATCTAGTTACGAAATTGTGATCGATTAAAATCATCCTCTACAATGTATCAAGCTTATGTAAGAATGGTTTGTTCAGATGATTTGAGAAATTTAAAAAAAGATTTAAAAAATATCTTTAAAAAAATGAAAATGATATTTAGATTATCTTAAACAAATAATATTACTAAGTTCGAAGAAGGTAAGTCAGGTAAGCCAAAACAGACTATCAAGTAAGCTATGTTTATGCTCATTCATAGCTTTTTTTGGTAGAACATTAATCTGAGCACAAACAATATATATCTGATCGAATTCCATAGCACAATCTTTCAGTAGAGCCTTCCAAGGCCAGACTAAAAGTAAAGAAAAATGGAGGAGGAGGAGAAGAAGAAGAAGAAGCACATTGATAGGTTAAGTAGGGGGTTGCGAATATGATAAGAGGCATTTGAGTTGTATGAAGTAAAACGGTAGAGGGAGGCATAACACAAACTCCCGAAATAGCTGCTCGAGATTTCGGTGGATATATTCTATGGCAATATTAAGGTTTCGGACAATGCAAGTTCGTATATTAGTATTGAGGCTAGCGAGAAAAAAAAATCCACGGCATTGCGTTGTGGGTAACGAAGGATGGAGGGATAGGAATGATAAAACATATCAGCCATAGTGATGTGATATAATGAAAATCAGCTCACTCTTTGTGATGCGAGGCCTAGGCCAATGGTTGACTCCAAACTGTATGGGGCTCGTAGGCCAAAACCTTTACAACTACTACCCATTACAGTTCATTGCCTAAACAAAGAAAAAAATAAGGACTGGTTGGTGATTTCAACATTCTCTTCATTGATTGTTGATGAAACAGGACACGATCTGCAGAACGGGTGCATCTACAGATCATGCAGAACTGCTCGTTAATTTCAACATTTTCTTTGCTTACACAGCAAAGAACGTTGGCAGGGATTGCTCGTTCATTTCGACATTTACTCTTCATACACACGTAATCAGTTGACAGGAACTCACTCGTTCATTTCAACATTTTCCTCTCTTATAAAACAAAGGTTGTTGACAAGAACTCGTGTTGATTTCAACATTGAATATTTGCCACAACAAAAAAGGACTGCTCGTTAATTTGATTTAAAGAGCGTTGTAAGGATTGCTCGTTGATTTCTCGGTAGCGGGTGGGTGGATGGGTATCCATGTACGAGATACGCGGCATCTTTCCATGTAAATTAATTATAGATCTCTTTCTCTTACGACTGATATTTTGTTTTTATGTAATTGTCCGGTCGATTTTTTACTGAACTATACGCTCGAGGAGAAGCACTCGTTATGCCTAAGGTTCGTTATTCCGAACATTACGCGACAAATGCTCGGATCAACGAACCCTTTTTCGTTTTCGGACTAACGAGCATCGAGGTACAGGCAATTTACGTGTTTCGGAATTACGAACCTTCAGAATAACGAACCTTTGGAATAAACGAACCTTCTGAATGTCGAACTGTAACCCGCTCGAGCATGATTTTTTTTTCTTGACAATACGTTTCCACGTATGTGTTGTAGAATCACGTTCATGAGTTTGATGTGTAGAAAAACATAGAGGATAATAACATGAAAAAAAAATAGGTAAGATAACAAACCAAGAAGAAATAGGTTTTAAAAGGACTGTATCCATGGTGAAAGCAATAAATCTAAGGCTTCCTACTTAATATGTCTTGCTTGTAGATTGTAAGCGGTCGAGTTGTTTTGTTTTGTTTATTTGTAGCGCTTACCCAATCATGGAACACACAGACTTTCTGAATACACAGCAATGTGAAAATGAAGTGTTGCAACCTTTTCCCCTTGTTCTGCCAGAATTGAATTTGAATGTTGCTGATGTGGCGATGCGTGAAACTTCACATTACTCCATAATGGGTATCGTCATCTGCTTGCCTTGATGAAACGTGTTTGGACAATACTGCTTTACATGTTAAAAAGCTCACGTTCCATCCTTCATAATTACCTTAATAAAAACGACCTTTATATAATTTATAGTCATGCACGACATGCACCGTGGCAGTTCTTAGCACTATTCAAAACGCATTGCACCTTTAAAAGGACTGGGGCCGTTGGTGTTGAAAACGATGCATATTGCATCATTTTATTTCTGACCTTGCCCTATGTTCAGGAGTACCGTACAATCCATGTTTGTATAATCATAGCATATTGCAGACCAATTTTAAGATGCATAGTGAAGCTTTCTAATAATACCACTGTCACGCACGATGACGAAGCAGCAAGCTATATTGTACAAGCCTTTAAATGTGACTTATAATGAAATATATACCCCTCTCTATGTCTCTCTTCCTCCCATCCACCTGCAATTTCTTTCCTTCTTTAAACCTTCTGTTTATTCAGGGGTTAAGTTCTCATGCATATTCTCACACAATACCGATTCACTACCAGACTACTACGTCACGTTATATATCTTCTTTGATAGCCATTAACCTCAAATGACGTACTTGTATGTAACATGGTAATTACCAAGGCTTTGTATGTGTGTCTGCCAGCATAACTAATGCACTCTCTATGTGGCTGTAATGAATCGCTCCATTTTCGTGCGTGGATGCCTCTGTCTTGGCTAAATTACCTTTAGAGATGCGACTGGATCTGAATGAACGTTGTCGCACGGGTGACATTTATCACTAGGACACTCGCAGTTATTAATCAAGCAGTGTTTTGTCGTCTTCGTTTTCACTTGATATTCATCACCACCTCCAAGAGACATTAACCAACTGACCAATGGATGTGTCTTGGCTAAGCTACCTCTAGAGTTGCAATTGCATCTGACTGAACATTGCCGCACGGGTGGAATTTATCACTCTGCTACTTCCAGATAATCAAGCTGTGTTTCGTCGTCTTCATTTTCACTTTATATTCATCACCACGCTCAAGCGACATTAGGTATCTGATCACGACTACGTAGGCATACTATACATTATGACTTAATGGTTACGGGAAGCACTCGTTATTCCGAAGGTTCGTTATTCCGAACGTTACGCGAAAAAAATATGCCCTGATTAACGAACCTTTTTTTTTTTTGGACTAACGAGCATCGAGGTATAGGCAAATTACGTTTTTCGGAATTACGACCCTTCGGAATAACGAACCTTCGGAATATCGAACCGTAACCATGGTTACAACTCGTTGCAACGAAGGTTCGTTATTTCGAAGACTTGTTATTTCAAAGGTTCAAACACACTGATGATTCGTTTCGAAGGTTCCTTATTCCGAATGCTCGTTATTCTGAACGTCCATTATTCCAAAGGCTCGATTATCCCAAAATAATAAAGGATTCGCTCATTCAAACATGAAATAAGGTTCGTTGATTCAAGAAAACAAGTAAGTTACCGTATTTTGAAATCAACGCTGTGTGCCATTGGGGCATAAATGCACGGATGGTATTCATCACTGTGTTACTTCCGGTTAATCAAGCAGTGTTTAGTCGTCTTCGTTTTCACTCGATATTCGTCAGTACCTCCAAGAAACATTAACCACCTGACCAATAGATGTGTTTTGGCTAAGCTACCAATTGCATCTGAATGAACATTATCGCACGGGTGGTATTAATCATTGTGCAACTTGCTAATTCAGTTTTGTTTTGACGACTTCGTTTTTACTTTATATTCATCAGCATATCCAAGCTACTTTAAGTATCCGACCAGTGGCTGTGTCTTGGCTAAGCTATCATTAGACATGTTAGAGTTTATGGTATTTATTACTGTGCCACTTGTAGTTAGTAATCAAGCTGTGTTTCGTCGTCCTCGTTTTCACTTTACATTCATTTCCCCATCTATTATTAATAAGCACATTCTGACCAACAACAGGTAAGGCATGACAAAAAACTACTAAGGCAGCACGGGTTAACACTAAAAGGTTACCGTCCATCTTGTTTTTCAGAACATTCAAATGCTCCGAAGGTCTTTCATTTCAAAGGTTCGATTTTCCGGAAAAGAAATAGGTTTTGTGAGGCCAACAATGAAATAAGTGTCTTTAATCTGGCTTTGAACCGCAACATTGACTATATTTAAAATAAAATCTCCCCGCGTTCCTTCTATTTCTAAACATATCGCCACCACTGTTACTGCTACTAATACCACTATTACCACTACTACTGCTGCTACTAATACTACCATACTACTACTGCTACTACTACTACAACTACTACTACTACTACTACTACTTCTACTGATATTGGAATACTAGGCATGCTACTGCTGTTGGTAATAGTAATACTACGACTGTTGCTACTATTGCAATTACTATTTAGACTGCTTTGACTACATTACTGCTACTATGAATCAGGAGCTCAATAGATATTTAATTTATTGTATTATTAATAAAAGAAATGTCCATTCAGAGAGGAGAATTTAAATTCTTTCAAGATGTTTAGTGCCACTCCATCTCGGGCTATAATTTGTCAGTTCGATTGTTGCTGACAACATCGTAACCAGGACGGATGCCTAATGGACTATCATTATGCGATGTAAAGTATGTCTCACTTAAAGCGAGTATTGATTCATTTTGTTCCCGAAGTAACCTAAGGTTGTCATAGTGTTTCTTTGGGCTTCGGATATTGAAGTGCATAGCTGAAAAGTTGTTTGAATCTGTGGAAGTACTATTATGTTAGTGCAGACTTCCGTACCTTCTGTGAAGATTAAGTAAGTGGTTAGGTATGGGAGTTTTTTAATCGTTGGATATAAGTTTAAATCGAATTATTCTGCCACTCAGAAAAAAAGGGTATCCTAAACTATCCGAGAATTCTTATACACTGGAGGCTCAATGTTTTTACGATCCGTTAATCTGAACGCCATGTATCCTATGCAGGTATTTCTCAAAACGTGGAATGATTAGATGGAACGAATATATCATGAAATTAAATCAAATACATTAAAATATTTGAAGGGAAGAGCAGGACAATTTTGTTTGGAGAACAAGAACATGTTTGTCATCGTGTTTTCTCATTGGTACCCGTGTAGCTCAGGGAATGCAAAATGAAACTGTTTTTTTTTCTTTTTTTTTAGAATGCACCTCCTAATGGGATTGTATCTATTATTTCAGAAACGTTAAAGGGACACTGAATGAAATCAAAGGAAGATGAGGGTAAAATTTTGAATATTTGTATTTCTAAGGGTCGCTGAAAAAGTGCAAAATATACACGAAATAGAATGAAAATCACGTCTGCTATCGCTTGGTACCCGTGTAGCTTAGCCGATAGAAAGTGAAAGTGATTATGTTAATTAGAATGTACATAAATTGAGTTGTATCTTTGTTTGCGGAAATATTTATTGAACTCTGTATTGAATGAAAGAAAAATGAGGAAGATGAATGAATGCATGTCCGTGATAGGCCTCTGAACATAACACGATATAGTGGAAAACACTTCTGCTATTGCTTGTTATAATTGGTACCCGTGGAGTTTAGCCCATACAAAACAACAATGATCATATCCTTTGAAAAAAAAACAATGTTATCATAAATATTCAATATATTGATTTAAACACAAATGAGGTAGAAAGGTGAACAAATGTACTTTTAAAGGGTCAAAATAAGGAAAGAAAGAAAGGAGACAAAATGGAAAGCATCTCTGCTATCGCTCCTTATAATTGGCACCCGTGCGTTTTTAGCTCGGACTCCGACTCGAGTCTACCCGCGGATTACTTGTGATGTATCGGCGCGAGTATAGCAGCGAGTAATTCATTAGCGAAACATGCGAATTACCGTAATGGTGATTGATGGGCACCTTTTACACCCAGACTTCGGGATCTTTCTTTCTTTTCTCTTCTCCTCTTACCCCCTTCTCTCCTCTCCACTGGGTAATCTTTCCTTTTCGTCGCATGTCCTAGTTTTTTGCGCGCTGCCCTATCGCGGGCTAGTGAAAATAAAATGGGTTTATATTGAATTCGCAGGATATTTTTTCTAGGTTGCGACTACTGGGGTTGTGTTTTTTAAGCATTGCATGCTTTGACCAGGGAGGTGGGAGTTGAAATACTCCCACCACCCTGCTCTGACGGTAGGAGGTGGGCGAGAGCGCTGCTAGCTATATGTGAAGGTGTATGACTGAGTATGTATGTGTGTATGTGCGTATGCGCGTTTGTGCTTACGTTCGAGAGAGATGAGAGAGAGAGAAAGAGAGAGAGAGAGGGAGAGAGGAAAAGGAAAAGAGAGAGCAAAAACAGAGACAAAGAGAGAAGGGGGGGGGGGCAGCGTGTGTGTTTGTTTGTGTGTGTATGAAGTCTGTGTAAGAATGCATGCAACCTACATGTGTGTATATGTGAGTGTTTAAATGTGTCTGTTAGTGTACGTGTATTAATACCTGAGTGCGTATGTATGTATCGTATGTATGTGTATAATTTTGAGCGAGAGACAGAGAGAAAGAGAGTAGGCTCAAGCATGTCAAGTATGCATGTCCGTTTATTTTATTTATTCAAACATTAAGGGTGGCATTGAAGTTATTCTGATAATTCTCAAGTGTTATTAGTTTGAGTAGTTCCTGTTTGGCAAACTCAAATACAATCGTTGGGACCACAGTTTCCCTGTGGAGATGTAGATATAAGGTCTAAAATATGAATAAATTGTTGACCTTGTCAGTATAAAAGTATGCGTGAGAATATCCTATGTGTCACTCTGTCCTGCAAAAATAAAATCAATGACGTGGAAAAAAAATCCACTTTCCATCATCTCATATGATAATACGAAAATCAGACTGTAGGCCTACTCAATTTCATTCCAAGCGCATACTCACACGATTATGTAAGACAGGTGTAAGATGTGGGTTAATCACTGTATTAGTACCTAGATATGTGACTATGATTAAGATATTATAAGCATTTACTTTATTTCTGGTATTCAGCCTATTTAGCCGACCAATAGCTTTCAGGCATGCAGTACTGCAATAATCATCACGTAATATTTCAAACCTGTTTGGTTTTGGTTGCTTACAATTCTCACAAAAAAGAAAATGCCCAAATCGGGGGACATTATTTTAACTGATTATTTAAAAATGTATATACAATATCACTGTATGCGTTCGTGCCTTGTGTACACTTTAGCAATCTTTCACTAAAGGTCAATATTAATAAAAAGCACCTTAATGCATGTTTGAACTAAGCCAGGTTACCCTATGCGAAATGGAATATTCATTATCACGATTCTATTCCACGCAACCTTATGCTTGGACGGTAGTTAATGTATAAGCCACTCTCTTTTCTCCGCTGTCCATCTATGTATACACTTTCCTTTCCTTCCGAACGTATGTGAAGGTATGCATTATGCACGGAGCGGTTGATGGATGGGCGCACTCAGTGGGTGAACCTAGCGACCATTTTTAGTAGCCCCGCCCCCCCCCCCTTCATCCCCGTCTTTAGCAGTGAACAGAAATGTATCTCTCCCATTTACACCTGCTAAGGGAACATTCGTTTATGTGCAAATAAGGCTAATCAATCAGCTCTCTACTACACATACGTGAATCCCAGCTATTGTTGATGGCGCGTTTGGCCAGCATTGTCCTAAATCAGAAGGAATAATTTGCACACGTAACGCACCCGACGCTTCCTTCAGACGTCAATGCATGACGCGCTGCGATAAATGGCGCTGTTAACATTGCTTGCAAAGTGTAAATGATGATAAGGCGATTGAACACTAAAAAAGTATATCGAGATCAAGAAGGTGAAGCGAGAGGAGGAGAAAGGACGAGATATGACTTGCGGCGGATTAGTCAGAAGAAGCAAAAAAAAAAAAAATGGTACAGGAAAATAAATGAAAAGGAAGAACAAAGGCAGATGATGATGAGGAATAAACACAATTATTATGGATATTGATGATTGGTGTGGAAAACAAAGAGCGAAGGAAATTGGACGGAGAGGGAAAATACGACGAGAAGAAAGAAATTGCGTAGAAAGAGACGAAATGACGAAAGTGAGTTGGAGTAAACAAAGAGGCAAAACTGAAATGTTATGAAAAAAGTAAAGAAGGAATAGAATTAAATATGGATATGAGATGCTAAACATGATTGGCCAACGTTCGGATGTGAGATTTAACGCAAACAATGTACTAAACCTGGACTAACTATATGGGACGGCAAATTAAAGAAGATGAAAACAATATTCATTCAATATGATTGATTTTGTCCTCGGAATCACTATGGTACATTGACTTAATCCAAATAGTGATTACAGCGAATACTTAAATTCACCCATTGTTTTGATTCAATGATAAAAATCAATGGTTTGCGTGACAGCATCAGATTTTGTTTGCGTCCCATAACGTTAGTCTACGTTTTAAACGGTTCAGTGCGCGGCCTACCGTTGAATACGGGCCATTTAATCAAGCTTGTACATTTCATACCGTTATAAAGACGAACCTTGCTTTGCGGCGTGCATCCCGTCTTCATTGACGCAGGAGTGGGGGAAGAGGCGGGGGGGGGGGGGGGGGGCTGTTTGGTGAGGGTCTGACCCCTGAATACACCGGGGCTACGCCAAAAGGGGCGAAATGAGGCACAGCTAATAAAGGCCAAAGTTCGGGGTGTCATGGCACACCGGAAAACCAAGCCAGGAATCGATTTTAGCGCGCAGCGTTACCAATGGGGACACTAAGGGACGCCATTTACAGCCCGGGAAGAATATTCAGGATGCCAGAGTGTGGCATTTCCGTTAGGAACGCTCAATGCCTTATCATGAGAGAGCGGAAGGTTGTTTTTTACTCGACTGAACAATATTCAACAAATACCGATCCGTACGTATTTATATGCTCTATTATTCAAATATTGACTGGTTGGGTAAATTCAATTTTTTGAAGCATTTTCTAAAGATGTTTTGTTTTTTAAATATAAATTAAAACTAGCAATAAAAACGTAAAATAGATTGTACTGACATTAAACATATTGCATGCCGTTGTCATGGTAAGGCAAATATTTATCTAAATATATTTACAATTCGATAGTACAAAATGTTTAACTCTATATAATACAAAGTATATTAAGCCAATTTAAACTAGGATACTAGGGAGAAAGAAGAAAGGTAACGAGGTAGTGGATGATTGAAAGAGCGAGAGAGAGAGAGAGAGAGAGAGAGAGAGAGAGAAAGAGGGGGGGGGGGAGAGAAAGAGAAGAGATAGAGAAAAATTTCCCTCAAAGTAAGATATTAAACATTTGAATCTGACGTAGCTTGTTACATCGAATTCAAATGCCATACTACGATATCCGTGGGTTTACAGAGCAGAACTATTGTCTCTCTCAGTACCGGATAGTGAAAACTCTATGGACTTACTATACACCTCCATGCCGATAATCATTTGAGGATTGAAAAGGATTTCATAAAAATCCTCATTCCGACTTTCATCCAAAGCCTTAAACGTGTTGAACGGCTTCTACCAGTCTATTAAAAGGAAGGGAAAAGTAATTTCCAATTGTGGGAAATGTGTAGCAAAAGACAATCTGGGCCACGCTGCATATAGGTTTTCAATTATTCTAACTTACCGTCAATGGTAACTGCCGTGGCAACAGGTGCAATAATGAGAGCTCATTGTCTGTTGCCATGGTAGTTATCATTGATGGTAAGTTGCAATAATTGAAAACCTTAATGCAACATGGTTCTGCACTGGGACGGATTAAATGGATGTTAATCCTATACAACACTATGTTAGCCAGATAAAGAGCTGGGGCCATATTCATGAAACCTTACTAAGCCTAGTCAGCTACTAAAGTGCATTCAGATACATGCATTTTTAGTAAGTAACTAGGCTAGTACACTGTAGTAAGGTTTCATGAATATGGCTCCAGCTCTATTGGATTTGTGTATATTTCTTGTTAGAAAAAAAAATTCATATAGCAGACAAATCGTTAATGTAATTCCATTCATGAATATATTGGGAAATCTAGTTATCGCACACGTATACTAGATGTCTGCTTGTGTGGACAATGTTTACATCATCATGATTATTGGACAGTGTTTATATTTTACAGTAGTATTGTAGTAGTGGTATAGTATCTTATTCAAATCGGACAAAATAATAATGGTAGTTCAAAGAATGAGCTGCCACAGCTTACAAACGAGTAAACACATATATATTATTTATCTTGAATTAGTCTCATAATACATTAATAAGGAATGCATGCAGTAGACGGTATGGAAATCATCAAAAACAATGTAAGGTAAACATGACACAAGGTCATCAGTAACTCATAAAATAATGAGCAGTTCAAGTCGTATCATCGGTCCTTATTTCTAGTTTAGAGGGATGTCAAACTTTCGCGAGGTAAGGAGTAAATCTCCGGGCACACGTATTCTTTTGACAACAAAGCATATTCTCACGCCCAATCATGTCAATGTACACGTTTCCATAACTTTCCAGTTAATTGTGTTCTGCTGTAGACGAAGAAATGCATGTGTGTAAGTTTTGAGCGTAATGACAAGATCATTCACACGCAAGAATTAGTGAGATCCTTACCAAGGCTGACATCTCACTAATTCTTGCGTGCATTCACTATGTTCACACAAAACTTAGAAAATGTTTAGTAGTCAGTTGTGCTGCGTAATTCATGGGCGAACTGACACACAAAGATGTGCACATATGTGAAATATCCACAATACAGGAAGCGCAGCAATTATCATTCACTCATTCGTCAACATTCGTGGTTGTTCACGATAAATCTTAGTATTAGTGAGATGTTTGCATTCACACAAAACACAAGTGAGTGAGATTTCGACCGAGGTCGAGACACCGATGTTTGAATCTCACTGATTTCGGTGTGAATGTTTGTGCGTGCGTGTGTGTGTGTATGTGTGTGTGTGTGTATGTGTGTGTGTGTGTGTGTGAATGCCACTATTATCAACAGGTTGACAAAGGTAATACCAGTCTTAAATACAACACGCATTCAACTCTAGTTCGCCCAACTTGACTACAAGTCATTCCCACACGTGTGCATATATTCTGCAAATAATACCGCAACATCATAAACACCTCATTATCATAGAACCCGTTACCGCCATCTACCTCTCGCTTACCCAATTAAATGCTAATAAAAATCATATTTCTCTTTCTGCGTAAAATGGGAGAACCCTCCCATTATAATGAAGTTTATGCCAATCCCAACTGAATGCATCGGTGCTTAGATCGTAATTTTCCGCGTTTATTATTGTCAGATTATGGCTATAGAAAATGCTACCCATACACATATTTATGTATAGCTTTTCTGTACCACATGAGTTTCGTGTGCTTTATAACCACCTTCTTAGGAACCTGGCGGCGTAATGGTTTGTATGATAATCATGGTATCTCACACTCTGAAAGCCTTATTCCTGCATATCTTTTGAAGCCGTGCGCTTAAAGAATGGCTTTAGGGAAACTTACATAACCACGTGACGCACTATCAATCCGCCACGATCAGAAGGCGTTTAGAATGTGTCAAGTCACCCGTGTGTGTAAAGTCGTATGTGTGTTTTGTTTTTTTTAGATATGTGCATTTATTACTGCCTTTCTGTCTGTAAGTATGAATGCTGAGTTTCTAATTGAGTCGTGTGATACGTATTTGATCATGAATTTGAGTTGAGCGTATGCAGATTGCATGTGTTTTCCAGCTTTAAGACGTGTGCATGTTTGTGTGTACGTGTGTATGTGAGTGTATGTGTGTATGCGTGTGAAAGTATGAATGTATGTGTATCGTGAATCACGTGTGTTATTTTTTAGGGACTGCACAATAGATGAGATTGTGCGTAGGTTTGTTTGTCACAGATGTTTGATTACATGGAATTTTACACTACTTAACCATCGCGGATTGCAAATTCACAAAACATAGTTCCGTTCTTCACAGGGACCTCTTCGAAATGTACAAGAGTTGAGTTCGTGCCAGGTTGATGGATTCATTTTAAATCCCCTCATATATATATATATATATATATATATATATATATATATATATATATATATATAATGTGAAGGTGCCTCGGCCACGTACGTGTTGGGTGCCGCATCATAAATTATAGTGAGACTCAGAAGAAAGACACGGCTGGACGTAGCTAGTGTTGTTCACACCCTTTAATACGCCAAGCTTTCGACCATTTTACCGGTCTTCATCGGGGCTGTATTTAGGGAGGACTTGGGTTGTGGTGTGTGCTGTATGGGCCCATACAGCACACACCACAACCCAAATCCTCCCTAAATACAGCCCCGATGAAGACCGGTAAAATGGTCGAAAGCTTGGCGTATTAAAGGGTGTGAACAACACTAGCTACGTCCAGCCGTGTCTTTCTTCTGAGTCTCACTATATATATATATATATACAGTTGTCCTCAAAATTATTCATACCCCATTGAAAATAACAGTCTTTGTTAGATTCTTCCTTTGTAAAAGCTATTATGTTGGTACTTCCTGTGTATCTTTTGTCTACTTGTTGCTATGCACAAATCCACATATGAGTTGGCTAAACTTCATTTGCATAATAATAGATAAGTCCAAAAGTTATTTTTCCCTCATGTTCAGAATTATTCATACCCCTGACAATACCTCAACAAAAATTTTCTTTCTTCATAGTATCCATTGTTTTCCTTTCCTGAGAATGTGTTAATCTTTGTCCTATAGTTATTTCAAGATGTTCCAATGGATTAAATACCTTTTTTGTTGACCAAATGTTAAACTATTGTCAAACACATAGCATCTTTCCATAAGACTTTAAATAGAGGAAACGTGTTCTGGTCATTCTCAGTTTCTGATCATCATGGCCAGGAAGAAGGAGCTCAGTGAGGACCTACGGCAACGTCTTGTGCGTGCCCACATTGAAGGAAAGGGTTATAAGGCCATTTCGAAGCAATATGATGTCCCTGTGGCAACCGTGCAGAGCATTATCAACAAGCACAAGAAGTTCAATACTGTTAAAAACCTCTGTGGGCGTGGCAGGAAGAGAAAGGTGTCCCCCAAACTTGCCAGGAAAATCTGCCGAGAGGTCAACAACAACCCCCGGACCACAACCAAGGCCCTACTTCGAACGCTTGACCAGGCAGGGACGAAGGTGTCACGGTCCACTATTGAGCGAGTCTTGCACAGAGGAGGTCTCCATAGACGTAGGCCTCGGAAGACCCCGCTGCTCAGGAAGAAGCATCTGGAGGCTCGCCTAGCCTTTGCTAAAGGTCATCTAAAGCAAGATTCCAGCTTTTGGTCAACCATCCTGTTGTCTGATGAGACAAAGTTGGAGTTATTTGGCCATATGGATGTTGAATACGTCTGGAGGAAAAAAAGGAGAAGCATACACTCCAAAGAACACTGTGCCCACCGTCAAGCATGGTGGTGGAAACATAATGCTATGGGGATGCTTCTCTTCCAGTGGCACAGGCAACCTCGTCAAGGTCCAAGGAATCATGAGAAAGGAGGATTACATCACGATCCTTGATGAAAACGTGAAGGAATCCGCTGAGAAACTCCAGCTTGGCCCTAATTGGAAGTACCAGCAGGACAATGATCCAAAACATACCGCCAAGGTAGTGAAGAAATGGTTCAAGGACAATGATGTCAACGTCCTCGAATGGCCAAGTCAGAGTCCTGACCTGAATCCAATTGAGAACTTAATTGTGGCGAGACTTGAAGACCAGAGTGTTGGCTAGGAAACCGACCAACCTGTCCCAGCTTGAGGCTTTTGCCAAGGAAGAGTGGGCCAACATCCCGCAGAAGACATGCAGGAAGCTTGTGGACACGTACAAGAACCGTCTAGAAGCAGTCATAAGAAACAAAGGCTATGCTATTGACTATTAAAGAAAGACATTGGACTCAGTAAACCTAGGGTATGAATAATTTTGAACATGGCATTTTTTGAAAATCCATGAATAAAATACCCCTGAAATGATGAATTTCTTGAATTGTGTATTGTTGTTATTCTTTCACATGTTGGTCACATATAACTGATATACACACTTGACAAAATGCATTCATTTCATCACAAAAATAAAAAATCATAAAAATTAACAAGGGTATGAATAATTTTGAGGACGACTGTATATATATATATATATATATACATATATATTGTGAAAGAAATGGATGAAGAGAACAATGGAAGGCGTAGCTTAAATCAAGGTTCCCCAGAGCTATCTACCCTTTGGAAAAATTGGTGATGCCGAAAAAATGTCACTGCCGGGAATCGAACCCGGGCCCCCAGCTTTGAACGCCGGTGCCTTAACCACTAGACCACAGAGACAGGTTAGTGGCTAAGGCGACCCCGATCCGATTGACCGCCAGACCAGGGATGTGTTAGGAAGGAGGGACAACTCAACCATAATATATTCAAACATCTGTATGGATACTAAAGCGTGCTAATGAATGTCAAAAGCATTCCACAATCACTGCAATGCTTTGAAGTCCCATGCGCGGCACCGTCATTTTGCTATCGTCAACTTGGAAAGCAGTATCTTTAATTGCCTGTTTTGTTTCTCGAAGCTGTGTTTCTTATCACATTTTTTTGCAATTTTCAAGAAAGTTAAGGGGCAACACCTCTGAAGATCCTGTATTCGTTTTTCTTCTAAATAATTGTTGAATGATGCACAAACGGAGATATAAGATAATATTCTTACTTACATAATTAACAAATTTCTTCACTTTCCGGAGATTTCCGGAAATGTCGGATTCAATCATTATCAAAATCATATATTAAGCTGCTTACTTTCATTAACAGAGTTTGCGTGAATTTGCGTGCAAATGAGATATTTTACTTTAAAAAACTGTTAATTTTTGTTCGCTGATATCTCTTTTCCTCACAAAAGTATTGATGCAATCCAACAGAAGTGGACAAGCGAAATAAGACTCTACATTTCTTTTGTTCTCTCTGAGAAACCGTTGCTAGGCAATCGTGTTCGTTATTGTTAAAACACGTGAAAAGCACATGCTGAGACCACGCAATTTTTCGGCGGTGCCACGCATGGGCTCAAAGAAAGAATGTTGTTTCATATCCTTTCCTAACACATCCCTGGTCAGACTGACAAATTCTCGACACTATACCAATTATAATTTCCTTTGTTGGGTGCAGGCGGTTTTTGAACAATGACAAGCCGCCATGCCTCAGCTGGATCAAAGCTATTACTTTGATGCAGTACACGTATGGGAGAAAGTATATAAATGTAAGAAATTATACATATACAGCAGCTTTGGCAACTCTTTCATTTAAATATTTTGTGAAAGAAATGGATGAAGAGAACAATGGAAGGCGTAGCTTAAATCAAGGTTCCCCAGAGCTATCTACCCTTTGGAAAAATTGGTGATGCCGAAAAAATGTCTCTGCCAATCTGACGGTCAATCGGATCGGGGTCGCCTTAGCCACTAACCCGCCTCTGTGGTCTAGTGGTTAAGGCACCGGTGTTCAAAGCTGGGGGCCCGGTTTCGATTCCCGGCAGAGACATTTTTTCGGCATCACCAATTTTTCCAAAGGGTAGATAGCTCTGGGGAACCTTGATTTAAGCTACGCCTTCCATTGTTCTCTTCACCCATTTCTTTCACAAAATATTTAAATAAAAGAGTTGCCAAAGCTCTTGTATATGTATAATTTCTTACATATATATATATATATATATATATTAGTATGCCATGATTTCCCAGTTTAAAGTCAGAGGGATATAATTATGTACAGAGAAGTGGTTGGGGAAAGTGAGAGAAAGGGAGAGAGAGAAACAAATAAACAGAGATAGAGAGCGATAAAGAGAACAATTAATGAAGAAGGAAGAGGTGAAAGAGAGAGAGATAAAGAGAGAGAGAGAGGAGAAATATAAAGGAAGAGCAGAAGAAGAGACACAGAGACAGACGGAGAGAGACGGAGAGAGAATTAGACGAAAACGCAGCTTCGATATTCATGGCCAGAAAAATCCGCGCACCAAATGAATATGTCAGGCTTGAAAAATAATGATTAGTTTAACATATTCCGTGTATTCACTAGAACGTGATTCCGTATTGGCTTTATTCATACCCGACCCATATTTCACCTGTCCGTGTGTTGCTGGGATGTGCTAAGGACGTGACACCACCCACGCATTGTAGGGAGATGTGGGCCATGTGCATGGGTGACGAAGACAGGGATTACAGAGGAAATGCCTAGAACAACCAAAGCAGAGGTGTTTCAGACATGATAGAGAAGTGACAGAAGGGTGGAAGAGAATCGGAATGAGATTCTGAAAATCATGACCATAAAGGTCAAAAGCAAGAGACGGACGTGGAAGATGGAGATCACAGAGATGGAGATGGAATTGGAGGATTGTGGTTAAGCATATATTTTTCTGATTTACAGTTTGACAGAGCATATCGGAAGAAAAAAAACGTTGCAAAATCAAAATGAACTTACTTAAACATAGAGGTATAAAGGGTGATACAGACACAGATACGTGTAGATGATAGGAGAGAGAGAGAGAGAGAGAGAGAGAGAGAGAGAGAGAGAGAGAGAGAAAGAAAGCTGATAGGCAGGCGGAGAAAGATACACAATCAGATCGATGGAGAAAAAGAGAGAAAGAAAGACGCAGAGATAGAAAGCAAGCTAAATATACATAGAGAACGACGGAAGGAGAGGCAGACAAAGTAAGGTACATTTAAGATTAATGGAAAGGAGGTGAGAACAAATCCAGAGAGATAGCGAGAAAGAGAGGGATAAAGCAAGTGAGAGAGAGACAAAGACAGAGACAGACAGAGAGAGAGAAAGAGAAGCCATGCGCAGCAGTGAGACAGACTGACTGCTATTAAGCCATTTCTCTATATATATGTGCGCTCACCCCCCAACCCCTGACATTTTCTCGCATCCGCTCTCTCCCCGCGGGCCCGGGGGCTGCGCTCGGGTCAATTACGCGCAATAAGACGGAGGCGCGAGTGGCTTAGAATGAACAAGGTGCGGGACCCAAGCAATATCGTTTTCATTAATTTGGGAAATTGAAATGATAACCCTCTGTTCTTCTTCCCAAATAGACTGCTGCCAACTGGCCCAGGGAAGTTTCATAGCGGTGTATTTTGTTTTCCTTTCTCAGGCCTTTCTTACTGCAATGTGTATGCATCACTTTCGCTCTCCGGTGACATTTTCATATGGACATCTTTTACCTCTTTTTTTTTGTAAATGAACGCTGGCAGTATAGGCTATACGGAAAAGAGGCCATTGGCGGTTTGCGATGAGGCGAGGTTTGGAGAGTAAGAAAGAGTCAAATGGTACGAGGCTTTCACGCCTCATGTGACACGTGGTTTATTTTTGCATGCGAGGCGTTATGGTTGAGGGCATTTAGATCTTAAAGACAGATAGAGACCTGAGGGAAAGGGGGAGAAAGAATGAGAAAGATGATTCGTTTAAAGATATCTAGAGAGAGAGAGAGAGAGAGAGAGAGAAAGAGAGAGTGAGAGAGAGAGAGAGAGAGAGAGAGAGAGAGAGAGAGTGAGAGAAAGAGAGAATTGAGGTAGAGAAAATGGAGAAAGACAGAGAGGGAAGAACAGAGAGCGAGGGTATGTGTTCCCGTGTTTGTGCGTTTGTGCGTGTTTGTGTGTATGTGAGTGTATCGTATGTGTGTATAGTGTGTATATATGTGTGTGTTGTGTACGTTGTGTGTCGGTGTTGGTTGTATAATATGTGTGTGTGTATGTGTGTGTGTGTGTGCGTGTTTGCACTTGGATAGTTTTAGTTGGTTGCATGGGGAGGGGGGGGGGGTCTGATATTTTTGATAAACTGATTTCATTCTTTCCTTTTTTTTTTTCGCTTTGGCATACTTTGTATTATCATTGAGCATGTAATTGTGAATGATATGTATATCATTGAGTATGTAATTTTGTTGTCAATTTATTTAAAATCATATATAATTGGAAATGAACTACTTTGTGTACTTCAGGTGAATTCCATGATTTATGTAATAATTTTGTTTGAATTAAATACAAATAAAAACATACTGAAAAAAATGGCTGTGTGTATATGTGCGTGAGAGATAAAGAGACAGAGGCATAGGCAATACAACAGCACAGAGAGGTGACTATCATTTAACAACCGAGGGAGAGATAGAGAGAGGGAGAGAGAGAAAAATGATAGAGTGAGAGTAGAAGAGAGATGGAGAGAGGGAGAGAGAGAGAGGGAGAGAGAGAGAGAGAGTGGGAGAGAGAGAGAGAGAGAGAGAGAGTAGGAGGGAGAGGGAGGCAGAAAAAAAAGGGTTTTAATAAATTCCGGGGAAGGAGGCGGAGGCGACGATATACAAAGGCATGTTTCAAATGCTTAACTTCGCAAACCCTCTGCGGAAGACATTTCACAAAACATTAGACTTATTTATTCGGGACGTGTGCTTCACCAGACGAGCTTTTTGGATCGGATAACTCAATCATACGATTATCGTGTTACAAACTAGAGAGAGAGAGAGAGAGAGAGAGAGAGAGCAACTTAAACCTTTAATAAACTCTTGCCGTAATGGGGATTGTGTGAATTACTTCTGAAAAGAAGCGACCTGTGGCATTCAAAGAGCTAAAGCGGAGATAGATATTGATGATTCATTTTATAATCTAGATAACCCAAACCGTTCGGTGTTAGATAATCACAACATTATTGACAGTAATAACTGTTTCATGTTGAGAGCAGTGTAGCAATGGGCCTTAGTCAATGTATAGGCCTGCATTAAAGATTGTCCGTCCCTTTTGCAAGCTTAAAATTTGAAATCGTCTATCACGACCGTAAATTGAAGAAAGTGTGATTCAAGACCATTTGTAAGAATATAGCATGTTGAAGCTTTCTGTATATGTAAATAATTCCAGCCGTTAAATTTCAAACCGACTTTTTTCGTACTACGAAAAAAGTATTAGTCTTTGTTACAGTATCTATGTAGTTATTATGCGTGTGTGAAATCCTAATTTTATTAGTAACTACCAAACTGTGGAGATGATTCCTTCCATAGAACAATTTTTTTATAATGCGTTTTATAATTTAATAAACAGATTAATCAATAAAGCAGATATTTCGACACAAACTGCTAAGAGCCTGAGGTAAAGACTATTAATCAGACGTTGTTTACGTGCATTATTTGAATTTTACACTACGTATCAGTTTCAAATTTTGAATATAGAGCTTGCTAACATTTCTTTATATGTTTTACCAATGTTTCGATGGTTTTGTGGTGATCTGAAAAAGGGACTGGCTGTCTTTAAAGCTTCGATCACAATGCACACAACTCCCATGACGACCATGTGTGTATGGGGAGTACTCCTGAATGGCTCATCTTGGTAGGTCGGGGCAACATCTTTTCTACCCGGTCTCTATATCCGTTTGCGGAAGAAATTATTGTGTTTTGAAATAGATATTCATAGAGTGACACAAGGTATACATGTTTCATGATTTTCGAACGAACAAAGAATTTTTATAGTGCCCTTGTGTCTATATTAGTTTCAAGCTTTTTCGTTAACTTTTTAAAGTAAAAACACATACAGTAAAAAATAAACAAGAAAGAAAGAAGAGATGCAAAAGAATTAGGGAAATCGCAGAGAAGTGTTTTTTTTTTCTTATTTTGGAGAACTAGACTAATCGAAAGCACACATGGAACATATCGCTGTACTTTGTGAGTTATCTGCTGTTGAATTATAATTTTAAATTGCAATCAGGAGACGAGCTTTAAGTTCAAGGTCAGGAAAACGCATCATCTTCCATCAGCTCGGCTGAGGAGCTGTTTTCCCGACTTAGAATAACTAAGTAGGCTAGCAAATCCATCGTTCTACATCTTCTCGTCAATGCACACCTTTCCCGAGTATTTCATTCTCATCTTGTTGTGTTCCTTACCACACATAACCATACGTTAGCGTATGTACAAAATAAGACCCTTCGATTTTTTTTTGTTTCAAATATTACCATGAAAGAAAAAGGTACATCAAATGTAAAGATATACGATTCTAAAACAAATTTAATCTGCTAATTTTTGTCATTTAGTCATTCAGTGCCAAATTTTTAAGGATTTCCCGAAAGCCAAAATAATAGTGAAATAATCATTAAATCTTTCAATTGGCAACACGCTAAATATCTTGAAATCACTAAAATGTCTGCTCTTTGAATTGACACACTCTGTTCTTAGAATGGTGATTCCTTCTTTATTTTGCTTTAAAATAACTTACGCTCATGTTTTCGTTACCATCTTTGTCTTTTACAAATTGCGTTGCCAATTTAAAAAAGCCAAATTGACGTAATTGTTTGCTCTTAAGTTTAAGGACAAGGAAACACATCATACCCCATTACCTCGGTCGAGGAGAGCACTCTCTCTCTCTCTCTCTCTCTCTCCTCTCTCGGAATGACTAAGTAGACTGGTAAATCCTTTGTTCTACATCATCTATTTACGTCACACCTTGCCAGACTCTGCCACTCTCATTTTGTATTCTTAGAATGCCACCATAGGTGGCCTATAGCTATATTCCTTACCACACATAACACGCATTAACGTACATGTTAGAAGTATAAGTTGTACGAGTAGTAGCAACAGAGGTAGAAGTAACAGTATTATTATTATTATTAGTAGTAGTAGTAGTAGTAGTAGTAGTAGTAGTAGTAGTTGCAGTAGCAATAGTAGTAGTATAGTAGTAGTAGTAGTAGTAGTAGTAGTAGTAGTAGTCGTTATAGTAGTAGTAGTAGTAATAGTAGAAGTAGTAGTAGTAGTAGTAATAGTAGTAGTAGTAGTAGTAGTAGTAATAGTAGTAGTACTAGGAGTAGTAGTAGAAGTAGTAGTAATCATTTTTATATTGATAGTAGTAGTAGTAGTAGTAGTAGTAGTAGTAGTAGCCGTTGTAATAGTAGTAGTAGTAATAGTAGAAGTAGTAGTAGTAGTAGTAGTAGTAGTAGTAGTAATAGTAGTAATACTAGGAGTATCAGTAGTAGTAAAAGTAGTAGTATTAGTAGTAGTAGTAGTAGTAGTAGTAGTAGTAGTAGTAGTAGTAGTATTAGTAGTAATAGGAGTAGCATCATAATTATGGTATTTATCCAAAACAATCCACGGCAGTCCGAAGACAGACTAAATGTGGCTTACAAACTATAACATACTTTTTTTAAAACAAAAGTAATGTAAATAAACATTTTAAGCGTAAAAATCTGATTACAAACCATTATCATCTGGCTGTATCGTCGCATTCATCTTTAATGTATGTTTTAGTTGACAATTGTATCAACATGTCCTATTTCGATAACATTTGTTTATTTCTGACATTTCGTTGCCAATTTGAAGGAAAAACAATGTAAATGTTTGCTCTAAAACGGCAATACAAATGGATAAGTTGAATAATCATTATTCCATAAGAAAATCATTAGTTCTTAAAAAGAGGTAGCGCTTCACTAAGAATGACATATATGGATAAATTTCTGTATACTGAATGTTACATAACATTTGACGGAGCCTTTCATTTTAAGATATGATATTATGGCACATTGAGTTAGCATGAGTAAGGAGGAAATTAAATGATAGAAACAAATGCTTTGTAAAATGGTATAATAATGATTTGCAGAAGTCTTGTGAAATTACATCCGTTCCTAGTTAGTCAACACGATCATATTCAAATGTTACCCTGATGAGGAGGATTTCTCTTGCAATGTTAAAGTGTTCAGCACATGTACATCCCATGCACACAGACATACATGGCCCTGCCCACAGTAACGGGTACATTTTTCTTACATTTACAGTAACATTTGCATACATTTTTTAAATTATAATTATTTTTGGTCTCTTAAATAAACCAGCCAGTAATAATAAAATATCCAAGAAATGCATTGGTTTGCACTTTCCAAGGTTTTGTACGCTTTAGAAAATTTGCCCTGTACAAATTTGCCACAGCACGTTGGTAACGGGACAGGCGAGTTTGAAATACACTCGTCTGTCGCGTTACCACTGTGATATGGGAAATATGTACAAGCTTAGTTTAGAAATATATGTAATGAACATTCAGAGAAGGATTTTAGCTGAAAGTATTTTGGAGGAAATTCAACACTCAATATTCAATATTTTGGTGGTGCAAGGTGGTCATAATTTCAAATGATTCAGTTATGCCAAAAAATATCCCTTTACTGTAGACAGACCCACATGTGTACATACATGCAGCATACAGGCATCTTTTGATGTCTTGGTCACACAACTCGCATTTTCAGAATGATAATGCTTTAATTAAACAAGAATGCAAAATTTCATCTGAATCTTTGTAATAAAGGTCAATACGAAACACATTTCATGAAGGAGGAAATTCAGAAGATTGTAATCTGAACGCTAGCAGACTACATAAAAAATAGTAATCATATAGCATAACGTCGAGGTATTACATGGACAGTCACATAATTCTAATCACATGTTGACGGAAAATGAGATGAATAAAGGAACGTTATGTATAGGCATTGTATACACGGATAAGCTATTCGGTAAACCATGAATACTTTGCCTTACAATATATAACGAGTGACGTCAGGTCTGCGCCAAATTCTACTCACTCTGCAACAATGCCCCTGTGACTTTTTATTTTCTCCACCGTTTGATGGATAATAACTCAAGGTCTGATCTGCGTCGCCTTGTCTTCGTATTAGGTTAAATTACATATCTGATGAAATGTATATGAATCTGTGAACAATCTCGAAAATATGAGAAACTTAAGCCGAAACTCCACCTTAAAAGACTAAGCCGAATAGATTTGGGTTTCATATCAATAAATCTTCCAGTTTATTAATTGAATTTCGATGAAACACACCGTAAGCCTTGGGAATATTGGCTTGAAAAGCGCCCCACCAGTAGCCATATAAGGCATGGCGCAGATCATGGCAGGTTTTTTAAAGAGATGCAAAGGAGCAAGTCTCCATGCACATGGGCGGTAGCCGGTCCTTGAATGATGGGATAGGAGATAAGACATGACAGCGAGATGTTTCTCTCACCCCATACGTCATGCACGCTCTCCGGGACCCACACGAGTTTCTATAATGATATGCGCGCAGTGGTTTATGCATTTTCGTAGCCTCCCCCGCAGACCCTACTTATCACAACCAAATCATATTACGTGGATTATATCTCCGTCTTAAAGTACGATATGTACCGAGATTGGCTTCTTTAAAGGTCACGGCACGAGGGTGTAAGCGTGAAATTCACCTCAAGGGCATTTAACAAAATTACGTGAGCTTGGTAGGGTATGCAAAGTGGCGCCACTCTGTGTGGAAAGTGGCCGCGCGCATACACTACGGTTTGTACGCGTCCGGGACGCCAGTGCTTCTGGCGTGCGTGGGCCGCTATATACCGCTAGATGACAGATGTGTTGAGAGGACGGGTGACGAGGGAGTACGTGGTTTGCATGACGAGGCTCCCATCAAAGATGCGATGTGGAGTGGTCTATCTCTTTTTTTCCTTGTGTTTCAGCTAGTTGTGCATGTTTCTAGCCTGACAAAAATACATTCTTACTCTCAGCTTTTTAAGTAGCACACTCACTGCTTACCTCATTCTGTGCCAGCTTAAATACTGCTCTAAGGAATTGATGTTTTCCACTTAAGCGCACATGTAGCAACGGTGCATACAAATTGTGTTAGTAAACACAGTTAGTAAAATTCTACAATCGTTGTGTTTACTAATTTACTCTACATGATCGACAATGATATTTATTTTTTTCCTGGTGCTTTGTACATTTCTAAACACGCAAAGCACCTTCATCAATATAATGAGGCTATGAAGCAGCATTGCACGGTAACATAGGACAGTACAGTAACACCAATAATTATGAGGATAAGTCCATGGGTACTTATTTTGTGAGGTAGCAGTGTCTCCTACAAACGTAGTATTTACAGTTAATAATGTTAAAATAAAACCTGTGCAGATATACAATTGTTAATACTTGCAACATAATTGTATTGCGATGATCAACCGGGAAGTAAATAATCAACGTTGGTGAGGGTGATGGGACGAACTATGACTTCCGAGGCAATCTGGATGTAGCTATCTTTTCGAAGCGTAGCTGAGGAAAGATAGCGTATACATTCAGACCGCCGAGGAAGGGATAGTTCGTCTCATTGCCTGAAACCAAAAGTTGATTATTTGATTTATATTCCACATCTGAAACCAACTATCTATATCAAAATAAAATTTGACGTACAAAAGTAATGTTTACTCCTCTACTTAACCCCGAGCCACTGCCATTGGAAATACGCGTTAGGACGCGCATAAGGAAGCGCGTTAGGACGCGTTAGTAGGAGCTATTAGGGCCATTCTCATTACAAAAAATCGCAAAGTTAAAAATCGCAAAATTTTACAATCGTGTTCACATTACACCAAAAAATCGCGAAGTTACGCGAAGTTAGAAAAATCGCGATTTTTCGGAACGAACTACGCATGCCCAGCACGCTCGATCGACCATTCCCGGCATGCAATTCGTTTCGCGCGAAGTTTGTTGTAAACATACACAAAATTGATTCGCTCGGTAATGCTAGCTTCAAGCAAAACTTAGTAGGGTTCGAATGCACGTACGCACAATCGCCGTGTACAAAACAGCAATCTGACGTAGTATTTTCCCGAAGGAGGAGGGCAATACCGTAGTGTAAACATCTTTAACAGTTCAACATCTTCCATGACTAGGCTAGTCTAACATCTCGATTAGTTGTTAGACTCATCCCAAATAAGGTTAGTCCAAAGTTCATCTGTGACTACGATTAGATCTAACGTTAGGTTAATACCGGCACGTTTATTAATTTTCCATGGCTAGTAGCAGCAGCTGCCCAGTACTGCTAGTGCTACATGTAGTGCATAACAACGTTAAACGCGTCAAGATGACAACGCAGCGCGACTCTCCACTAGACCAACTTTTTAAGACCTCATTTATGAGTTTCTCTTAGTTGTAGAGTATGCAGCACAGTGCGGTCATCACTGAATTGATCTAGTCTAGTGAGTGCAGCTGCCGTCCATACAGTTTTGCTTTGACGCTGATAGATAAATAAACAATACACAGTAGAAACATGCAGTACTAGTACGACGCTCCGCATCCGATATGACAGTAGCCTAGCCTGTAATGTATGTAGTACTGCAGCGCACATATCAGCTAGCGACTCGATCGCGCGCTACTGGAGAGCAGACGCCGGAAGTCACGTGAATAAAATCGCGATTTTTCTGTTGTGTGTGTTCTCATTGCAAAAAATGGCGAAGTTACGGTGCGAAGTTAGAAAAATCGCGCTCTGACGTGCGAAATTTCAAGTGAAGTTACGGACGGTTGTTGGCACGGTTGCTAGGCAACTTTCACCCTAACTTCGCGATTTCTTAAGTCCAATGAGAATGGCCCTACTGTTAGTCAATTGATAATCCAAGTGTAACGCACTCTTATTTCGCGCGTACTCAAAATATTGATCAAGCGTTATAGGACTGTGAGGAGTGAAGAAATCAGCGAAACCAAAAAGTACTATCACCTAGACTGTAACGAACTTTTCTTCTCAGGTGATCAGATGGGCAAAACTACGCTTATCACTCTTGACCAATCATATAGCAACATTCTTCGTATGTGGAATATAATGTGTTATATACATGTAAGGCCCTTAAGACCAGTTTCACGCAACGTTAGTAAATTCCACAATTAACTCGCAATAGAACTGTGAGATAAAACATAACATACTAATGGTGGATTGTTCTAGACCACTAGCTCTACTGATTGTAAAGTAAAAATAAAAAAGAAACAGAACATGGCCGAGATGAACCCCTCAACTCCGACGTTTTCATTAACTTGGGTTTTGTATCCTATAAATAAATATATATATATATATTCTAGCCTCGTGTTGAGGGACATACATTCCGTTTATTAACATTTGCTCATACACTAAACAACATCTACGAACTGTTGTGCTTCATTTTATTGCCTGTTTTCTTCCAAAGTTAAAGAAACCCTTCTTCAATGGCTGCGCAAATAAGTGTGAATATATACATTTGCACTACAATATGTACTTAAAATACATTGAAGGCCAAACATATTTAGTCTCTAAAGAAAATCGTCTTTAAAAATAGACATAACTTACAAAAATAATATAGTATTTTTAAGTAGCATAATGATTCAGTGTAAAAAAAATTGTAATCATAGATATCAATTTGTCATCGACTCAAATTTAATGATATGGTTGATAATAAATTCAGATTTGTACATTGGATATTATTAAGAAAAATGATCAAAATAATTATGTTGGAGCTTAATAATTCAAGACTTTAGGGATAGACAAGACTCAGAATGAAAATCCGATATGCATCGGCGTTAAAGGTCTTGTCATTTATTTTGTCTTCAATATATAAAGCAATTTGCATAGGTCTACAATGATAATTTCAACGTATTTACCTGCTTGATAAATAGATGTAATAAATGTACATATTCAGTTAAATGAAATATATTTCTTTACAGTCATGCCAGTGGTAACAGGCAATGGTAAGTGCAACATCTGCCTCGATGAATAATGATGATACATGTATGTTTCAATTTGTTGTGTGCCTACGCTTTGAAGAAATGATCGAGGTTCTATAATAACGAAATTGTCCAATCTAAGAATCGATCTAGCTTTATTGATAAATGTCATACTTAAAAATGGACCTATTATGCAGTTACTGTGGTTCAGGCAACCTTTTAGACAATCTGATATTGTCTGCACATAAAAATACACTTCCCTTGATTGAGAAAGAGTCATGCCATTGTACATCTTATACATTCTTCCATTCAGCTCACTTAGCCAACTCACTGGGTGCTCCGCTCACTTTTCCCCTTGGACCGACATATGAATGCTCCCTGAAACTGATTTAGAAATTGAGTCTGACGAGTTAACCCAAAGATTTCTTACACAATGCACATATATTGTACAAAGCAGCAAATTGTCTGATACTGCAAGGGAGCATTGCTTTTTCTAAGGAGCACCCCTTCTCCGAACTTTTTTTTCTCTCATACGACTTCACTCATTTAATTATTCTTTTCCTTAAAATACGCGTGTTCCGCATTTCAGCAAAGCTTTTACACAATTTGTATTCTTTATTTCCTATTTACCACTTCATCTCCCGTGGCTTTGTTTGTAGGTCTCTGCCTCTTCTTTCTCTCCACCTTGTCTCTCGGCAGCAATCAGGCGAATTAATGACAGCTCGTAGCTAGCAAATCTTCACCCGTCTCTTCCATTCACTTTTCTAGTCATGGTTACAATTTCAGCAACCAGGCGAAGTCGGCCTAGGGGGTGCGAGTGAAGCGCCCCAATAGAAGGCGCGAAAGTTGAGGGCGTTTGATTATGGGTCGAAGTGGGAAATCCATTGTGGAGAACAGTGAATGAACCTGTCAATATACCTGAATCTGAGATGACATGCCCAGAAGGAAACTCTTATCCTTAATAGTCTACTTTCTCAAAGACATTCAGAGTCAGATGATAGTGTGTGCTACAGTTATATTAGACTCAGTGATAAGCGATAAGTGCGAGAAAAATAAGATCAAACCAAAACCTTACAATTGAGATAGTAAAAAAGACGGGAGACCATGAATGGACCCCCCCCCCCACCCAAAAAAAAAAAAAAAAATGAAAAAAAAATGAAAAAAAAAAGAAAGACGAGAAAACTTGTATAGTGGCATTCTAATTTGGAAGTATCAATCATTTTTTTTTACTATTATCATTTTACCGGTGATGCACCAAGCTATTTATCACAGTTGTTGTTGTTGTTGTTGTTGTTGTTGTGACAGGAGGAATAACATGAATAAAGAGCGGTTCTACCAGAATTTACGTGCCGATCATTTACGTGTCATTCCCTGTGATGTAGGCGATCCGAAGCTCCCGCCTACATTGATACTCATTTCTGCTTTCAATTCCCAAGAAATTAGTTCACTGTACCACGTGAACACATCTGGTGACATCAAACAAACCTGTCGGACTTCCCTTTTCCCTGCTTTTTTTATGCTGTATACGCACATGATACTAAAATAAAAGTGCCCCTAGAATCCCTGTAATACAGGGAACATGCAATCACGCTAGGTATCTTCATGTACTGAGTACCGTATGCCAGTCACGACAGAAGCATTTGAAACAAATTGTATATCTTTTTGTATGCGAGTTTTCATGTTGATACATCGGCATTTCCTCACATCTTAGAGCACAGCTGATCATTTTGTATGTTTTTAATGCCTCAAATTTGGTACACACCTTGTCTTGAGAGTTGAAAACATGCATTTGATGTGGTATGGCACTGAATACGTGCACAAGTTCACGTTTAAGTTTATACATTTCACGAACTGATTTTGGTACAAATACAGAATATGAGAGTATACAACAAGACTCATACATAAAACATTGATTTACTAAGTGGGTAGCAGCCAGGAATGACTAATGAAAACTTATCCCAAACTGGCCAAAGCATGATATTCATAATCCACACAGAATACAATCCTACACTGGCAGAATTAAACGGAGATGAACAGAAGAGAAAAAGAAAAACTTATACGGCATGATAAACTAAGAGCATATGTTCCCGAATGAGTACTTCTTTAGATTTAATTTTTAGGAATTTCGATTTAAGGGATGCAATTATGCCAGACCTGTGGCCCTTGAAATTACATTTGTTTGAAGCAAGACACAACAACAAAGCTCCAAATTTACTTCAAATAACATTTATAATATTAAACTTGAGTTGTTTTATAATAGCAATGAAACATAAGTTAAAGAGGGTGGAAATAAGAAGAAACCCTGAGCTTAAAAATTAATTTTACGGATGATTAGAAAATCTATTTAAAAAAAGGCTCACTACAAAAGCTCATCAAATGAGTTCATGTCATTACTGATTTGTTTTAAACGATACCTAGTGGCAAAATCTAGCAAGGAACACGATTTACCGTATAGCAGGGTGAGAAGTACATGTAAAATGTATTCTTAAATATTTAGAGCAATGACGTCACTAAAGTGATTATGACGTCAGCCGTGTGATAGAGCAAATTGCCCTTGGAATTACCCAAATAAGACTGCAAGACCTGGGTGCGATACCGTACGAAAATAGTTTTACTAAGTGTCGCCTGATGCATAATCTCCCAATGAGGTTGCGATAATGTTCATACGCGCTAACATCGGAGGTAATTTGGGTGCTATTACCAAATGATATAAAAAAAATGTTTCGATCCATCTATCACATATAAGGACTTCTTGTGATCTCTTTCATTATTTTGCTATTTGTGTTGATCATAACATCGCAAGTGGCCACAATGAACCTTAGCAGCACTAATTTTACATTCAAACAAGCGTTAATACTAATGTGGAGAATGTGCAGACAAGGATGAAAATGCTACGTATGTCTACCTGTGTATGTCTATGACAGATATGAATGTCTCCCTACATTGATTGGTTACAGGTCGTTTTTCCAAAGGTTCGTTATTCCGAAGGTTCGTAATTCAGAAGCAAGCAAACTGCCTATACCTCGATGCTCGTTACTCCGAAAACGAAAAAGGGTTCGTTAATCCGAGCACTTGTCGCGTAACGTTCGGAATAACGAACCTTCGGAATAACGAGTGCTTCCCCATTGATTAGAGGAGAGGAAACATTTTCTCTCCATTTGATGAGTATGGTGACGTCACTGTAACACGCCATTTTCTAATCATCGCCGGCGTGACTGTGGTATCAAGACAAAAATGCACGAATTGAATCTAATAGATCAAAACTTTGCAATATCACTTTACGTGTTGTTGAATTTCTGCGTTTCTGCCTTATAATACTTATCACATACCGCCACCATTGTTCGATTTCTCACGAAATTAGACGCCAAAACTTGTACCTTCGCTGTAATTTCAGTACTGTACGGTACATTGTCACATGTTCGTATGATCGTAATGATATTATGATGTAATTTTTCATTTTGTATGTATTGGTGCTGCTGTCCAGTCCCTCCTCGGACAAAAGCACAATAACGTTTTAATAGAAAAACATAATATTAAGTGTGGAATAAATGTGTATTAATATTGTCATTATCATTATTAAAACAATATCACATTATTTTGTCCCTTTTTTTCTAAAATGAGGAGAACCTAAACTTGTAGCGCAAATTATTAGTAAGTTCAATATTTTTATGATTATGTTCTCGATGATTATCAAATTATCTTAAGCAGGCATCCTTTTTGTTGGCAGATGTTTGGTTGTTCTTTGTAAATTCTTTCCCCATTACTGTCATCTTCGAATTCATGCACAAGCGAAAATTAATTCGAGTGTCCCACTTACCCAAATGTCCCACTTACTCCATGCTACTCTACATATTGGAAATAGTGTGCGAACATTCTAGGCCAACGTTGCGGGGGCAGGTGCACAACTTCTAGTTCATATAAAGCATGTGACGTCAAAGAAATTTCACTCAATAATCTGATCATTTCTCAATGAAAATCAAATTTGAAATATCTTCCTGGCACGATTTTTCAAAAAAGACGCTGGATTAAAGTTTCTCAGATTGGTTTGCATCTATCACTATAAACTTATTTTTAGAGCGGAATACTTCTTTACGGTTTCGTTTTGTTTCTGGCGTATTCGTGTAGGTTCGTGTGGGATTTCATGTGTGTGTGTGTGTGTGTGTGTGTGTGTGTGTGTGTGTGTGTGTTTGTATATAATTTACCTTGGGCTTCCTGTTAAGGTTTCTCAGTGACGTATTACACAGGGTTTCCTTAATGCTATATACTGGCCAAGGTAGCAAAACGGCATTGCGAGAAAACATAAAAAAATATCTGCAATGGCAAATGAATAGCTTAAAGGGTGCATTAGCCATTCTGCAATATAATTAAGTAACCCAACACACTGGTCTAAAAAAGCTGATTTTACAGCAATGCTTAGGCGAGACACGTGTCGATCTCCAAGAGAATGACGACCCAAAAATAATGACCATGTTTACATTAACCAGTTTTCAACCTGAGTCTCGCCTCGGGGCCACGTTGGTGTTCGTGAATATGTTTCATATACGTTGGTTTTAGTTTGTCAATACTTTGTCTAAATCGAGAAGGCTAACCTTCGGTTGACACTATCTGAAATCTATACCTTGAGCCATCTGTAATGTCTAAGCTATGTTGGTGCAATTGCAAAATATAAAATGTCGCACCTTCTTGCGTGTTGCCCATGCGATTCAAATTAAACCCCGATGATAACTTTTCCTTTAACAATCTTGGCAAATATTCAAAATAAGCGCAGAAGTAGCTTTACGTAGGCGGACAGATGATAATCTAGATTTATTTTCTTCATCATGAAGCCCTGTACACTTTTAGCCATACATATATATATTTATATATATGTACATATATCATTATACAAGTCACTTGGGATATTTATATTCATCTATACTGCCCTACTCTAACCAAAGGAAGCAGGTGACAAATCACTCAAATATGGGTTATTGGTATTCTTAGATTGTGCCCAGCATTCCCTACACACGGCCAAAATCTGGACAAGAAATATTCATCTTGCTGTGGGATATTAAATCTAACATGATGTGGTGTTGCACTGATGCCAATGCAAGTGACAGACACATTTTACTCATTTACGACAAAAATCTTTTTTGTTAGTTACTTCCTTTTGTCAGAGAAGGGCAGTATAGACGTTATACATTTAACGTATCTTCATATATGCAATGTACTTATTTTGTAACGTTTCCATTGTGTTTAAGATGTTCTAATTGTCTCAATTGGCATAACCTGTGCTTGATGGCACGCCATGGTCCCTTGATATGATAACAAGGACAGATTAGGAGAACAGGGGAGAAATTAGGCTGGAATACTTTATATTTAAGATCTGTCCACAAAAGATATCAACAACAACAATACAAAGATTCATTAAACGTAATAAACCAAAACCAAAAATAGTCACCAGAGTTCATTCATTTTTTTGTGGAGGGGTCCAATTATAAGCAAGGAAATTATTTTAATGCACTGTGGATATGCTCATATTCATAAAAACGACATTTTGTGTGGAGGGGTCCCACTGTATTACCAAATGATGTCAATGTACAATGAATACTACTTGATACATTTGCCAAGATAACACGTATTTGGTTAAAAGGAGCATTTACATTATCTTAAATATGTGCAGCAACAGGCTAATTGATTTTTGGACACTTTAATGCAATCGACGAAGGAATATTTTCTACTGTTCACATATGTGTTCATTAAACTTTCTTTTTTCCCGTGACATTGAAGTTATACCCCCTTCTTATTTAAACATTTTCATTACGTTCGCACATTGTATGCACATGTTTTGGTCAGAGAACATGTTACTGATGATAAACACAAAGCTTGTCTGAAATTTGTCCCACCAGATACAACTAATATGCTCAGAGTTTATTCCAATCAATTACTTCATTAACGTGAATGCCATATTAAACGCTTTACTACACAGTTAGGGGGAAAGTTGAGAATACATTACAAAAATAGGATATTCAGGTTGCCGACGCCAATGGGGCCTTTAGAACTAAAGATGTATAATGACCGTTAGTATGGTTTAAAAGTGTACACAACGTTTGCAGCTGAAACATTGTAACGCTAATTTTAATTTTCTTGTCGACTTCTAAGTCCTTGGCCATCACCTCGGGAATGCCCTGGGGTTTGCACCGTGAGAAGAACGAGTGCAAAACAGCACACCATGTGACGAGCTAGTCGATATCACGTGTTCTATCACGTGATCAGAAGTCAAATGAAGCAGCCTATGAAAGCACATGAAATTAAAATGACCTTTAATGGTACGTTCACATAGAAGTGATATGCCGCTATACCTTCCAGGGTAATCCTCCACTTTGGTGGCAGACAGTAGTTCTTCGTCTTAGTATTCAAAGATTGCTAATACAGGGAGCAATGGTATTTAATGATTTGCCGCTGCAAGAAAACGCTAGGGACAACGTCCAGGCGTCGAGTGGCAACGAGAACCCGCTTCGGGTGAATATATATAGCATACAAAAGCCAGGAACCCCGTCAGGGTATATGAGTCTGTCTTCTCTTTTATTCATGTCTGCCTGGTTGGTAACCCTTATCTCCGTCTAAGCTAGAAACATCTCCAGACAGTTGGAGAGGAAGCAAAGAGGTTTGGCGATTATGGCTAAGTATCGCTCTCTGTAGAGACGCTTAAAAGCGAAACTGCATAACTGCTTTTAATATTTAATGACGCAGATATTATACCTCTACGGCTAATTCACAGCGGATATATCACGATTTCATGGAAAATTGATGTCTTAGAACGTCAGGGCTTTCAATATATCAATAAATCAGATATTCACTGCAATTTAAAGTAGTGCTTTAGGGACTTCTACCTTAAACGTGGCTTTGCATAGCGTTGCATTGCATATTAAACGGATGGTATCGCGGGTCCTAGATATCAAGGATGCAGCGCAGGTCGAAGACTTTCAGGGCACTGGAGGTGGCGAGAAGATATAATGCAGATATATAAAACACTTTATAATGACTGATTGTGTCACAATTAACAGTGGGGATGTACAGAAAGCATGATATGCATATACGAACAATTGCGATGCAGTTAGCACGAATATCGTATGACGATACAATAGCCTTTGCTTGGAAATCGGCTTCGTCCCACGCAAGGAATTTACGTGCATTATTGCAGTATTGCACTATAACAGGCTATAAAGTAGAATATTCCTGCTATAAGATGAGTAAGAGCGAGCAGGGGTGATTTCCTGATAGAAACTTAAGTCAAAAACTGGCTTGGATAAGTAAGATGATATACTGAAATCTTATTGGAGTGAACATTGCGCACCACTTAGTTCTTTAACCATTTGTGGGTATAAAGTCTGCACCAGATGCATCAATGGTGCGTACAGAGGTCAACTAAGGAGTGTCGGGAATAACTATTCTTCACTGATTTCATTAAAAGAAAACACCTTAGCCAGCGGTATGTCCCATTAATACCTCCTGTAGGATCTCATTATGAATTGAAGTAACCTGTATATGTGGGCTCCACCCAGACACCTTAGCCAATTCGGGACCAAGGAAAAATCTGATTTAAACAAAGTAGTGTATTGGAAAAATTCATAGCTTAAAGGGTTACTAAATTAGAAAAATAAGTTCCCACTAATCTATGTAAAACTATCCACTGAAAACGAATTTCACATATAGGTTTGCCGTAATAAAGTCTCATTTTGACGAAGAATTGAAAGAAAAAAGCACACCTCCATTGACGTCAGAAAAATTAAAATGCCAAAAATGCCACCGGCGTGTACGGAAGTCAACAATAGACCATTTTCGTAATGTATTCACAAATTTCCCCCTAACTGCGTGGTAACGCATTATTGCATTCACCTGTATCTTGTCATTCATATGAAATGGATGGAATGCACTTTGAATCTATTAGTTGTTGCTACTTGGATAAACCTCGGACAAACTTTGGGGTTTCCATTGGTAACGTATCGTTGAAACGGCGTGAATAAAATATTTTATTCACGCCGTTGGCATTTATGACATTGTGACATTTCTGACGTCACTGGAGGTGTGCGTTTTTTTAAATTTTCGTCAAAATGAGGATTTATTGCGGCAAACGAATGTGGAATTCGTTTTTAGTGGACGATTTTACATAGATTAGTGGGAACTTATTTTTGTTATTTAGTAACCTTTTAACAATAATCACTTTGCTCTGAGATGGCCTTGATCCTGAGTGAGCTAATGAATGGATCGCTGTTATCAGAGATAACATAAAATTTACAGTCATTGTCACTATCCAGAACGTTTGTCCACTTGAAATGCATCAAAGTGTGTTTATTCATGTTAGAGTCGAAATATGGAAGGATTTTCTCTGAAGTATTCTTATCTAAATGGGATTTATGGCATAACATATAACTAATGTTGTACCTTTGCTATTTATCCGGAATATCAACGCAAATCACAGATGATTTATAGGCCTTATACATATACATGTCAGCAAATGTCGATGAAAAGAATGCATTAATTTAACCCCTATTGTGCCAGATAAGCTGGAATGTGTGTGTGTGGCTTGGAAATTAGGCATAAAATGCACACAAAGAGATAATTAACACGGGTGTTCCCCCCTTGCAATATAATGTCATTTGGACCCTCCCTCGTAAATGGACCATCCCTTAGAAATCACATGTATTTTTGGATGAAGATCATAGAGTGGTAGACCTAAATCACGTGATAAAATGATAGCTAAAAAAATGTTTAAACCAACGATGTTACTAGAACGAGTGCGCTTATCCAAGGAAGTATTAAGTCAGTCATGTATATGTACTCATTTTTGCTCCATGTGCCAAATCAATTGTTGCTCTTTAGACTTTGTGCATACTACTAATGTGACAAAGTGCATAAATGGCGCACAAATAGTTGCTTGAATAAAAAACCCAGTGGACAAAAAACGACACCAGTACTATTAAGTAGTAATTGTGATAACGCAAAATCTTCAACACTTTACATCGTTTAATTTGTGCGGAAAAACTAATAAAATCTTGAAGTGACATAGTAATTTTTGCTTTGCAAATGATATTGAATACAAAGAGCCTTTGTGGACTTACCGATTCATTCAAACCATGTAGGTTTCTTAAACACATCAAAATAAGGAAATGCCATAAGCATCATGTTGTCCATATGTTCAGTGATGTATATTCAAAGCATATTTATATGTATAGCCTGAATCTGTTACCTAAATCTTACTTTCATCTATCTATCTATCTATTGACTTATCAAGGCTGTTCCTCCCATCTACTTATAGTAGATTTCATCACAAATGTTTACAACAAATGTACCTGGCCTGTATTTGTCTCGTCAATGTAACGCTTCTATGATCCAAATGATATAATGCCTTAAAAGTATTTATCCACAAATGAGGCATTGTTGCAATTCAGGAGTAATGTATCTGGTGCAAAAAGAATTAATCTAAAATATTGTCTGCTTCTTTCTTCAGGTTACTCCTGTAAGTATGAATGTTATTGTGTGACATGAAGACACAAGTGCCATCTGCAAACTGTATCAACTCTAGCTTTGGTCACTTTTAATCACCAGAGCTAGAGTTGATACAGGTTGCATATTGCACCAGTGTCTTCATGTCACAACGGAACAATAATACACTAATCTAGTGATTTGCAAATTGAAATTAAAAGTACTTATCAAATGTTTTATTTTGAATAAACTTGTCCTAAAATTGTAATAAGACAGTTCATGTTTTTACTAAACAGAACATTGAACGTACGAATCCTAAACTAACTGTAAAAAAAATCATGTTGCCCAGCGTGTTTGAAAATAGAAGTAATAATTAATGAAAAACTGATGCGGCATGAACATAAGGAACATATTGTTGTGGTCTAATACAACAAATTGCCACAGGCAGTTGGAATATTATATAAACTGGAACCATTACTTAAGGACAAACCTTTTTTTTTTTATTATATAATACATAATCCGTTCCTCATATTAGTTATTACATCCTGGGGTAATAGAAGCAATCAAAATATAACATTGATATTACAAATGCAAAAGACAGCAGTACGAGTCATATCACAATCTGCCTTTCTTTCCCATTCGAAACCAATGTGTTATGATCTTTAAGTTTTAAGTACAGATAATAACGATATCAAAAAACAATATATGGTAATTATGTTATAAGGTGATCCTCCGAGTCTCTTTGCTAGGATATTTTAATCTCAACTGCAGCTGCCATAATCATAATGCCACAAATGCCAACAATTTTCACTCACCAAACCCCCTTTCTTCTGTTTTCCATAATTCTATCTTTTAAAAAGATCCTGTTGTCTGGAATGACATTCCTAATTATATTCGAGTTAGCCAAACACTCACTAGTCTTATTTTAAACGTCGGCTCATTGTATTTTTATTACATTCGTATATCAGTGAATTGTAGAATTCGCGTGTGTAGTATATAGGTGGTTTATATGTGCGTGTGTGTGTGCGTGTGTGTGTGTGTGTATGTGTGTGTGTGTGTTGGTGTGTATCATATAAATGTTGATATTGAGTTATGTGGACCAATGTTATTAGGCCTCCATGGCTTTCCTATTGTTCCAAGGCTCTTTGTTTTGAGGAGGATGAATGATTATGTTTGAATGGATTTAATTTGTTATTAAATGTGTTTTACAGCGCTCATATGCATTGTTAAAAGTACTTTTTTTATTTGAAGTTTGTTTTCTGGTAGTTGTACTCAAATGAGTTCAAAGCAAATGTTTTAAACGTTACTTTTAACTTTCCCGCTGCATAGTATGGTCTCCAAATGGATATAATAGCTGGAGGTAAACTTCCTCTTACACCAAGTATTCTCCATGCTTCTATTCCCGTGTAATCGAAACACAAGCACACGTTATACATGTGTGTCACGGGGATGACAGGTGCGTGATGACGTCACAATGATCGCGATCGACGCATTCTGGTTGACAATTCACCCTCGACTCTTGGCATTCACCGCGTGCCTTAATTGTTTAGAATGTAAATCAAGGATCACAGTGAACACTAAGAACGGGATGGTATGAAGCGAAGCCAGGTGGTGTAGCGCCGCGGTGCATCCGGTACTCAATAGTTAAAAAATCAGTGGTTGATGGCGAAAAGACCGCATGGACGTTCTCGAACAATGAGGGCGTCGACCGAAGACGATTGTTGGTGCTACCACCGACGCAATCACAATGAATCGCTGGATGGGCGAGACATATTCATGGAACAATGAAGCAATCTTTATATCCAGGATAAATGAAGTCAACGAAGTCACGTGTGCGCATACGTGTATGTATGCAATGTATGTGCTATACGTAGGTGGGCATTTGCGTATGTGTGTATGGTTGAATCTGTGAAAACGAAGTCAGCAATTATATTGTGATTTTCAGACACGTGAAATAGCACGACCTCTACTGACACATCACGCAAGTTAGCATCTATGCTTAAGCATGATCTTTGGCAGGGTAATACAGTATGTTTGATAAGCAGCAAACTGATAATTTATTTATTAAATGTGTTGATTCATCCCTCATTACAATGTCAATACTGGTAGGTATTAAATGATAATATTGATGCATGCACTGCAAAGAATACTCGGAATTCAAATAAGAAAATATTACATTTGCGCAATATTGGGGGCTGTTTAGATATATACTTCGTGATTCAAGCCAAAGCCAATCCTGAATTCACATTTCTTTACTCGGTTGGTGAGAACATGCTCTAATGATCAAATTGAATCACCGAGTCCCTCTCCAATTATAGTCTGAAATGTCTGAAAAGTCTAAATGTATTAGGAACGAACTAAAATACGATTTGCAAATCAAAGAACAAACATCAATATGAAGAAAACATTTTAGAGCGACTTTTTTATACTAAAAAAGCGGTACATGTACTTACAACAAAGAATAACCAGCCACAAACACAAAACAAAGGCAACCAGTGACGCAGCATCTATGAGTATAAATACGCATTTTACACGAAAAAAGAAGGTTGCTTTATATTGAAAATATTTCTACACAATGTACACTTGCGTAATGATAATTCGAATCTATTCAAAATTACCGACTACATGGCTTTATTTGACAGGAAATATGACAACTGATGGCAGTAAGTCAGCGCAGGGTGACACTCACAAGACAAGCACATTATTCGCACAAAACACCTAGAATCAACATTAACATATGTTACCGCGGCACCGTCCATGCCCTATCAAACGTGCGTGAGAACAATAAACCTCGTCGGAGCCCGTCCGCTTTTCCTCCACGAGTGTGTATCGGCAATGGAGAAAGAAAAATGCATCTTTTCTGCTCTCTAGCTCCTCTCCAACGGGGTTTTCAGATGAAGGTTGATCATTAGGCGCGGAGCATGGCTGCTCGAGCTGTGACGTAGTTCTCACACTTGGTTATTTATGGGCAGGGTTATGAATTCATGAAGATAGCTTATGGCATCGAGGAGAAATAGGACGTATATGAAGACGGGGATAAAAACAGTGCATGCTTTTATTAGATACGCACACATAAAGACACACGCACATATATATACGTGTACACACACACACACACACACACACACACACACACACACAAATATGACGCATGTTCAATATACTGGCGATACCGACCTTGGTGTGTTACGGTCCCTTTGTACGAGCCAGGCCAGGAATGGCGCCTCTAATAAAACCTTCCTTGCGTGGTAAGGAAGTGGTCGCCTGCGAAGCCGGTCATCTGTAGTAGATATCAATGCACTGCGGATGTGGCTCCGTTCTCATCATGTCGCACATATACAGAGATTGAGAGACCGAGAACTGTCGCACGCGATGTATAGCATATGTAACTGCTTAAATGTGAAGTTTAGAGTGAGGAATTAAGCAGCCCGTAGAGCGCCCATATCCGTAGCTGAGATTCATGTGAAATTCTGCACAACGAAGCCTTTTCAGCAGTGTCACACGATGTATTACGTCAGCAGTGACGTCCTTCCTTGTCCATCCACGCGAGCACGGGCTGAGCTTTTTTATCAGGAAGGAAAATCTAATAGATGCAGGTTTTTTTAGCTCTACTTCTCTCTTTCTCGTTTTGTTTGAAGTACGAAGCCTACGCACAAAGTTCCCTTTTCCATGGCGGTCGAGCGTATAGGGAAAGAGAGGTAACTGCATGCTAATACACCGTGGACTGCCTCCGCGTTCGGAGCAGCAGCAAAAACACACCCACTCCTCTCCGCTGTTGCTCGTCGTTTATGCACATGTCTTTATTCCTGCTCCCGCATCCGCGCCTCGCTTCCACTCTCTCTCTCCCCCTCTCTCTACCCTCTCCGCTCTCCGCTCTTCGCTCGCTCCCCTCGCTTCGCTTCGAAATCGACGGACGTAAATTTCGCCCCTTAGGCGGGCAGGTGCATACTTGATTAAAATTCACGTCGTCTGAGAGACCGGGAGTAGGCAGAAGAGCTGCGGGAGTACGCGAGTGAGCGAGCAAGATGATGGCAAAAGAGGGGGAAAGGAAGAAAGGAAGAGTGACCGAGAAATGAGGTATGTGTGAGAGAGAGAAAGAGAGAGAGAGAGAGAGGGAGAGACAGAGAGAGAGAGAGAGAGAGAGAGAGAAAGGGGGGGGGGGTGAAATAAGCAAAGGCTCTAGTCGGTGAAGCATGGTGATTGGTTGATATATTCTCCGGCGTGTAATATAAGATGGACGGACGAGCCTGGCAAGAGGCCTGCTTGGGCTCGGCGGCGCTGCAGCTCCCGCTGTGTCGTCAGGGGTAGCCAACCACCATGCGAGAGATGCAGGCAGCCCTCGTAGGAGCCTCCTGTAAGATCGGGCTCGCTCGCCCGTATGTTGGTTGGTTGGCTGGACGGATGGGTGCGCCCGCAGAAGAGAGAGAGAGAGAGAGAGAGAGAGAGAGAGGGAGAGAGAGAGAGAGAGAGAGAGGAAGCGAGAGAAACAGAGAGAGGGAGGGAGAGAGAGGTATAATAGGAATAGATGAATAGAGAAACATTGGTGTTCAGAGAGAGAGAGAGAGAGAGAAAGAGATAGAGGAAGATGCCGAGAGAAACAAATATAAAGTGCGTTTGCAGGAGAGGGATAGAAAGAGAAACAGACAGAGAGGAAGAGATATAGAGGGGGGGGGGGGGGGGGGCAGGGAGGAGAAAGTAATATCACGCTCCGAGTCACGCCACCTCCCCTGCAAGCTGACGACTGAAGACGGTCTGAGACACATCATTGCTCGCGTGGCTTGTTTTAAGGCGATTCTCGTCATTTCCATTTCCCAAGCCGCACGCACAAGTTAAGAAAAAAAATCAGAGATGAAAAAAAAAAATCGCATGCATGCATAATGCGGCTTCGCCTAATGAACCCTGCTCGCAAATACACAATGGAGGATCCACGTATTACCGGCACAACTATGGTTATGATTGGGATGTTTTCCTTATATATTTCGGCCTGCAATCTTAATTTATCGTATATCTTCCTTAATATCTTAACCCCGTTAAACATTTAGATATCAATCTGCGAGATAATGAATACGTCCTCGCTTTCTTTTTAAAATTGAAAAAAAAACCCGCTATTACTTCCAGACTTCGCGATGTGCTTTTTATTTCAAAACCGCACAATTCCGTTTCCGATTTAGCGGTTATTGCTGAGACTTTATTTTCTATTACAGACGACCTCAAACAAATCTGATGAGACAATAGCTCATTGGACTCAAAATGCTCAATTTCATAGCGCATCTCCCTCCACCTTTTTCTTTGGTTATCGTATATTACTCTCTTTTTTTTCGTCCCTGTAACTGGATAAATGAGTAACTTCCTCTGGTCATTGGTTGGGGGATGATCCTTATATGGTAATTGGTGGAGGGAAGGTTCTTTTAGAAAACTAAAGATAATTTGATAGATTATTTCATTTTTGTAATCCCTTATTGCGTTTATTTAGTGAATCTCTCCGTGAATTTTAATGGTCAGATAGTGAAGGTACAGTAGATAAACACAAGCAGACTTATTCTTCAATTATACAATGATACCCTAGGTCAGTGCATTGGGTAATGTATTTAGGAGAGAGAAAAATCACCGCCCTCTTTTATCTCTAGAAGTGAGCAAACACGGGGATTGTGAAGGGATATACGGTAGTGGATGACAATTACACAAAGCATGCATAATGCGCTCTTTTGAGAGCAGACTCTCATTACTGTCGACATAATTGGAATTAACGAGGGAGAGTTGTGAGTCATATCATAGGCCAGATGAATACACTCTCTCTATGGCACAGAGTTGTTCTCATCAGTCAATTTGTCCCCCTCTTTTGCCTCTTCTTTGATTTGGACAGTTCAACGGCTTAGATTCATACACTTAGTGGGCCGCATTACGATGGACGATATGGATAGCAAAGACCGATAGGATATGGAAGAAAATGCAATGAATATGATACGTTAATGTGAATGCTTTCACTAGCGGTACGTTTTTACAGTAGGGAACCAGGGAAACATAGACATAGACGCATATGGATGGATGTTGTGTAGTACAAAATCTTCTTTACGTTAAATAGCATAACAACGAGTTATGAGACGGGAGCGAATTATTCAAGTTGGATATCACAGTGTCAGTCCTCATTTCGAGATTTCTGTTCTTTAGTGTTAGATGGGGGCGATTTGTTCAAGCTCGAATTGGGCATTAAAGATGCATCCCAACCGTCAATGTTTCTGTCCTTTACTGCTCAATGCTTTATAATAAGACAGTAAGGGCATTTTCAAGGCGGAAAGCGAGAGCGACTGGGTACCTGGCGCGCGTATAACGGACGGAAGTTTGCCATCACGGTCCGTAACCCGACGCTATCTTTTCATCGCGGATGGTTTTACGTGTCCGCCCGCGCACCGAAAACCAGTGCAGGATCTGTCAAGTACGGGGTACGAGGCTGTCGGAGAGATAGCAGAAGGGACAGAGAGAGATAGAGAGAGAGAGAGAGTGACGGAGGGAGACAAGGAGGGACGGAGAGATGGGGAGGGAAAGAGAGAGTGAAGGAGGGGATGGGATAAGACCTGAATGCGAAACATCGTATTTTATCTTACGTTGCGAATCTCAATCGCATTCTGCATCTGCTTTCCATATCACTGTCATCAGATTCCCATACTAAGGTTCGTTCTGCCACATCTACTGCCGCACTCGAAATTTTCTTTTTCTGGTTAATTCTTTAATGTTTTATCGAAACAGTTTTATAAAACCTCCGCCCATCCCCTCCACTCGAATGTCGCCCGTACTCGGGAGACCTACCCGCTAAAAGAATTTGATTGGAAATATGATCAAATTAAAACGTCTGATTTAATCAGTTTTGGGGGAGATTTCTTGGCTGCGATAACTCGATATGCTTCACTTAATTATGATGGCTGTCGAGTCGTATTAGATGTCCAGCCGAACGAAGCGGGCATCACAATGGCGGCGGCCTACCCATCAACCACAGACAGATTACGAACGAAAGCTACAGCAGAAAGTGACATTTCGCCAAGCTAACCGTAACAAATGATCATACCTTTTAGTCGAAATTGGGTAGCCTTAACTCGGCATAAAATTATCTATTCGGCTAGACGTCTCCTCCCTGTTGATTGCATGCAATGGTATTGTGCATGTTCTTAGAAACCATCATAAAGCGTTCCCTCGTAAAAAGGTATGCAATGTATCTCGAACAGAGCAAAAACTTGTATCACAGAATAGTTAAGAACATGACGATATGATGCAGATATGCACGTTATATGTATTAGTTCCGTATACTCTATTGAGACGTTTTTGCTCACGAAATATACTTATATCTCATCCAGATGTTGCTTCTATGGCATCAAAAGGGTTAAAAACGACACTCTCTTCATTTGTCCTGGTTTTGCTCTTTACATATAATCTTGACATCCGTTCATATTATGTCGCAAGAGATAGTGAAAAGAAGGATGGCTACGCTTTCGAATGATAATTATATGTGCAAGCAACCACGGCTATGCATTTTTTCCATTTAATTTCCATGCGCTTGCACTGAAGATCAGTTGGCGTTGAGGTAGCGAGAATGCAATATGCCAATTGCGAAATGATCCCAACCAAAACGATGTATGCTCGTGGGATAGATTGGGTGACACCGCACGCTCTAATTTCTTTCCTAGTTTACCGCTGGCAAGTGCTTAAGTTATTACGCCTAACCAAAAAACGCACCACGAATACAAATCAGTGGTTTCAAAAAACGAAGCAGATTACTGATTATCGTCGGGCCGCGCGCCGGTGATCCGATGATACTGAAAAAGCAGTCAGCGTTTTTATTATAAATAAAAGAAACGATTCGTGTTTCTCCGCACGAGGTTTCATTATGTGATACAATCAAAAGTTATTGAAATGGTCTCGGATTCGACCGTGCATTAAAAACATAAAGGTTGTGCTCCCACTGGCCTCCCACACACTATCTTTAAAGGATAACGCCTGTTGTGCTGTGTGTAATGAAAAATCAATTACTTCTTTTTCCAACAGTAAATGCGAAACATGTCTGCGCTGATTCTAAACAACATTTCATGAAACGATGACACTAAAATAGGCCATCGCCAACAAGCGACTGGACAAGACGTCTATACAAGGGACAATGCCATTTTAATTTGAATTTACCCTTGCGGGAGGACAGAGAGAGAGAGAGAGGGAGGGACATGGAGAGGAAGAGTACTAACTTCCATACGTCTGTTTGCTCTTCTGCTAAAAAACCTGCACAAAGAACTAATTGCCTTCCAGGACGAAATGGATTCGTGCGCCCGGGGCGGGGGCTGCGAGAAAATGGCGTACAAACAGGCGTCCGACGCAACCACCACCCTCTCCAGTGGCTTTTTGGACAAAGTTAAAAGCAGGAAGCCAATTTAATGCGCCTGCACTTGGATTGAGAGAAGAAGGGAGGTTAGAAAAAGATGAAGGAGGTGTTGGGGAAGGAAAATGGGGGGGGGGGGGGGGGGGAGTTGTCTGCGATTGGCCTAGAAATAAGCGCAATGGGAGATAAAACTAGGGAATTGGAAGGGCGGTCTTTAGATTCCGCAGTCTCCATAAGTGTGAGGAAATCGAATTATCTGTCATGGTTTGGTGTCAGGACTGGGACACCGGGCATTGCATGATGGAAGTCCCTCGTGGACGCGGTTTCTCGAGCTTTCACGATGAGGGCGCTAGTCGGTCACGTGTTGAGGGGCCCAAAGAGGGGGTCTGATTATCACCATCTAATCACCGCTGACCGCACGTGTCAGGAATGGTTTTAGAGATACAACGGTTGTGTGAGTGACATTTATTATGATAATACAGCACAGGGAAAGATGTAAAGCATGTGGGAGAGGTGGTGGTGGTGGTGGTGGGGTGTGTGTGTGTGTGTGTGTGTGTGGGGGGGGGGTGGTATAGATAGTCAGGGAGAGCAAAACTGAGTGAGAGATAGATGTAGGAAACATGGCCAGTTTATCTGGAGCCCTTGATGCAGCCAAGTCAGATGCCGAACTGATGATCATATCATCTTCAGCCTGCTAGAATATCGATCGCGCAATGTGTAATGTTTCGTCTACCTGAAGGCCAAGTAATACTTAAAACTTAAAAGCCACAATCCCTTGTCATATCGCCCAAGACGCATGCTAAAGGCCGCATGATCAAGTATGTACTCTCTATGCGAATGAACATTTCCATATACAGAACAATATGATCGATAAGTCGATATGCTGGCTGAGGTCGTATATTCCTCGAGAGTATTTTAAGAACTAGATGATTAATATCCCTTCTTGCACGAAGAATAAGCGGCAAAACGATTATCACAAGCCGATGGTCAATCTGTAGCAATCTCAAGATCACAATCTTCTTCCAAGATTGTGATTAGAGAAAGCGGACGTCATCAGCTTCATCCTCCGGGTCTATGGGTCGCCATCGGAGTCATTAATCAAAAGTAAACATTCACGTCACTACAATAACGTCTTAATCTCCGTGATTTGCGATGTGTGAATAATGGCGATGACGATCTAGTTCTTATTCCGATCGCATCAAGCGTCGATTAACCGAAATCCATCATGACTCATACCCGGCCCGTCTTTAAATTATATGCGTCCGTCGAGTGCGCATGCTCAGTCTGCCTTCCCCAACGATCCTACTTTCTACATATACGTGGGGTGAGGTCGCTTGATGAGTTTTTGCTTATGGCGTTAGAGTATATAAAATAGAAATATCGGGCATGAGGCAGAGTGTGTTTAAGCGGGCTTTCCATAGATTATTCATGATATATTGTTTCACTGTGTGGGGAAAAATTCGTTCACGGATCTTAATCATGAAATGGAGCCAGCGGCTAGGTAAAATAAACATAATCATGCACCGCAGCTATACCGGGGGCAGAAAAATCGGCAAATAATTTGTTCAAGGATTATTGTTTGCGCGATTACCTTCCAATAATACCATCTTCTACCTCACGATCAGTCGGGTGGCAGCGCTTGCCCGTTTACCATCGGGATATATTTAATCATAGGGGAGGCGCTGGAGCGTGATAGTTGGTTGGCGTAGAACAATTATCTCGATTACAAAGAAGGGAAGTGGCCTTGGCTTGCAAGGGCATTACGAGAGAAAATCTCACTCATTCATAATAATCAAAGTGATTATTTGATATCGGATTGCTCACCTATGCACGCTATAAAATGACGACTATAACCGATCAATTCGTCTAATCAATATATCAACTACTCATTCATGATAAAATCCTAGTGAAAACTGATTTGTATCACATCGGAAAGCAGAGATATGAATGTGTCATTTGTGGTGTTGTTTTCATCATGTTCATGGAATATCGCTTCATCAAAATCTATGTAATGATTTGATCGCTCTGTATAAAGAGCAAGGAAACATAGAGCCTAAGTGATATTCTAAGAACTATATCAACAGCATGATAGCAATTCGTTTTTGTGCAAATGTTGAATTCGAAAGCACATCGCTTTCAATGACATCATCACATTTTCTCATACGCTTTATAATGTGCAATCTGATTAGTCACAACACAAAACATAATTATTTGCGGGATAAATCTCAGAAAAGGGTGTGGAAGAGAAACAAGCTGAGAGGAGGGCGATGAAGATAAGGAAACATAAGGAAAACGGATTTCTTGTATTAATCACTAACATTTCCAGGGAAATAAGTGTTCTATAACGCAAATAAATCAGAAAACAAACAACCTATTCTCTCTAGTGCAAAAGCCATAGTCGGTCTTGTTTACCATCGAGTCATCTATGCAAATTAGATTCAGGCGCCTGCTTTCAGCTTCTTGGTAATTCTCCAGGAGTGTGGAGAGTGTGGAGAGGATGGGAAAAAAAGCTGGAGCAGGGATGGAGGAAAACTACTCTAGGTACGGAACACTCGGCTGCTGTAATTTCAGATGTGTTTACTGATTCAGACAGCCAGGGAATTGATGCGAGAAGACACTTGGCCGGGGAGGAAGATGTAAGGAGAAGAAAAGAGGAAGAGAAGGGGAGACAGTGGGAGAGCGAGATATATATGCTATCTATATATATGTATATTTATGGAGAAAGAAAGAGAGATAGATAGATAGATGGATAGAGAGAGAGAGAGAGAGAGAGGGGGGGAGGGAAGGGGGGGGGGGGAGTTGATAAAAAAGAGGCGATAACATTAGAAATTATTTGAGGAAATTAAAGGGGCGGCACTCCAATAAAACTAATAAGAATGAAAAAAAAAGATGGACATGGTTGACATAGGTATGGATAGATAATTCAAAGAAGAAAGGGTAACGTTTTTAAAAGAGAAATGGGGGAAATGAGAGTGTGAGATAGAGAGAGAGATAGAGATAGACAGAGATAGAAAGGGTGTGATGGTTGGTGAGACATAACCTTATACATCTACTAGTTCAAAGATGTGATGTGAATTAAAGTAGTTGTATGAACACCGAAAAACAGCGCTTGAAACGGTTGCGACGGATAACCGCATTTGCATTCTATCGGAAGGTGGCCCAGCCTTCCCACAAACCCTTGCATCTCTCGACAAGGGCTCTTCATCAGTTATCCGCCCCGAATTGGATTGCCGCGTGAGAGGACTCGAGCCTCGTACGACCTAACATCCCGGCTCCGTGTTCAACCCATCAAGTCCCGGACAAGATATAAGGTTGCGCATCTTCAGAGTATGATCTATGAGGACTCCAAGTATAGGAGTTCCTTTTCTTTATTCTTGAGCAATTGCCCTGCAGGCTAATTCTCCCTATCTATCTCTTTCACCCCCTCTCTTTCTCTCTCTCTCTCTCTCTCTCCTTCTCTTTCACGCTCCCTCTCTCCCTTTATTATCATTACCCCGTCACCCCCGGCTCTGCTTCACCTCGGCCTAATGTCCGTCACCAAAAAACCCTCGACCACCCACCGCCGACATGACGCCACCTGAAGACTTTTTTTTATAGTCTTTATAAATTTGTGGTGAGTAAATATATTCCACTGAACATGCTGAATATTAACCGCCATCGTCCTAATGACATGCGTATCCGTCAGGATATGCCAGTTCCTTTTAGCGTGCTAAATGTGTCATCACTCTTCTTCATTAAGTAATGAATACTGAAATATTATATATGTTCTCAATTAACACCGAAATTATTGTCGCATTAATACTTTCTAACTGGGCAAAGACGTGGGATTCATATCGTGTAGTTAAATATACGTAGCGTAATATATTATTTTGAGTTATTGATGAACTATCGGTGTTTTGTTGAGAGTTGCCTTAACGTGTCAACTTTATAGTGTTGCATAGTTTAGCATGATACCACGTGTGGATAAAAACAACAGTTGAATTATGGGAAAATTGTGAGTTGGAGCTTCAGATAATCTTCACAATGACTCATTCTACCATGGCATGATACCGCAGAATAACATTTACCGCCACGAGCAACAAGGCACGCCATTGATATTGGCGTTTTGCTCGCACACTCTGCCCCCGCTCGCCACACATACACGTAGGCCAGTCATCCACGGTAGATGTTGACTCAGGGCTTCATCGAGAAAATATCGATCGGGTTCGACTAATCAAATCACAATGCTCAATGCTCGCAGCCTCGCGTATTCTATTACTTTAGTGCGGCACGGTGCAGTTGACTAAGCCGACACACGTTCTCCCACTATTATTACGGACCATCTTAACTACAATCAAGGCCTTTTCCATTACAATCTTGCGTCTGCGTGTATTTTGCACTTACCGGGGCGCGGCGGACATTGGCGTGGTCCGTTGTGCATCGGCGACGCGAGCTGGGTTATTGTCGATTGATAGAGACCGGTACAAAGTGCATGCGAGGCGGAAAAATGGTGGATATGAATGAACCTTCTTTTCAATGTAAAGCCGGGTTTGACGTCGAATTACGTGTGGTGGTTATGAAAGCTTACAATGGCAACGTATCCGATTGCACATACATTAGCCATGCATTGTAAGGATTGGGGCAACGACATGTTACAATTGAAGGACGCTGGATACAGTCATATAAGAGCCTTCCTGATACAAAGTATTGTATACCCTTTTCATCGTAACATGGATTGAGAGAAAAAGATCGGGGCGAAATGACAAGAAAAGGAAATATATTGTCATATTCTACATTGAAGCCGTGTTTCTCAGAATGAATAGTACGTTTCAATAGTAGCTTTATAGTCACGACGTCATGAAGAAGGAAAGGGAGAAAGGGAGGAACGGAAGATTTCTGTTAGAAGAGAAGGAGAGAGAGAGAGAGAGAAAGAGAGGGAGAGAGAGATAAAGAAAGAAAAAGGTTACCCGAGCCATGCAGCATCCGGATTAGACAAGAATAGAGAGAAAGAAAAGGTGGGGTAGAGAAAGTGACATAGAAAATGCAGCATACAATATACAGGAAATGGAGAGACAGGAAGAACAGGGAGACAGGGGGAAAGAGAGAGAGAGAGAGAGAGAGAGAGAGAGAGGAAGAAATGAAGCTTCAAGAATCAAGCAATCCTCCTGCCGGGTACCCCTGGGACGCCACTCAGCGTTTGCGCAAGTGTCTGGCCGGAGACCGGGCCCAAGGGCGGCGTGCACACATAATTCATGAGACCACGACCCTAGATAGACACAGGCACCGGGGAGGGAGAGGGAGGGGGGCGCGCAAGGTGTCCGCATAATAATGTTCTCTAGGTATGGCATCTCCAAGACAGCATTGAAGCAACTCAAACTATACGCAAATACGCATATGCACATGCTCTAACGTACGAATGTAATGCTCTATCTATGGCGTGGTGTAGTGGATAGTTCCGATGACTCTTCATCAGAAGAGTAAGGGTTCGAACTATTTGACACCTCATCAACACACCTTCACTTCAACGATCACTACGACCTCATAATTTTTAATCAGCATTATTATCATTATCGTATTATTTCAGTTTTAATGTAAAAAGGATTTTGCATTTTGGCCGCTCAGATTAGTACGCAATAATCATTTTACCCAACAGTGTGTATTCCGTATAATTACAGCGGTAACATCAATGTTTATTTCATTCCTAGTTAACTTTTGATATCTGTGTTGCGTCATCCTCACTATGTTTTGCCCTCTCATTTGTTTCTTGTACGGAAATTACACAGATACAGCATTTTGTTTTATCTTCAATACAAATGACTTGGAAGCTGACTTTATAGCTGATGGGACGATCGAGGCCTTTAAATGATAATTTCTTGTTCCACGACGGCCCTGACTTTGGGATGCATGGCTTGCTATGTGACTAGAAATCTGAATCAAATATATCCCGCTCCACTGCCGTCCATGACAGTACGCATGCGCATTAGCCCTTTTCTGCACACTTGGGTAACTTATACTCAAGTTAGATGAGATGGAAATTCACGCCTCCGTTCCCTCTTCAATCTCTACGCGAATATGACGTTGCCGATTTGAGGAGTGCTCGAAGGGAAGCTTCCGTTTAAGTGCAAAAGCTTTTTTTTTTTTTTTAGCGTTTCGTATATGGGCTCTACCCTGACAAGGTTCACCTCACATCGAGAGTTCGCGAACGAGGATGGAAGGACAAAAACGACAGATAGATAGATAGAGAGAGAGAGAGAGAGAGAGAGAGAGAGAGAAAGAGGGGGTGGTAGAGAACAAGCTTCGAGAGAGAGACAGACAGACATAAGAGATGCACACTCCTTCCTTATGGACAAGGGTTCACGCTCAATTTCCAAAAGCTTTCAACCTGTTATACTTGAGTTCCGGTCGCTTCAGAATTGAATGCGTGTCCATTAGAAGCCGTGCAATCAAGTTTAAGTCTTTCGCCTGCTGACAAGACTCTCGATTTTTTGATAAGCAGCAAACGTATGCAGCAGTCGTCGTCTGAAACTCCCGGGTCGACAATAAAAGCTATAAAGCCTCAAGCAGAGCGGTCATGACATTTTCTTAGAATACCGATTTCCCAGATTTTTGCATGTATGTTTTTTAACCCACTCAGTCCCATAGACAAGATACCGAGTTGTAACTGATATGGGGATGTTAATGCTTGATACGGAGAAGGTTAAGGTGTACAAGTGAACCGGAGACACCAAGTCACTGGATTTATAGTGAAATACACTTCTACTCTCCCGATAGTACTCATATTGATGGCCCCCACTTTTGAAAGGTTATGGAGGAGCCTATTCAAAGTGAATCCTATTTGGCAAGAAAGTCACCAAGTTCACAGAAGCCACTTTTTGAGTGGGGTCAGTTGAACCCTCTCGAAGCCAAGCCAACACACTCGCTATTCAGATACTACACATTATCATACCCAAGGTATTGAGACGGTTAATGCGTTTGGTAAAAAGCGTGTTTAGGGTGTGGCGCTATTATCTGCCACACACGCATTAGTAATTTCGGTTATTAAATACGTGAAGAAAAACTCAGATTTTATATGATGTAGTTCAACCTACTGACACAAAATCAGATGCCTGCCACTCCCTGTTTTTCTCATTAACTATATTAGCCCTTTCTCAGCCAGACACTTTATTGACCTGTCGGAATAGTGTGTATTACCAGTGTAAAAATGCCGTCAATGGCGCACAAAGACTTATTAAAAAAAATACCCCACCTGTTTCCTCTTATCACTGGCACTGTCACATGACTGTCTAAGCAAATAATGTTTAATGCACGTATCAGGGCTGGAGTTTATTGATAAATTTTACATTATTTTGTGCGTGGCAAGGCGATCAAATAATTATCTGACTGCATTCGCTGCAAGTAGATAGTTGCTCTACCTATTTTCTTTTCTTTCTTTTTTTCACTCACTCTCGTGAAAGCTGGGGGAAATAATGGGGCAGGTGTTCTCATAGGCATTGACTCGTTTCAAATTGGCAACGACACCGCTCGGATGGCTGAGCGCAGGCCACAACGGACGGAGGATGGCGGGCGCGTGAAAAGTAATTGAATATTTATTGCTGTTTGTGAGTGAGACTCCGCTGTCCCTGCTGTTGTAATATTCATGGTGCAGAGAAAGATAGATACAGATAGAAGGATAGACAGAGAGGTGTGGTGAAAGGCAGAAGGATGAATATAAATACATACATACATACAGACAGACAGACAGCTAGATGTAAACTGTACGACCGACCAGAATGTTAAGAAAATAGCAGCTTCAAATTATATGTGGCTGGTCATGTGGTGTATGATCTATTTCGTGTATGATGCAAGGCGCTTTCTGGATATTCTATATAAAGCTTCATCATCGCACGACGCTTTTATTATAATACTATCGAGAATTTAAACTGTCTCGTTCAATTCGTTTAGGCAATATAAGGAGGATAACATCACGAATAACGCCTTGAACGTGACTTCATCGCCCATTTTAAAAAGCAGTTATGTTTAGTGCATGCACTCTCGTCTATAATGTTAGGTGATAGTTTCTCTGAAAAACACTATTCAACGTGAACCACGGGAGGGTATAGCACGCAGGAACGAAATATAGACCGCCGTTTCGTCTCATCGCCTTTGTACGCCCTGCGTCCATCTGGCGCACCAATTTATTAATGTGCGCGGGTATCCTTCGAGACGCAGGGACCGTGCAGCCGTCTCGTCTGTCTGATTAACATAAACCTCATCCCCCTCCTGTGTAGCATTTTCATAGCAAGTTGCTGTAAATAGACAAAACGGAAAATCTAACATTTTTAGTAGGCCTAGTGGGAAAATAGGCCTACCAATTTGTTCTGCGGCGGTATATCAAATATGAATTGCTCAGAATATGTTTTATCACGGATCAAGTCATTCCGTTAATTCAAATATGAAAAAGAATTGGTAGTTTTACTAAATGTAAACTATTGCTTACACGAAACTCGAGAAAGCAACCATATATCCCGGTGGATATATGGTTCAGTTAACCATTAGTTCTAAAATTATGTTTTGAAGGCAATGCTACATATGTATTAATCCTACAAATGTACGATTAGAAACGCAAGCAAAATCAACATGATGGCATTTATTTTTTGTTGATACTTATTCCAAATCGAATGGACCTATATTGCCATACTTATGACACATACTTCAAAACGAAGAATGCTCATACATGTCCATTTGATGAAGTGTTACATTCGTGTTTTACGGTGGAACTAATTGGTACGCAGGTGATTACCATTAGTTTCAGTCGAATTCTTTTCTGGCAGAAGTGGTTAGGGCGTTAGGCAGTTCTCGATGACGAGTGATGGACGGCTCTTGTAACCGAGACGGTGAACGTGGTCACTCAGAGAGCGACTTCGCTCTCGGAGAGTGTTTACCACTTCACGCACGTCAAAAGGAATGATTAAGTAAATGAACAGTATGCTAAAGAGGACACTATTTTATTGCATTTTTGCCTTTGAATTCAGCCACTTGTCTTCAATCTCTTAATGCCTTCGAAGATGTCCGCATCAGGCTTTCAAACTCGCTCTCGAGTCGGACGTGTTCCACTCCTCGTCCAATTATTGCGGCTTTTTTTTTCTCTCTCCAGACAGACGGATCGAACAAACCTCATGGGTGCGCGGTGCGTGCGTTGCATTCGTATTTCAGCTGGTGTGCAGTGTGTGCACGGCGTGCGTTGCGTGCCCGCATCGGCGCGGGCTGCGGCCGGTTGGGCGAGCGACCCTTGACAACATCTCAGGTTATGCAAATTACCTCGTGATCGAAACGGTATGCGCGGATTGGCTGAGGCTTCGGTATAATTTCATTTGTAAGCTTCGTGCATGCTTATTACATCTCACTTGCTCCCCTTTCTTTATCAGACTTTATCTCTCCAACCTTTTGCCGAGAGAGAGAAAGAGAGAGAGAGAGATTCTAGTCTCTCCTCGATTGCCTCCAAAGGTGAATAAACAAGGCTAGTGCACAGTGATCGCCTAAATCTAGGCAGAATAAACACCATTACAGGCTTGCTTGCAGCCAATACCGGCACGTTTACCGCCATGCAAGTGCGATGGCAGAATATGCAGAGCAAGTTGCGAAGGGTGGATGGGAGCAGAGGAAGAGGTAGAGATAGCGAGATGAGAAAAAGGGAAGAAACTACAGCTCCGCTCTAGAGAAAAATCAACATCATGTGGTCGCGCGCGTGTGGCATATAGCGCGTGGCGCATGCTCGTTCATAGACACGCATTCGTTCTTCATGATTCATTATTTGATCGCCAACCTTCAAACAATTCCGCCCTCTCCTTCGCTATAGTTACCACAAATTAAATTTCAGCTTCCCGCTACATGTCTGCTGACGGTGGAGAGTCATGAAAGTCATCGCCATAATCCACATTGCCAATGTCAATCACAGTGAACGAGGATGTAAGATGCTGATCATGTTCGACTCCAGACGCACGGAACTCGTATTTGTCATAATATATCAACATTACGAATATCCAATTTCCTTAATGATCTGAAATTGAAGCGAAGTCATTTTGCGGTCAAACTCTGAGCTTTCGGGTTTTTTTTTCTGTAAACAGTAATAATATGATGTGCCAAAAGAATACACATCGATTGTCTTTCCGGTCGCGTTTTTATTGCGTTATTTAAATAGACGTAGACAATTTCTACGTTGGGATGCTTTGCTGAAATATTTGGATAAACTATGGCCTTATCGGCATTCGTTTATTTTTTAAATGTCTTGTTTGAAACCTATTGTCCTTGTTGAAGATCTTCTCCCTTTCTCCCCATTTCTGTTTTACCATTAATGTGTTCAATGTTATTAGCACTGAGCTGGTATTTCAATAGGCCATCTAGTATACACAGACCATCTATTGACAGGTTCTATGACGCCAACGTGTTTCTCTTTTTACCTTCAAAGGTTATTACTCATGTTACATCCTATCAGCGACAGATCAGATGAAATGAGTAACTTCATCAATGCGATATTACGCTCACAAGGCCAGTGTTGGATTTGCCAATTAAGCGCGTAACTAGACCAATAGAGGATGCTATGGAATAAAGCTAGGCATTGTGGGTACACATCCGTTAAGATTGCATTCGAGAGCTCCATCATCCATTATGGCGAGTTTATGGCTTAAAATATGCGTGCCGAGATGGATGTGCAAACAGTGAAATGCTACATTGCATTAACAGGTTTGTGTTCGTGCCGATTTTATGGAAATCGCTTTTGTGTTGGTTTATGGACAGGCAGGTTGCTAATTCGTGCTTTGTGTGGTAATGGAGGGAAAGGGAAGAAGCGAGAGAAGAAAAACGTTAAGGAAAATAGAAATTGAATATGAGAGAGATAGATAGAGAGAGAGAGAGAGAGATAGAATGGGATAGAGTGTGTCTGTGTATGCGAGAGAGAGTTTGTTTATGTGGAAGGGAGAGAGAGAGATACAGAGAGAGCATGGAGAATGGGGGAAAGAATAAGAAAGAGAGAAAAAAAGAAACGGAGAAAGAAGTACGCACTAGAGAGAGACAAACTGCGCAGACGGGGAAATCTACCGTCTAAAACAAATCATACGAGTTGATGGATAACTTGAACACGCTTTAAATGTCAAGTTATTCTGTGATCTACATGCAGCAGTGTATTTGACATGATTCCATGCATAGCCACACGCATAATGCTAACGAGGCATGAGCACATCGGCGTATACAGTACGCCACAAACCCATGCGCTATGCTGACTCGCAACCATTTTGTTGTATGCTGACTTCACCGCAGAGGCGCCAAGATACGTGCGTTATGAGCGTGATGATGTTGTGCAAGGCACTGAAAGATTTTTTTACCCATTTTTTACGCCCAATGTGCGACCTAGAAATGTAACCTTGCCTATACCTATAGAGATGTGAGCATAATTGCTAGTTCATTAGGGCCCGAGAGAGAGAGAGAGAGAGAGAGAGAGAGAGAGAGAGAGAGACGGAGAAATAGAGAGAGAGAGAGAGAGAGAGAGAGAGAGAGGGAGTGTGTGTGTGTGTGTTTTACGTGTTTTAGAGAACAAGCGATGGGAAGAGAAGTGACGGAGGTCATTCACAGCTAACCTTTAACGACACGTGACTACAATACTTTCAGAACGATAAAAGATACATGCTACGTCATGCAATCATATAGCATTTATGAATCTAATGATGTAAATATATTACACTAAATTACAGATATGACACAAAGCTCACCTCCCAATTGTATCATGTCAATATGACACCTTAGCTTTCAGCATATTCACTCGACATAGATCTGGATCTGATTCGCGATGAAGCACTTCTCATTCGTAATGATAACGTTCGAATTACCTTGTTTTAATGGTGATTCACCTCTTTTCCATCAGAAATTATCATAATTACGTTTGAATTTTGGAATTTACAAAGGCACACAAGCTAGATAAACATTAGTAATCACATAAAAGGATGTATTTCTTAAAAATGTAGAGACGTTTAATGAAGGAGAAGCCTGAGGTTTAAATAATAATTCGACTACATAATTATAAATTGGTCCACTCGGTAATGAACAAATATACAAATCACTAAAGTCTAAGAAGCAAGAATTTACTGTCATGAAACAATTCAGAATTGATATGCATTCGCGTTAAGGATTTTGATACATGTATATTAAATAATATATTATATAATTCCAAACTTAGATTTGACATTTCTTTTGAGATACTCACCGGTGGATACTTACTACTTTCAAATGCTCTTCATTCATTATGTGATAATGTAGCTTCAGGCAGCTTTAGGAAGCTTCATGCTTTTATGTTTCAGCCCATGTCAGAGTCTATGGTCGACATCGTAGCTCTGAAATGAGAAATGAAGATGGGAAAAATGAAGTAGGACGTTAAGTATTAATGGTATTACTCCTAGGGCAGTAGTTGTTTATCAAGATCCTCGTTCGTAGCTAACGGCAAGGTAATCAATCAATTTATCTAAAGCCGCAATATGTATCGTCTAATCAAGATAAAGCTGACATTTTATGATAAAAAAACACACGATCCGACCGATGGCTTTTCAGTGCGTGGGCTTGCGTTGTCAATGTTCATGATAATTATGTGTGTCGCTGTTATAGCAATTCCTGAGACATGTTGAATTTATAAAATGCTTACACGACATCACGTGATCTAGCTTGTTATTTTTTTTATCAATGCATGCGATAAGCTAAAAAGAAAATATTCTTTGTACACGAACAATCAAGATAAGTGTGACAAACATTTTAAGCAGTCATTGTTAAACATATTTTCAGGCCCACTTTCACGCAATGGATGATAGATGTGACTCCAATTTGTTATCATGATCATCATAAGAATCATCAAATGATATTCCCGTTTAAAAAGTGAAAATATACAATTTATCTTTAACGAAATATTCTAACACGTCACAAAAAATGTTAAATTATGTTAAATTCCTTAACGTCTAATCAACGTCTATCTTATGGGGAAATTGGTCAGAAAACAAGATCAAATCGAAAAAAAAAAGGATTTATATATCCTCAATGTTCTATTTTTCGCCTAAGGTTGTGTCTTCTGTATGGCATGGATTTTGTTTTCTAAACTTCGAATACGTTGTCCCACTCTACGACCAAGAACAAAAACCACGTCAAATGGCGACGTAAGCGAAACGGGGACAAACTTGTTTTGGAGAAAATCCCTGGCGGGGAACTCAAAAAGCTGCATTTCATCTTGTTCACCCCGACCAAAAGAGACGTGAGCGAATCAAGAGTCAATTCGAAGAGGAAATGGGGGAAATTTTGCAAGCGGGAAGATGAAAGCCGTCGCGAGACCACTCCAATGAATCTTCGCTCTTCCATCGTTTACAAGGTTTATGCGAGTAAACGAAGAACGCGGGTGGATTATTAATATGATTTCTGGTAATCAAATTGGCTTTATTGGGGCGCACTTTATCTATAGATTATGCGGTGGAAGCAGGCGAAGCAGGATGAAGAGAAGGTCTCTTTCTCTTTTCCATTTTCATGAAACAAAACGGGTAATGACGATATACTACTATAACTTGATGTTTGATATGTACGCACAATATTTAAGTGAGAGCGATGGAGAGGGTAAGAAAGCGTGCGTTTTTTAGTGTGTGCAAAATAAGAGCAAGAGTAAGTTGTCGAAATCTAGAGAGAAAGCGATGGAGAAAAATACGAGAGAGAAAGATAGCGAGAAAAAGATAGCGAGAGAGAGAGAGAGAGAGAGAGGGGGGGGGGGGGAGAGGGGGGAGGTAGAAGGAGGAGGGGTTTGGGCTGTGTGTGTGTGGGGGGGGGGGGGTGGAGAGAAAGATTACGGATTTGTTTAGCTTTGTTGTAGGCATGGTAAGAAAGCACGTTGTAATCTTGTGATACCCTTTGTGACATGCTATGAATACAAGCAATGATCATCAATATAATTATGTGTACATACTTGAAGCGTGATACGCCAAAACACGTTGTTACTTGTTATTTGATGATTATATTATTCTAATTGAATCTCCGTTCACATGGACGTCTTGGGAAACCGATTTCTTTAGATTTGATGAATACATGTGAAATTGTTTCATGTTCGTGGCTTTACACCAGAATATCATTAGCTGCAGGGACGTTACGTAATGATGTAACCACGGTTTAACTGTAGTGGTATTAATCTCATTAATGTAAGTAGGCTTACTGTAATAAGCATGGTTTGTAATTAAGACGATGTCACAAAGGGATTCTGTCCTTTAAGGAGTTGGTATGATGGTAATATATTTCTCCGGATCACCACGAAATCCTCACTCAATGACGTCACAGGCTTTCTTAATTTCTTGGCCAATTTCGGGAACGCATTGTCCTTGCTGCTCTCATCTATCTCTAAAAGCGTTCTCATTGATACGTGAAAAGGGTTGATCAGTATGTGCGCGTTCATGTCGTCATACGCTGTGGGATTTTAGGAACGCAAGGCTGTGCTTCGTTCTACGGGCAGGAGTGTCTTTGTGGCAGTGCGGACAGCCCCATAATGTCTCTTCTCTGTGCGCGTGCCTGTGATCCTAGAGCTTCAATCAGGAACTCGTTGTCTTCTCTTTCAAATTACTCAGACGCAGACCCTGTCTAGGTTGAGCGATTGAAATTAATTTCCTACCGAGCAAGTGATCGGACTTTTCTTTAAATTGAGACGAAAAGCGATTGAAAGACAAAAAAGGGACAATATATAATGAGGAAGAGTGAGAAAGGGAGAGAAGGAGAGAGAAGAGAGAAAAAGAGGAAAGGGATTACAGCATTTCGCACATGCAGTCGATTGAAGCCGACATTTCACCGAGACACACTCCACGTTCTACAATGTTTGATGCATGTTGGGTAATATCACCGCGCGCGGAGTGACACCTCAGTGCGCCCCGTCCGTCCGCTTGTTTTCTCAGTTCGCCCTCCGCTCATTACCGTAATGAAATCACTACGCGGGGCCTTAGAACCTACGGTCTGAAACAAAAACAAACGAGGCGCTTGTGATAAAACCTAACAAAGACACGGAGAGAAAGCCACTGCTTATCAAAATCAAATATTTCTTTGTCGCCTGTGCGCGCGAATCATCACTAATGAACCCCACGAATATGAGTGTGAAGTACGAGCGCGCGTTGCGCGTCCGCTTATAATTGCCTCAGACTTGATACCCTTATTGAGCTGATAGATAAGGGCAAAGGGGCCCGTTGGACTGCGTATAAAGGAAGTTCAGTCTTCACGTAATCTCCCAGCGCGAAGCCCATTAGATTTAGCAAGAATTGTCCCACGTAAACGACAATAAAACAGAGTCAAATACCCAATTCTGTATATCCACCGTCTTGTTAACAAGCATTCGGTTTCGAAATTTATCGGATCTTGTTTCCAACCGACCTTCAAAACAGCCGGATAATTCCCAGTTTTCTGTTTGTTGAAAAGAAGGGCGGGGAAGCCCGAGCGAAGTGTTTATCGCCTTCTATTTCCATTTCTTAGGGGAGCAATTTAACTAATTGCGATTGCGAGTAGCCATCGCAAAGTCAGCTAGTCACTCTCAACTTTCGAACTTTGCCGTAATCCATCAAGAAGTCCGGGTGATTCGCAGTTGCACGTTGTTTACGCCAACATGCTCGAATCGGCAGATGCGTTTAGCAGGTGTAAACGATTATTATAGAGCGCCGACAAGACAGGATCTCAATTTGAAGAGTAAACATACTATCTAGTTGGCGTTCCATAGTTTTATTTTACAACGAGATTCAAATTATCGGGGGGGGGGGGGGGATTCTCTTCGACACCTTCCCAACATATTAATGTTACCTTAAAGAGAAAGTGGGTTGTATGAATAGGGGGAAGGGGGGGGGGGGCAACTATAGCTTATCTAATCTAAGCGCGGATGAATATACCTCTGACTGATTACAATCAGAGGCCTACCGCAAATAATGAGATCCGTTGCACGGTTTCCTCCTGTGGGTCGATACAGACGGTGTAATGACAATTTATTCCGCCATTGCGTTGATACTTTAATGGATAACGTTAATTGATTCACATGAGCGGTTATGATTAATTTGTCACTCAAACGTAAAAACAATAATTCCCTTTGCAGCGTACGCCACAGTTACATCGCCTCGCGTAAAAATGATGAGCAAGCGAAATTAAATGTTGCTCATATTGTCATTGTTTCTATCTATACCCGTATCAAATATCTAACCATCATCCTAGCTTGTTAGGTTCGCAGCGTCGCTTGTAATTAAAAAAAAAAAAAAAAAAAAACGGGAACATTCGTGGGGACAATTCTTCTTAAAAAAAAGACCACACAATTAATTTGAATGCAGGCTGATTGACTTTGCGTATGGCAAATGGTACTGACACGAATTGCTTTTTTCTTTATTACCTTGCGCAATGGCTTATTTCATTTAATTCTTGAAGGCTACTTTCTTTGGATTGGCTGAGTCTAAAAACACGTCTTATGCGTGAGATTTCCATAATGTATTAGAAGCAATGATATTTTGTTGAGATATCAATTTCAATATTATTCAATGGTGTGATAATTGTTTACTCTATAAAGTCGGTGTAACCATGGTAACTAGCTTTGGCGACAGGAAGAATGACAGTGGCAGTGACACGGAGACAGACAAACAGAGACGAAGAGAGATACAGGTAGAAATAAAGAAAGATGCTCAAGTCTTGTAGAGAGAGAGAGAAGAGAGAGAAAGAGAGAGAGAGAGAGAGAGAGAGAGAGGGATATATATTTATACATACTAGTAGAAGAGAGAAAGAGAGAGACCGAGACAGAGAGACATACATGTAACAAAGGAGAGACAGAGAGAGAGATAGAGAGAACAAGAGAGACATCACCATACCAAACGCTACTAACACTATTACCACGTTACTTTGTTCAAAAGCATTAACCCGTACGTGACCCTCCACGATGATCCTAAGTTAGCGACCCGTCACGGGGCCTCGAATTTGCGTCGATTAGTCTTTGTTATCGGCATAGAGTTAACGGAGAAAGGCGACACTCGTTCATCACCGCAATCACGTATACCGCATCACTCTGATCAGAAAATGACAGGATTGTGACGCCCATCAAACAAGGACAATTACGTCTTCCCCTGATGTAAATACGGAAGCCGTATTTTAATGCTACACGTATGTCACTCCGCCTCGTGCTAATAATACGCGGCCCTGATTTGAACAAGTTCATTCTGCATTGATAGTCAGGAAACCATTCCAGTTGAAGTCTACATGTTACTGAAGTCTTGTTGTAAGCAGGAAGAAGATATCGGTATTTCCTTGTCATAAAACATTATCGGTTGAAGTCTACTTCTTATTCATTTGTAAGCACGACGAAGATATTTCGTTTCCTTATCATGAAACATGGCCAGTTGAAGTCTACGTCTCATGTGTTTGTAAGCAGGAGGAATGTATTACTATTTCTTTTTTCCAAAACTGGAATTTTATTGGTGTAATGCATTCACGCACTTACTAGGCAACAAACATTGCCCGTCGTTATAATTAATATTATATAATATATTATGATATAATTATATATACATGTTATCAGCAGGTGAAAGGTGAGAGTTCAGTCTCTCTGACTCCATAACCATCTCTATCCTTCTTCTTCTTCTACTTCTTCTTCTTCTCCTTCCTCCTCCTCCTCCTCCTCTTCTACTCTTCTCTTTTTTCTTCTTCTTTTTCTTTAATTTCTTCTTGTTCATTTTTGTTCTTTCTTTCTTGTTTTGTTCTTGTTCTTGATTTTCTTGTTCTTCTTGTTTTTCGTTTTCTGATCAACGATCAATGATCAACATTCGGTGTTCTTTGTTTCCCCCCTTCCCCTCCCTTTCTGTCCCCCCCCCCCCCTCTCTCTCTCTCTCTCTCTCTCTCTCTCTCTGTCCCTCTGTCTGTCTCTCTCCAGAGGTGCACACTGTCTAGCTTTATTCGTGGTCTTTATCGCGTTACCCCACCCCCTATCCCCCTGCGAAAGACCATCAATACACCTATTAACTTTCATGATACGGCGTTTGACCACGGACAAAGGGAGAGTACAGTCCCCTCACGTATACCACTACACACACATACACACACATGGTCAACAGAGAGGAGAGAGGAGCAATTAGGTTTGTGTGTAGGCTATCTGGAGTAATGATGAGAAAATGATTCCAACTTAACAAAAGAAACGATATGAGGAGACGGGTGCATATGTACTCTCTCCCCCATTCGTCTCTCTCTCTCTCTCTCTCTCTCTCTCTCTCTCTCTCTCTCTCTCTCTATATATATATATGTATATATCGTTTACGCTCTATTTATCTCTGTGTAAGTCTGTACCTCCCATCTATGTCTCTTCTCTTCTCTCTCTCTCTCTCTCTCTCTCTCTCTCTCTCTCCCACTTTCTCTTTCGCATTCATGGCATTGACATGATTAAGCTCGCTCTACATGCTCTACCCAAAGCGTCTGACCATACTTTTTCGTCGCGTAACTGCAAGATAGCAAGTGGATTCTAATTAAGCACGAAAACCCATCAATATCAGCCACAACGTTCTCATCTTATAGCCTGTCAGTCTCGTCCATGTTTACGTCTTTATTTATCGCTTCAGTCATCTCAGATATATTACGAAAATGTCTTCATCAGAAATGTCTTTGTTAGCGACCGCGTGAGCGAAGACGGGGGCATAGAGCTTGCAACGTGATCCAGACCACTTGCAAAATTAATTTGCGACGAGAAGAAAGACATTTGCAGAAATGGGTTCGCCACTAATCGCTTTCGCCCCTTGCAGGTATCATTTTTCAAATTGTCTTTGTTCGGGTCCAAGTTTTTCCCCCTCTACCTCCGCAGCGTCTTGGACAAGCGCCCCTCCTCTCACGAGCATAGCTGATTACTACGCTGTGTGCATCGGGAGAGTGGAGGAGGGGGGAGGAGGGGGTGCAGGGGGTTGATGCGAGTACCCTCTTTCTTCTGTGGTAGGCTATATTATGCGGAGGAGAGTTATTTGATAGCGGACCATATGGAGGTATCGTTTATTTGGCGCAAGACTGGTATGAGGCGGAGGGGGGTGTAGCGAGAAGGGCGGGGTAGGTTAGGGTTTTGCAGAGCGATAGAGAGAGAGATAGGGCGAGAAAGAGAAAGAGAGAGAGAGAGAGAGAGAGAGAGAGAGAGAGGGACAGGGAGAGAATGATATTATTATACAAATACCTGTATAAAAATAGCAATATGAGAGAAGGGAGGAGAGGAAGAAGAAACGGATTAAGAAATCGAGAGAGAGAGAGAGATAGACGGAGAAGTCAGAGAGAGAATGAAAGAGAGAGGGGGAGATACAGTACAGGAATAAAGAGAGAAAATATGTGTGTATGTGTGTAATATAGTATGTGAGAAAGAGAGCGAGCGAAAGAGGGGGTGGGATAGGGTGGGGTAGAAAGTGGAAGGAGAGAGAGGCAGAGAGAAGGACAAAGACCCAATAGTATAAAGCTGACCTCATTCACAACGGTGCAGGGACTGTGGGACCGACGCACTGGGGTGTGTCGCGGGCCGCTGGTCACGGCACGCGACCCCGCCACGCGTCCGCTGACAGAATCACCCCGACAGATTTCTCGGGCTCTCTCTTTTTGTGTGTTAAGTCCGGCCTACAACCACAAAAAAAAATAATGCGAGCCTAAGTACACATCATCTCGCACTTGCTGGATAAACATTTACCCCATTCAGCTCTCTCTCTCTCACACTCTCTCTCTCTTTCTCCCCCCCCCCTCTCTTTCTCTTTCTGTCACCCTTTCTTCAACAGCCTTGCAAAGTTCACGGCGATATGTGGACAAAGAGCGGGTTACAACTCGCCTTTCTCTGTCCGCAAAAGCTAAAGGTTGGCTGACTTTCTTCCATCTTGACTTCCGAATGACCTCTCTATCCTTGGAGGATGACAAAGAGTCAATCCATGGTCTTTTTGTTATAGGGGAGTAGGGGTGGGATGAGGGGTGCGGATGGTGAGAAAAATCACAGCCAAGATGTCAAAAGGCGAGGAATCCATCAAGACGAGGTTAGTGACCGATCAACTGTATTCGTAGTCAGTTCTGGCAAACTTATAGTTTTTGATGACTCATTAACATAATTACTCTCTTAACTTTTCATCTCGAATATAGATAGCAAGTAAATAAACCCATCGTGTCTATAAAAGTGTAACTGACATCCAATTGAACTTATTATAGTATCGTATGATATCATCTTTCTTGACCTGTATTTACAACGTCATGTGGAATTATTTAATTATGTTCTCCCCCTTTGAAAAGTCATTTCCTTCAAAGTACAGTCAAAACTTGAGTCTAAGGATTGATTGAAATGAAACTAGTATTGATATACATCTTTGAATATATGTAATGGGTATTAATGGGTATATGAATAAGCAATGAAAGCGAATGCATACTAGTTCCTCTGAAATTTGGTAGGTTTTAATAATTGTGACTGAATCGTGAACATAGTTCAAAGGGAATATTAGTGAGGATAAATTATGATGGAAGACAAGTAATACAGAGAGAGAGAGAGAGAGAGACAGACACAGACAGACAGAGAGAGAGGGGGAAGAAAGAGAGAGAAAGTGCAAGAGGGAGGAAGGAGAGAGAGAGAGAGAGAGAGAGAGAGAGAGAGAGTGAAAGAGAGAGGGATGAATGAAACATAGGGCGAGATAGAGAAGTGAAGAGAGGGAAAATGAGAAAGAGAGAGATAGAAAGACAGGGAAAGCGAGCGAGAGAGGGGGAGAGAGAGAGAGAGAGAGAGAGAGAGAGAGAGAAAAGAATGAGATCGATGATGAGAGGGTGACAAAGACAATTAAAGAGAGGGAAAGAGAAAATGAAAGTAAAATTGTGTCGATATAATTACGATATCTATGCCGACAAATAGTTTCCCCCCTCTGGAACAGAACAAAGGAGTTGATCGTCCATTGCAGATGAAACTAGGCCAGCCTTACACGCCTTACTAGTGCACTTTGTCACCCCTCACCTCCTACCCCCACAAACACCCCAAACCCCTACCCTCTTGTTCCGTCTGCATCTTTTCTCATCTCGATTTCTGCTCAACATCTGGCCAACTTTCAAACGTCCAGTAAAAACACATCCGCAGCAAATAATGTCTTCCAAACGTAAGAGGAAAATATTCCAAATCCTTACGCCTTTGTGTGTCAGACAGACTGCTGCTCTATGTAACTTATGAGGATTTCTTTTTTGTAAAACTTCACTATTTGGACATAAAACAGTAAAAGATGTTATGTCAAACGGAAGTAGGTGAAAGTCAAAATGGCAAATCTTTATCAATTGATAGAATATCCGTTGTGTATATGTCAGAGACACTGAATTACATGATATTGTTACTTAAGTTAATATGTTGGTGCTTATTATGAAGTGTGGTAGTAATATTTAAATATTCATCGCATCTAGCCGGATATATAATTTATGTCCACTTCATGGTCACGTATTTTACTCTAGATACGTGTACTACAACTAGATTGCAGGAAAGCACTTAGAGACGCCATGGTCAGCACACAATCATTTTAATTTACTAGAACTATTGGTGAGCAAGCATGCCTGGGTATTATGGAAACGTTGACGGCCTTAATCATCAAATTTTCACTCGTTATTGCAATAGGACCAATGTTTATACCGTTACTAAGCAACGTACAAACCATGCTCATGACAAATGTAATTAAGAATTTTTGTGACAACGTGACGATTATACGAACAAATGTTGCAAATGATTATATATAACTATCAATAATACGATATTGGCGATATGAACGAGCAAAAGCCACATTTGGAACCCATTTCAAGGAAAATGTGTATTCAGTTTGGGAGGACGTGAATCGCAATGAGAAGGAAAAGCGGGTGTGTGGGAGAAAAAAAAAGGGGGAGGGGGGGGGGCAGGCAGAGAAGGATGAATGGATGAATGGAGTGAACGCGTGTAACAATATAATTCCAGCCTCTCACATCACGTTGTCATGGCAACACGGGGGTTGCGCCTTGTGCTTAGAATTAGGGCTATTTCAAAGTCACGAATAGCCTTTGTTACGCATGCGTAGCAGGTGACGAGAATTTACACGAGTCAAACAAAAGCCGGTTCTCTCCCAAAGCTCTCTCCCCTCCTTTTTTTTTGTTCGTTCTTTATTTTCTTTCATTAGTCCGTCTTTCATGTCTCTCCGTCCTAGCCTTCAAGCGGCTTTCCGTACGCTCGTGCTCTTATCGCTGAGTTATTAATAGACGGATAATGGGCGACACGGAAGAAAGGCGAGATGAAAATAAGGACTAAGGGTGGTGAGAGCGGAGATAGAAGAACGAGAGAGAAAGAAGGAGGGGGGGGGTAGCCACGTAAATGAGAATAATTTACTAGACAGATAGAGTGTGTCTGGTGTGTTTGTGTGTGTATGTGTACAAGAATATATTTGCGCGCGTGTCTGCCTGCTTATGTATAATGTGTTCGGTATAATACATGAGCTACGAATTTCTGCGTGTGTGCGCGTATACGTGGCGCCGCGCGTGCGTAATGCATTTCCTCTATAATAAGTGAATGTCACCAGAAGGATACAAATGCATTCATATGCACTTTACCTAACTTCAAAAAGATATTATGCGATTGACTATGACACCGGCCCACTTTCATTTTTCGTTCAACCCGAGTTTACTCATTTACGCACTTGTAAATCTAAAAATATCGCCCTGGTGATCATACTGATCCATGAATGAGGCCGGAGTAATTGTCTTCTAAGACATGGCAGGATTTAGTTGACCGCTTTGAGGGGGAGGCCAAGAAGGTGTATTCTTAACAGTTGTATTACTACCTCGCGTTCCAATTTAGTAAAGTCGTCATACAAGTTTTTTTTTATTTATCTTTCAATGCGCTGAATGAAGTTACGAAGGAAATTAAAAATATAAAGAATATTTATGGCAATGAATTGCTACAAATGTTCTTTATATTTTCCATTTCGTATACATACTAACCACAGATCAAATCTGGCAGATATTTGTATAAGAAAAGGGAAATTTATCTGTTTTATTTTGCCTCAAGCTTGACGAATAATCTACGGAAGTTTGATATTTTTATATGGTATATTGTTGCATATATTTTGTTCTACTTAGTGATTGGAAATTCACCGGGTTTGCGTTATGTGTGCACATTGCAACTGCCCTACCCTTTCAGTCATCATATCGGCTCTGGCTCACATCGGCTTGGATTAGTTCATTTAAACCGTGACATTAATTGCAGACGAGATGAATTCCTAGAGCGAAGTGGGGAGAGCAAGTCATCCAAACTACACTAAACTACTCAATCACTGCCTGTTCGACCAACAGGCGCTGTGCTTTTTATCCACTTCTCAAGAATGCCTTTGAAATCCGACAGTGCTGGCGAACACTAATCATGTCCATTAATGGACTCAGCTTCAATAAGTCATATCTTCATCATCCGCCGACACAGATGAATCTCTTAACCATTTGTGTACCAGGCGAAACGCAGATGCGTAGGACTTGTGTACATTAATTGGGCAAAATGCTTTAATAGCATGTAAAGAGTTAATTCTTCTGTCTCTCTCTGGGCTTCCTCCCCCACAATTCCTCTCTATATATGCCTCGATTGGCAATGGAACACCAGAAATTAAGAATATCAGTTTTGGAATGTCTCCACTATTTGTAGTCAGAGTTGGGATGATATTTGAGAGGATTTTATATTTCTGAGTTCATTTTGTAAAGTTTAATCTCGGCCCACTTAGTACGTCAATTGGAAGATGATGCATTTATATGCCTGCAATATTACATAGCTTGAGTCACGGAAGCAAGAGATATAAACCTGACTACCCAGTATATCACCGGGTGCGTCACTGACTTTCTGACTCATTCGTTTCAAGGTGGAAGTGCTTTGTACGGGAGACATCACGTAAAATATGTCGTATCTTCATAAACAGACTTACTTCTACACTTCCCACCCACATATTGAAATGATAATTTGGTGTAAAGTTAAAAGCATCCTGATATGGATAGCTGGTATTTCGTCATGTTTGACTTTACAACTGGACTGTTTTAATTGTAACAAGCTGCTTCTTAATACCTTACGAAACAACACAGCGAACTGGTATATATAAGACTTTTTCAATAATGTACACAACAATTTGATTAATCTCTCAAATATAGCATGGACATTTCTTATATGTAATAGTATAAATCATAGGCGCACAACTTGTATAATGTTCACCCGGCGAAGACATGATACTATTGCGCTTCGCTCTTTCTTTTGTTCGCTCAGATAGTAATCAATTTCACATTTTGTGCCGTTTTTAGGTTCAGATCGTGGCAGACGACAGCTCGAGTCGCGTGTCCGAACGACGTAATCGTTTCCATGGGCAAAAATACGCGTTGCTAGCACGCGTTCAATATCGTCGGAACAAACACAAAATTCAATAGGCAATTTTGTTTTCCCCCGTTTTCTTCGACGTCACGAGCTCCGTTACTCATACTTATGGTTAAGAAGATTTCAAGATCGTTAATCGAGTGGGAAATCGGGACATCTCTCCTACGATTTTGATCTCTTCCCGGTATACAGATTATTTCGTGTTATCCATTATCATCTCGCATCCTTTGGATCGTATATGAAAAGGAAACAACTGCAAGAGAACACCGTGTTTCCAAAATGCGTAAAAGGTCAAAGTTGTATTGATGCGAAGTGATGCGAAGAGCTTTCTTTCTTTATAAGAAACGCAATGTGAGATTTGAAAGATTGCAATGCTTTAAGACTGAGTAGAAGATAACAAAAAAAGAAAAGACGTTTTCGAAATAAGTATCAAGATTATGTGGATAAGGTAAAAGTGTAAAAGTCGAGACTTTGCTACCTTACCTTGTCAGCCAACGAGAAAAGAAGAGACGGTGTAGATTACGAGGAGCTGAAGGTAACCAGAACCAGGAAAGCAGTTGAGTGGCAGCATCTTCCACCTGTCAGACCATTCATCAAATAAGGTAGCATTGCATCTTCGGCGTTCTTAAAGTTTTTTTTAACATTCTTTAAGTCTTTGTCACTGACGTTTTTGTAGCTGACATCTTTAAGTCTTTGTAGCTGCCTTTTAACCTAGTGTAAAAAGAAAACATGCGGTGATCCGTTCATCGGATAGTTTGCAAGTTTTGCGATGATTTCCAGTCTCCACCTTCTAACGATTGTTTCGTCTTTCGTTTGACATGACAGCCTCCCAGAGAAAAGAAAGATAGCTGGTTGAGGAGTTATTCACGAACATGCGGCCTGTTTTGGCGGATTCGGCGGAAGATGGAAGGAGATCGCGAGGAAGCAAAGCCGGGTGTTGGCCGGGCTAGGTGCGGCGGAGAGAGAGGCCTGGTGCGATGAGGTGATGCGAGGCGACGGCGCCACGGGAGCGCAAAGGGGGGTTGTCGAGAATAGAAAGCGGCCCACCAGAATGACTGGCGAATATATTGCATTATGGTTTATATATGGACCCATTGTTGGATGAAAGACGGGAGGCCGCGCTTGTGCTGTGGGAAAGACGAAGGGAGTGACAGAGACAGAAAGAGAGAGAGATGGAGAGAGGGAGGGAGAGAGAGGGAGGGTGAGAGGGGTAGAGGGAGGGGGAGGGATGAGAAGGGGAGGTAGAAGCAGCCGGTGGTGGTGGTATAGTGGTGGTGTTGGTGGTGGCGGCGGTGGTGAGAGCAGAGAGGGTCGAGTTATTATCATGACAGGCCCAACCCAGTTTTTTTTTTTGCTCGTATTGTTTCGCTGCGCTGCGGCCGGGCCTTGAGATTCAGCGAAGGGCTGAGGCGACATTGGGCGCTCTGCGCATGCGTGGCACACGCCCATGCCGAGGTAATCAGGAGGATAAAGAAAGAACGAGCGAGTGAGTGAGTGAGTGAGCAAGTAAGTGAGCGAGGGAAAGAAAAGCGAAAAAAAGAGGGGGGGGGGGGGGGATCGTGGGTGAGGGTGAGGACCCGT
>OZ022586.1:16217057-16254557 GCA_963669155.1 Arbacia lixula | reverse complement strand
CAACATCACGACTCCGAATGACGTGACGAGTAGACAATGGCAATGACAATGACAATGTCAATGACAATGTCAATGTCAATGGGGATTAGAATTATCCTACGTCACATTATTTGGTATAGGGGACAATCATATGTCGGTGGTTTATTTCGATGCATGGAGACATGTTGATAGCACAGTAATAACGATTCACACAGGTTGTACAAACATACTAATTTAAACAGATATCAATTAATTACATTTTTTTTTATGAATGACGAGCTCTTATATTTTTTTAAGATTATTTGATAAATGAGCACGTCTGAGATTCGATAAATCTTTTTGTTCACCTTTTTTTTTCTGAGATCAACTGTAAGACAAATCTCAAAAGGTTAAACAAATTAGGAGACGCGCTGTCATAGTGTCATAATGCAATCCTCTACTTCAAATCTATCATTTTCTTATTTCTTTATTAACAAAGTAAGGACAATTTTGCGAGGAATTATCTGTCTAAATTAGAAGATAAAACAGAGAAAGACGACCTGGTTTGGACTTGGAGGCGTCTATGAAATCAACTGTATGTTGTAACAGTTTATTACTAATTAATGCAGTTCAACTCTTTCTGTGAGAGATAAAGCGCTGTTCTATGCACCTTATGTGCATTCCATCTGCAATACTGCCCTATTCAAGATTCAAGATTCAAGATTCAACTTTACTGTCTTCATAAAAAATACAGAAAATTAGTCTCCACTTGCAAGACGATACAGAAGAATGGCAGAAGATTTGGTCCACTGGGAGTCAAACAAGTCCCAGTTGCAGCTTTTTAAAAACAAATGAATTATAAGTGTCGGATATATTTATGTGCGTGTTTGTTCCCTCTTTTGTTTCAATGAGTCATTACCCGGATGTCTTTCTCTTCCTAGGTACATTAACCCATCATGTATCAGGTAAAATGCTGCTCTATAGGATTCACGTGTATTACTGGGGAGAAAATGCACACGCGGCACATCGATCAAGGGTTAGTAGGACGGCGCCTCCGTGCAATGCATACATCTTGCACACTCACATCCTGCGTGAACGTAGCAACTCAGTGAAGAAACAAAAATAGGCACCCCCTCCCTTCTCATGGATAATGCTGATCATAGCGACGACTTACTCCATCACATAGCGCCTAGTCCCAGTCACGAACCCACGACCACTCTGCATTAAACTCCTGTTATTTATTTCCCCTCAAACCAAGCCCCCCTTGACTTCACACTACGAGCTGTTTTCACCCGCGGGATAGTCGGCCTTATTTTATTCAATTTCGCAGGGAAACGTACGTGAGAAGTAATTATTTCAGCCGCTTAATTTTCTTTTCCGCGGACGCGCGGAGAGTGCCTGGAAAATACGGTGGCTTCAAATATTCGAAGAGAGAAAAGAAAAATACAAAACAATTTTTTTTCTCAGAAGGTGGTGGAGGCCCTTCGGTGATTATTTCTGCTCAGGCCGTGAGTTGGGGATGAAATTGACTTTACTCAAGCGATTTGTTGACGATAACAAGTCATTGATGAAATGGAGGCGGCTAAGAATGTCCGAGGGCTATACCCTCGCACCCTTGGACGAGGGATGGGGAAGGGGGTGATCGAAAAGAAAACACAATGAAAAAGAATGACACATCAAGGCCATCATGATGATTTGATTGGCGTATTGACTGGAGTGAGCTCACTTTCTTTCTTCTTGCTCTTTATTTGACTCTGGATTCGCCTCTGATGCACATGTAATACACATAAATAATTAAGAACAGCAGCTGTTCTGATGTTCACCCAGAACACAAAGTTGAAGGAACATCAAGTTCAGTTTCAAGTTAAGTTTAAGTTTTATTTTATTTCATATTTCACACCACATACAAAATTATATAACAGAACAATACAAACTACCCTTATTACAAAGTACGGTCATTCATTGTATGAAATTTATATGGCATTCATGTTCAATATGAGAGTAGGCAAAGAGTGAAATATAATGGAACCCATCAAAATGCTGAACTGGTATCGTATATATTTTCTTACTTGGAGTAGAACTAAGTCCTTATATTGATATTGCATTTTAATAATGACAAATATTTGTAAAAACAACCCTAAGACAGACAAAATGTCAAAAACAAACAGAGAAGAGAAAGAAAAAGTCATGAGTACAGTGCGTTATAATATACTAATTTTTATTATCAACTTGTAAATTTGAAAATGTTATTTCCCAAATGTCATGGTTTCCATAACAAAACAATTATGTACTACGGGTTATCAAACTCGTCAGAAGAGGTTACAATAATAATGATATTTCAATTTAAATAATACAGAGATATTTAAACCAAAAGATGAAGAGGGTGGCATCCCAGGGATGGCACAAAAAATAGCACAAAAAAAAAATTGTTACAGAAATGCTTAAAACATAAGCAAAATATACATGAGACATAAATGCAAGAACAGATAACAAGACAAAAAAAACAGATGGTCGGGAAAAAAAATTGCTCTGTTTTGGGGGAAGTAGGTAATAGTGTGAACGAAAAAAAAAAATAGGTATTAAGAGGAACGTCATGCCCATCATGTTTGAATAACAAGCGAGGTTACTCTTAGTACTAGCCATATCAAAATACAATTTTTACGACAGCTGTAATCATAATTGTCCTGATTCTTGACACATTTGTCCTTGGCTTTTCCCTGCAAACAAAGAGAGTATATTTTAAGAACAAACAGTCCTCTAAGAGATTTAAAGAGAAAAAATATGGTGGAATAATTTTCGTTTGTTTCTCCATTGTCTATTAATCGAAGTTGGTGTCAATGTTGCTCTTCTTTATATACATTATTTGTTTCAGATTTAAACAAATATTCTTATTGATATTATCACTTTTGTCATAATACCCTTTGTATAATGATCTCATTATCAGCAAACATCATATTTCTTCATTGTCTTTTTATTTAGATTGGTGTTGATGTTGCACATCATCTCTATATATTATTTGTTTTTGAATGAAATGGGGAATCCAACTGATATTATTACTAACATCATTCAATAGCATCACATTTCTTCTTCATATCATACATCAGCTGTCGCAGCATCATCACCAGAAATAATATATTTCTGTCCAGTTGTTCCTCTTCTCATTATTTTCTCTTTTGCTGTGAAATTACCGTGAAATGCCCTTTTCAAATTTGGCATTGATTGGGAGAATTTTCTTAAAGGCAAAATCCACCCTGTAGTTAATTTCGGTTTGATTATAGCAGAAAAAATAATTATATAAATTTATATTTTCTTTGAGTTTAAGCCGTGACAAGTCAAATGCTTATCATGTTTTGATTATACATGATATATTTTGTGGATGTACATTTTTGTATACCATTGATTTTTGTGATAATACAGAAGAAGGTACATGGGGAACATGAAGAATGTACATCTTATTATGATGTTTATATTTCAGGCAGTGATGTCCGTTATTCGCCAAATTCTTTGATAGTGCTTTAAGATCAAAGTGGGCACTCCAAACCTTCCACTCTATCGAAAATATAGATGGCAACATCGGAGAGTTATCAAAATACATCTAGCGATATCGATACTGTCATATTAGCCAGGATGAAAAGGCCGCCACTGAATTATGATCATAAATCTGCCTCGGGTCAGAACTGTCATCCCGTGGCGTAAAATACGAGTTTGATTAAGAGAAAAGAAATCAGAGAAGATAACGCCTTATAGTATTTACTGATCACGTTCATTTTAGTATTCCCTGCATGCTTTTTCTTCTTCTCTCCTCTTTATGAAATCTTGTCTCTTCCTCCTTGTCTTCTTCCTTCTTTTCTGTCTCTCTGTTAACTTATTTTCTGGTCTGTTCCCGGCTTTAGGGGGGTTCGAGAGCGTGATATTCGATCGCCATTTTGGATCGCCCGGGGGTGCGCGGGTCAAGTGTTGATCGTGAGTGGGGGCTTCCTGAAATACAGTCGTCTTGTAGTGTTATTGGCGTAGTCGTGTGCTAGGTGCGCGCCCCTCGCAGCCAGTAAGACGAGCATGAAGGGGGGAAGGGGGGGGGGGGGGGGAGGGGCATCGTTCTCGTCGTATGCTCTATACATTACTCTACCAACGACTAATGATACTGATATTCATGATAATAATTATAATTGTTATCATCATGATTATGATAAAATTATAATAATAATGATAATAGTAATACCGATGATGATAATACTGTAACCAATAATAATAATAATCATATCAAATTTATAACAATAACAATAACATTAAGAATGATAAAGATAACGATGAAGATAACTATTTTATAACGCAAATGATTATGATCACAACGCCAACCACTGTGGTGATTATGATGATTTTCATTAATACAAATGTTTTTGTTAAAAGTAACAAAAAGAATAAAAAACAACTTTCAAGTCAAAGTTGTCCCACTAGTGTGGGTATAGGTATTAGCGCCTCTAAGGAACATGCAGAGATTTTTTTTGAAAACCTCTCTCTCCCTCTCTCTTTTTCTACACCCTTTGTACTCCCCCCTCTTCCTAAGCCCCTGTCCCATTCACAGACACACGCACAGACACATACACACTCTCTCTCACACACATAAAAACTCACACACTTTACTTACATACATGTACTTAATCAACACTTTGAATTTTAACGTATTATTTTGAAAGGCAGTCATTCACTTTAACTGTTTAAAAGAGAACATCTAAATTATCTTTTAACTTATCCCCTCTTTGACTTTTAGAGGTGGGTCATAAGTATTATTGTCAGTATTTAAGTATTATAATTGTATGTACGTATGCTTATACAAATTATAATCGCATTGTTTTATCCTGGCATTATTTTAATCTAAAGTATTTCTTGCCAAACCTTCACTCAATTTTGATATGATTATTGTATTTTTGTTATTGATTTGTTTCTTTCTAAATTTAACTGAATGTCAAGAGTTGTTCTTTTTAGAACGCATGAAAGTAAATGAACTGAACTGTGTCGAACATTGATTCACCGAAACCGCCATTCCCTGTCATTCGTATTAAGGAACGTTATGGATTCACCAAAACTATATGGCGAGGATGATCAGAAAGATACAGATGGTGGACGTGGGTATCATAATAATAATTATAATGTTGATCACATCTGCCATCACCATGGAAATTTGTATGGTGATGAACATTTGTTCTAGTTCTGTGTTTGTTATTGTCCAACTTCACATATAAATTCTTAAACAATTTGTGGGTCGGCCCATAATACGGTTACTCCTTTCTGACAGTTGCCCTCTCATACGATATTTTTTTCTGTGTTTTACATATTCATCTTCTATTCATGTGTATGTGTCTATTCATTGTTTTACAGTTAGTGACATAAAGTTAAATTGACTTGAATTAAACTTCAGATGGCAATGATGATGAAGATGATTGATCTGATGAGGATGATGTATACGTCTGTGATCAAGCTCGCATCGGTTCTGATGACGACGATATTGATTGTAGCTAACGCCAAAGTCGGATTAGTTTACATTGGTATTCTTTTTTTAATTTTCTGAGTCACGGATACCCTTTCAGAAAAAAGTTCGCCTTTCTGGCCGAGCCAGTCGATGTCGACTGCCAAGAGGAAAGCTTCAATCACAGTATACCAGACTCTCGAGGGATTATGAGGGGATTATCTAAGGGAGGTGGAGGGTTCTACTACGTCTGGAGGGATTACAGCAGGGTCCACAAATCACCCTCTTGATCTAATTTCGTGCCCGGCTTAATCGCGTTCTAATGAAGGCTGGGAGTGCATGGTCAAACAATTGCCCAGAATGGTGGAAGCGGGCTTGATAATCATATTTACAGAATGGATATAATTAATTAACCTAGAATTATGGCGCGCTTTATGTTAAATAATGCATGACATTTTTCATTTTCTTCTCTAGATTTTGATATCATTATCATTATGATCATTGTATTGATGTTACATGCATTAATTATTGATATTATTATCATCGTAATTACAGTTCATGTACCATCATTTGTATTATTACAACATTTATAATTAGCAGTGGTAGTAATTGTACCTGTAGTACATGTAGTAGTAGAAGTACTAGTAATAGTAGTAGTAGTTAAATTAGAAGTAGCTTTAGTAGTAGTATTACAAGTAGAAGAAGCATTAGTCGCCGTAGGAGTAGCAGTACTTGCAATAGTAGTAGTAGTAGTAGTAGTAGTAGTAGTAGTAGTAGTAGTAGTAGTAGTAGCAGTACTTGCAATAGTAGTAGTAGTAGTAGTAGTAGTAGTAGTAGTAGTAGTAGTAGTAGTACTAGTAGTAGTAGTAGTAGTAGTAGTAGTAGTAGTAGTAGTAGTAGTAGCAGTACTTGCAATAGTTGTGGTAGTAGTAGTCGTAGTAGTTGTCGTAGTAGTAGTAGTAGTAGTAGTGGTAGTAGTAGTAGTAGTCGTCGTAGTAGTAGTAGTAATAGTAGTGGTAGTAGAAGTAGCAGCAGTAGAAGTAGTAGTAGTGGTAGCAGTAGTAGAAGTAGTAGTAGTAGTAGTAGTAGTAGTAGTAGTAGTAGTAGTAGTAGTAGAAGTAGTAGTAGTAGTAGTAATAGTAGCAGAAATAGTAGTCATAGTATTGATATTAGCAGTAGTAATAGTTGTCGCAGCAGCAGCAGTTGTAGTAGCAACATTTCACTGTCATTACAATCAGTACAATATACGATGCATTTATACAGTTTGTCCGGTAATGCAAAGAACGCAACTCCAATGTTTACCCCAATCCTTTGATTTCTGTTCCCCACCTTTTCATGGCTGAACCCTTACTCTTAATCAGCACAGACAGGCAAGTCAAGACCCACACCCACTCGCTACATTGCTCTGCAAGACGGTGATCAAGATAGTCGTGCATAACCTTTCTGATGTGTCTTTTGAGGGGCATTAAGTAAGCGTTCAAAGATTTAAGTAACGAGTGGGCTGCCGTTATCTCGTATGACAGCTTAAAGGGAGGATCGACCCTTAAAGGGGAAATCGATGTTTCGCGGAGTATTTAACAGCTTATGTGCTATTGTTGCATTTTACCTTCAGTCATGCATACAAGTCCCAAACAGCGGTATTTCATGAAATGGTTAAACACTTTGTTCATCTTTCTCTTTCTGTGTTCCAAAACGGTCCAGTATGCGTGTATTGCAGCTGCCCAAATGCGCAAACGCCTGGTTATCACTTTTATTCTCCGCCAGTTTGTATAATTAGGCGATCTGTCGCAATCGACAGATCACCTCTTAGTTTCGTCAGCATTTTCTTTTTCTTTATTATTATCTTCTTTATTTTTGTTCTTTCACCCACACTTTTTTGCGCCACGCATAACTCATACTTGCCTCCATCATTTTTATGAAAACATTCGTCACTTCTTGGTATTTATGTAATATTTTAGGAATAAGCTTTTCAAGGTCATCACATGATCGTGACGTCATCAACGAGCACTTTAATGAAAATCTATTACTGCCCATATCTCTAGAACGAATCATCGGATCATAATGAAATTTGACATGAATGAAATGAATTTCATTACAAAACACGAGCGCGTACGCGTAAGTTAATGCCTTCACGCGCGTGTAAAATAATACAATGCTCTAAATCAACTAGATTTTTGTTTTGCGTATGTTCTCGGCCATTTGAAGCAATTTCTGCGCGTATCGAAAACGCAACATCAAAATTATTTTTGGGGGGAGTCTTGAGTCATTTAATTTGTTGAATGAAATATACCGATATAACATATTATTCAATAAAAACCAGGCCTATAATTTGAAATCGTTAATCGTAGCTATTGATACACAATCGATAAGGGAATCCTTAATTTCTTCGAGGAGGAACTTTGACCCCTTGACTTAAACAAATTATGGTGTAGAAATGAAACAATGAGCGTGCCCTTTCAGATCATCTACCCGATAGGCAATGTCCACGATGTTGTTTTGTGCATGTTGACAATGATGTTCCGCGTTTCTAGCCGGATTTGCCATAATTCGGAGTAAAACGCGGCAATAAGTGACAATAAGTCGTTTTCGTTAAGAATGCCTAGTTTTGCAGTTGTTGTTTTTTACTTCATTTATTTTTGTGATTCCGATTTAGTTGATGGAACGCACTTTGAATATATTACTTGTTGCTTCTCGGACAAGACCCAGACAAGATTTGGGGTTACCATTAGTAACGTATTGTTTGATCGATGTAAATAAGATTTGCATAACGAGAATTGTACTTGAAATACAATGTGGAATGCACAGATAACGGCAGTCGCCAAGAGGCACCGCGTGTGGATGTAGTACTACAGACACACACGGTGCCTCTTGGAGAAAGAAAATAAGAAAGTAGTCTGATTTGTACTTGCATCAATATCATCATGTGGAATATTTTCCAGCATATTTTGATTCATGAAATGATCAATAGAAAACACTTGGAATTCATGCGATGGCTAAAATGTTTCGTCCTATATCTACCAAAACTTTTCAGTACATACATTCAAAGGCTACTAATGATATCAACATGAAAATGAAAAATAACAATGATTTCTATCGTGTCGACCCATGCAGCTATGACACAATATAGGACTACGCTGACAACTTTGCCGTATTTGCGCAGCATGATTACTCATCAAAGTTATAATCATCAGTTTCAAAACCATCACTATACTTCAACCAGGGAAGTTTAAGAGCTGGGGTAACCACGAGAGTAAAAATCTTTTTGACACTTTTGGGAAATGATAAGAGATAATTTACAGCTCAAATTAAGCTGAAATTGACACACCATAAAGTCAAATGATGTCACATTTTCTCGGAGCAGGTTTCTTGATTATTTATTCTTGTGATAATGAGATTTCTACTTTGGGACAAATTTGGACGTAAAATGTTTTGTGTATCAGACAACCAATTCAGAACACGACGATGAACATAGTTCCGATGATAAAATTAACTTCATTAATCCGCTAAAATTAGATTTAAACGAGCATAATGTTTGAATGAGTGTCATTTCATTATCTATAAACACACACGTGCAATAGCAATTTGTATTCTAGTTTGTATACCCCATTTCATTGTTTACTCACACGTTCTTCAATGTTGCAATATCAAATCAGAAGATATTTTCACTAAATGATTTGCAGATTGTATACGTTATACCATGTAACACTTTTACACTAAATTTAATCAATACTTCACTGTATATAGCAGTATACCATGATTCTACTTTGTGATAGTTTTTTTATTATTATCATTCATCTGTCTCAGCCCTCATTGGTAATACTTATTTAACTAACATGACCATCCTCAATGAACATATCAATATTCACTTTGAACATGCGGGATCGATGCTAACGACAATTCCAGACATCATGACGCAGATTTCACTTTATTACTCTTTTCTGTTTTCTGCGCGTTGGCTAAAAGCATCATTAAGGTAACGCGAGTTCTCCACGGGAATGTACTAGCATTGCTCGAAGGGAGCATCAATATTTGATTTCATCATCGATAACAGTTCTCATGTAAAAGTATCCTCCCTTATCTTTGCTCTTTTCAGTGCAGTTTAGATTAACATTTGATTAGAATAAGCTAATGTCTTACCTCGCTTCGTTGCAGATTGATACACATTATAGAAGAGAACATATGACGTCGATATAGTATGGGTGTATGTCTCACTTCAGTTATGACATATTATGTATTTTGGATTAAAAGTAGTGAGATTTTGGCTGTGAAATTGAGTAATTACATATATGGGTTGGGAATATATCGGACCAAAACAATGTAAATGAGCGAGGAGGAGAAGTAGATATGGACAAGAAGCACAAGGTGACGTTGAATAATATTAAGAGAAACTGAAACACAAGTAGAAGGAGTAAAAGTAGTAATAGAAGTAGTAGAAGTATACAAAGAAGTCGCACTATTAGCAACAGTAGTAGTGGTATTCGAAGCAGTAGTAGAAGCAACAGTAGCAATAGAAGTAGCAACAGTAGTAGCTGTAGTAGAAGAAATTGTAGAAATAGTAGTAGTAGTAGTAGTAGTAGTGGTAGTAGTAGTGGTAGAAGTAGTTGTATTTGCCAATGGTTTTTTTAGAAGTAGCAGCAGTTGTAGTAGGCATGGTAGTAGCAGCAGTAGTAGTAGTAGTAGTAGTAGTAGTAGTAGTAGTAGTAGTCGTAGTAGTAGTAGTAGTAGTAGTAGTCGTTTTGTTGTTGTCGTTGAAGGCGAAGAAGGAGAAGGAGGATAAGTATTAGATAACATAATTGTGAAAATGCATGTATGTATATCAGTACATTGATCGATAGATAAACGACAGAATAAGAAAGAGGAGGAGAAGAAACGAATAAATGCAATATGTCAAGACAAAGCTTTATCCTGGCGCCAACAATGCGTGTATGGGCATCAAATCACGGCAGAGAGTTGAAAGAGAGAGAGAGAGAGAGAGAGAGAGAGAGAGAGAGAGAGGGGGGGGGTAGAGGTAAAGAGAGAGAGGGAGAGAGAGAGAGAGAGAGAGAGAGAGAGAGAGAGAGAGATAGAGAGAAAGAAGGATGGGAAAAACAGGGAGAGATAGAGCGGGAGAAGAAAGAGAAATATATACAGAGAGAGAGATATTGGCGCCAAATTGCTGCCCCCTGTCAAGTGTTTGGTTTAGCCATTAGCCCTGAGGTGATAACGACCAAGCATGCGTATGACCCTAGAAATAATACGTATACATTGCTGATATGCAGTATTTCTTTATACAAATTATTTGAGTACATATATAAGTGAATATGCAAACATATGCAAACACATAAAATTAACGTACAATGTATATACAGTATGCATTAGATACGTGCAAACAGATAAGAAGGAGTATATGTGTACAATGAGTCACACCAGTGATGTTTCTACGATGATTTTTTTTTGTGCAAAAACAGTACGTCAGACACATGATATCATGATTATAATCATACATATATCAATCACATTTTATCACATTATGATGTTACATACAACCATGTATCAATTTATGTTTTCTTTTTAGCAAATATAGTGCGCCGGACACACGACTTGATAATAAGAAATATATAAATTTTACATTATGCACATGATATCACGTGCGGAGTTGGTCACAATAAGTTTGCACATAAAGATACAATGATTCGGATGTCTTTGATCATCAACATCTTGAATTCATTATGAAATTATATTTTAATGCGCACAGCTAAACTTTTATTCTCAAAAAGAAGTTGCGCTGACTGAAACTCCAGCAATCAAAGAGAATTCCACGCATAGAGCTATAAATATAGCTCTATGGTTCCACATGATCTTTTATTCTCCGCATTAGTTTCTTTAAAATAATTTTTCAAACGCTCTGTCATACCAAGCTTCTTAGTGAAAAAAGGGGGAATTGATATTCGTTGTTTTGTATCGTCTACATGACAAAACCATTGGTTACGAATCAACCAAATTGTCAAAAATCCTCCTCTATTCCTCTACATGAAATTTAATTATATCTTTGCTAATGTATCTTCTACTGGAAATTAATTATTTCATGACAAGTTTGTATATTATCAGTTATTGTTGTATCATTGTTAAACACTCAGGTGACAATCTATGTACATCAACTATGAAAGCAAATGTAAACTGAAGCTTTATTGAATAAGACGCCCTACTGTGGAGGAAAAAGAAAGTGAAAAAAGAAAATCACCAAAAAACAGTGATGTATAATCTCCTTAAGTGTCATTGATAATGTTGAGACGTTTGTTCACCGGTAATACACCGCATTCCCATGTGGCAGGAAGGAGTCTCGCAGAGGAGGGGTTGGCAATTGCTTTACGATTGTTGTCTGCCTTAATCTTTGACATGTTTGAAGTGCCTTTGTATCACCTTGTTCTATACCGACGTAAACAAGGTAGTAAGGTACATTTCCTGTGGGAAAACAAGTTCATGGTGCACACGGTGCAAAGGGGTTTGTATGCATGTTTGAGTAAATGATCGGTCTACAGAACAGTGGACTAACTTGGTTCAGTTGTTTGTAATACAGGGATAGTACACTGTTTGCGTTAAATGTGATACTCATAAAAATCCCTAAATATGAAGATATTCATCTACAGAAAGCTTATAAGCCATACAATGAGCTTAGATGACATTCAAACAATATATCATTTCCGAAAAAGCGAAATTAGGGTGAAAACAATCACCCTATTCTCTGGGACAAATTTGCCCTACTGTCATCCGAAACGGCCTTTAGGTTTGACGTAACAATCCTCAGCTTCCTTTCCGCCAGAAGCATCGTGCATTATTAATGAAACTGTGATGGCAGTTGCTAGTGGATTAGCAGGTGTGATACACAATGGTCATTGTGAACATTTGTGTGTAGATTTCAGTTAGTCTCTATAGCTGCTTGAAGCATATCCCGGCGGTGACGTACACACAAATCCACTTTTCCTTAGGTGATTTTGTCTGTCAGGAGAGAGTCAAAATAGTGAAATTGGCTTGTTATAAAACACAAAACTGAACACTTTCATGCCATGTTAGCTGCATAAATTGCTTTAATAACTCATTTAATTATGAAATAAACTTTATTTATTTGATTTTATTTCCTATAAGTACCACCGTTAAACCGCTGTTCAGAAACAGGCGAATATAAGCTTTCAATAAAGGTCACCTGCTAACAAAGACCACATTACTTGTCTCCCCGGAGCGGTCTTTATATTCAGGTTTCATTCTATATATACTTTATAGTGTGTATATCTACAACATGAGGTATAGCGGTGAAGCACTTGCAAAATGAATATCTTGTTATACGTCTCTCCACTGGTATAACAGCCTGCACCATGTTCCGCGCTTTGAAGATATAAACCGAGAGACTAAAGGATGAGTAATTGGAGATGACAAGCAAATCTCGAACACAATGATTAAAATCAATACAGCTGAAACCCACCGTTTAAATGAATCATGTGTTTCAATCTTGTACGATAGGACAGCAAATGAATTACGAATATCTTCCTCTCATCTTATAAATTTCACATCAGCCTGGAACGCAGCGACAAAATCATAAACAAACAGTGGAGAAAATTACCTCTTAATATTGTTTTTCTTCGCCCATGTTTCAGGGGTCATTGCTAGTTTATCTAGTAGCGAGCTGGGGGTTGGTATGCATATTTTGTTTCCCGCGTTATTGCGTGGATATGACCCAGATCGGGGTTTCTCTCGATGCTGCTAGGGGCTACAGAGAGAAAGAGAACGGGCTCCTGGGTTATTAAAAACCAACATCATTATTCAATTTATCATCCCCTGGCGCCCGGGCCGTGGATTTTCACTTAATTCCAACGAGGCATTATTATTCGCTTAGATTCGCTACACTAATTTTCTGACGTGGGGTTGCGCGTGGAGGCGAGCCGTGTGGCTTTTAGATCGGGTATTAACGGGTAATGTGGTAATTGCATTCTCGTTGCGGAACATAGTGAGGAAAAAGAAGAAGAAAATAGATAAACATAGTATGAAAAAACAAAAAAGATTCCCGTGCCAAAGCATGGTGCGTTGATAACGAAATACAGGCAGAATGTACACACGAAGACATAAGGAGCTCGTAGGCTAGTATTCTATTTTCTTTAGATTTATAATTCATATCATACAGAACAGTATTAACGAGAGGTAGAAAGATGGAGGTTGACTAGAGAGAAATTGAGAGAAAGAGAGAGAGAGAGAGAGAGAGAGAGAGAGAGAGGGGGGGGGGGGGAGAGAGAGAGAGAGAGGGGGGGGGGGAGAGAGAGAGAGAGAGGGGGGGAGAGAGAGAGAGAGAGAGGTACGTGTATGAGTATGTATGGTTTTAGTGTGCGTGTGTATGTTGCTTTACTCCTTATGATCCACATATAACACTCATAAAGCTTAAAGATTGCATATAATGAGTTAATACTGCATGTGTTATACATATGTAAAAGATGTGTCCCTTCCTTAATGCTTTGCAAACTACGCTAGGTGCAAACTATATTAGGCAACACGACTTAGATGAATGATATTATTGGGTATGTAACTTTTTTTTTTACTATATTTACTGCTTTTATTTTTGTGTTATTACTGATTTTAAAGCGGTGAATCCCATGCATATTCAATTGGTCTTCTGAGAGGCTCTGTTTTTTGTTATAATGTTAATAAACACGTGCATATGATTGCATTAGCAGTAATGGAAACATATAAATATTCATACAGCAACATTAACATGAATGGTTTCTTTTGAGCTCCTTCTCGACCACATTACGTGATACGCTATGGGAATTACGTGTATTATCAATACAAACACACCTCAATGACGCATAAAGAGGTAAATACATATTTGTGGATAGTGAGAAAAATGAATGAACGAAAGACCTACTTTTACGTACAATATTGGGTCAGAAATGGCGTTTCCATCTCATCGTTGCATCTGTGTTTGCGACTGTTATTTACCCACGTGTATTTGAAGTACTGATGATCATGACGGTCATGACAACTCCCTCTCACTATTACGCACACACACGCGCGCGCGCGCAAAAACACGCACCACACACACACACACAAAAAAACACACACACACACACACACACACACACACACACACACACACATACGTACACACACACACACACACACACACACACACACACACACACACGAATATACATACACACACACCAACACACAAACCCACTTTCATTTTCTCGCTCTGTATCATTCTCTTTACCCGGCCCCTCCACACTGCGTCCCTCTCCCACCCCCTCTTCATGTTCTTGTTCACCTCTGTACGTCTGTTGATATACAGGATGTGCCTGTCTATTATACTATTATAGAGGGAGAGATATGAATATGAAGATGTCTCTCTCTCTCTCTCTCTCTCTCTCTCTCTATCTCTCTCTCTCTCTCTCTCTCTCTCTCTCTCTCTCTCTCACTTTCTCTCTCTCGCGCCCTTTCTTTAAATTCCACCCTCCCCACCCGCACACACATCTCACCTTCCTCGCCACCTTCCCCCTCCCCTCCCCACCCCTCCCCTACGGTTGACGATCACCTTCCGTATTTGCTTTTTGATGCGCACTGTGAGACGATATTGACGAATCCAACGACGGTTATGTGACATTTATGCCGGGAAAGTCAACACATTTGTAAATGGAGCCATCGTTGAGATTGAGCACTCGGCGGCCCCTAAAGAGAGAACTTCCATGTGTATCTATGGTATCCCCTTTCACCTCATTCTGCCTTCTTATTTGCTAAGTCTAGTTTTAACACGTAATGATATGCACCTCATGACTTTGACAGTTGTGTGACTTCTTCCCCACGTTCCTTAAACGTTTCAATTAAGATTACGCACCCGATTTATTACCTCAAATGCGTACTTTATGCATGTTATACACGTAATACACATACATCACAGAGATCAACATATTTTCTGACGCGTTAAAGGTTAACTTTGTCAGATATTTGTTTTTAGAAATTCTATACAAATTAAATTTGATGTTATCAAACATTTATTGAAAGGTAACAGAGATGTATAATTCGTGGTTAAGTTCAAAACATGCTTCCTTTGTAAGCAATGTCGATGTAATTGTTTTCGTGTCCGCTATACAGTATCAGGTATCTTTCCAACTTCATCATGTTCATGCATTGTTGTTCTCATGTTGTCTTAAATGTGTTATTTATAAACAATATGAATGCTGTAATCAGTTTTATCTTATTATGATGTATATACAATGGTGGATAGACATGATAGAAGACCAATGATATAGATGACGAGTAGATGTTGAGATGGGTAGTAAGATAAACAACACTAAGTGAAAAAAAAAATGAGCAAAAGGATGATTAAAGTCAGAAGAACGGACAATCAAATATAAAATAAACTTATCTTCTGATACAAGACAAAGTCAGGAATATCAATTGAGGAGAAATGAGAATAAATATTCCGGAAGAACAAAACAGTACATAGGGTAAGAAGACGTGAGGCATAAACAAACCAATGGGAGAAGGAGATCAAGTAGAAGATGAGTATGATGGAAAAAATAATAAGAAGAAGAAAATGGAAAGAAGCAGCAGATATATAGTGTCCAAAGATACGAACAAGTTATTTCAGTCTGATAACTTTCAAAACTATAATAACGGCACATCTAATAGGAAAATGAAACACAATGGCAAAACGAGAGCTGAAAAAGTAAATTATACAGTGACGTACAAAAATGAAGGGAGGAAAAAATGCTATATCTATGTAAAATAATAGTCCACATAATAATCCGTTTACTCTGCATGTGGCATTGGACTATAAGCTAACTAGTAATACACACAAATCCCACTAAGTAGTATTTTATCTGGCATGTAACTGGTTAAGGGAAAGAGAGACATAGAGGGGATTCGCGAGTGCTAACCACGTGGCACCCCGATACACATGCAGTTTAAATTGACTGTAAACAGATTAAAGCGAACTGTTAACCGAATCCCATTCTCTATATCTATTCATGACTCTCGTGCACGCCGCCCGTATTGACTTCTCTTCTTTTTAGTTATAAAACAGACCCCATTTCCACCCCACCCCACCCCCGTCACTCTCCCCACACACACATCTTATATTGGATTGCTCTTTCTTCCAAGGGTAAGGGCGCGGTGAACTAAAAGCTCCCCGCTTTCACGGTTATGCTCCTCCATGAACGCAGAGAAAGCAGAGGGAAAAGAGGGGTTGTGTTAGGCAGATAAAAGCGCCCGTTTTCGCTGAACTGCATAATGCGTTCGAAGTCTATTTGATTAAACCCATGCAAATACCCTATCTCATCTCCTTGCCCTCCTCCCCTCCCCAAACGTGCTTTAATTCTCTGGTTAAGTCTTGTTAATTCCTCCTTCTTATTTGGCTAAAGCTCTTCAGCTCGTCAATGGCCATAGACAAAGGATGTTTCGTTTCCCCTTCCGACGATGGCGGCGGATGAAATAAAAATCCGCGGAAGCGCATTAACATACCACGCGTATGCACTCGAGTGAGCGCGTACGACAAACGCATTGTTGCTACCGCCGGCACGTGGTATAACAATTCATTAAGAGAGGTGTCATGCGTTGTTTAATTACTGGATTGTAATGAACGCACACCGGTCTCTGTTGATTGCAGGATTAATTAGTAAACATGGAACAAAGACCGGCGACCTGGGAACAAAGAACTTGTCTCCGCAAATAAATCGGACCCGGGACGAGTGGTAAATCTCCACTCGGGATATTTGAAGATGCACGGAAACCGAGTCCGTGCTTGTTAGATAAAAAAGAATGGGATGAGGACAATAATGATGAGTCCGTGATTGAGTGGGTTACATAATTAGATTTACACGCGTCGTGGTTTCTTGTTTGAATATCTTAAGTTGAGAGCATGAAATTGCCCTAAAGTTGACCCATTCGCCGCGTCAAAATGATCCAAACAATCTTTCATGTCCTTCGTTAATTACGCAGCCGGCTTACCGGTATTGCCTAGCTCTGTCAGATTGTAATGCATCGAATTAAATTCTCTCGAATATGCTTAATTTGAAGCATCAGTGGTCCTAGCACAGATGAAAACACACCCGTAGCCTATTTAAAAAAGATGTCGAGGTAACTATGTTAAAGGTATCAGCGGAGTTTCTACTTTGGGATTTAGCATGCTCTCGATATCCTTGATTCACATTACGACGGAGGTAATGTGCAAAAAAATTAAGTACGCGGGGATTTGTATAGTAATGGAGGTATCTCTTTTGTTGTATTCTCTGTGTTTGTGTGATTTTGTTTTGAAGGAACAAATATCATCAGTTTTCTCCTTACAATCGTGAATTAAAGATAAGTCAATTATGAAGACAAATGATCTTATTCGCATACCGAGTACACCATAATAAAGACACATTGTTCCGCATTATCACTTGACTTTAAATGCAGTCGATCACTTCGATAATGATCGCGGTTATAGACGTGTCAAGGGTCAGTTATATTACATTTACCGGGTCTCCAGTCATGCCAGGACAAGAGTTAGAAAAGAGAGTAATTGTTATTATCTTTCTTAATATATATTAAAAACATTTGTTTATACTAGTCCATCATTTCCAAGTTGTTGTTTATCTTCTGTGTTAGATTATACTGTAAATCATTGCATTGCGTACATTCTAAAGTCGGTATTTTACTCATGTTTTAAACTTAAACCTTCGTTGCACCCACCGTAAATCCGACGATGTGTGTTAACTTTGTTAGGGAAATTCGGGTTTGACTGCTCTGTGCACAATGTAAAGCACATATGTATGATTATACAGAGGCCCTTGTGTTTACACGGTACAGATATTACTCAATGCTCGGTGATCGGCTTACAATTTCAAACTATGACATATTTTTCGGGGGTCCAGTCAACAAGATGTTGGACTCGTCCAAGTCATTCTTGTATAAATATGGTCATAAAATGAGACATGTTCTGACAATCACCTGTATAGAAAGATCACGTGACCACGAAGACTACATCGCGTGTTTATCTTTGAACAATGTTGATAATGGAAACTTTAAGTAACCTATATGTAAAGACCACCTGCTCATAAAGACCACCTGCTCATAAAGACCAACTTTCTTGACTCCTTTGAGTGGTCTTTATAGACTAGTTTCACTGTATATGGTTGTGATTAATGAGCTGAAAGGAACTGTTAATTCATTCGCTGAGAACATGAATGAAGACCCAGGAAGAAAGAAGAAGAAACAGGCGAGGCGGATGAAAAGGCGGGGCGGGACGGCGCGGCGGTAAACGAGATGACCGATAGAGATGGCGGTACTCCAACTTCCAGAAGACAGGCTGAACAAAGCAGATACTTTGAAATCAAATTGAGAGTCCCATCCCGGGAGATGCGCGGGGTTCCATACACTGTCATTCATCTTCCCACCTTCGCTATGGAGATGGGCCAGATAGAAGGATGGGGAGAGGGGGAGGAAGAGAGAGAGAGAGAGAGAGAGAGAGAGAGAGAGAGAGAGAGAGGGAGTTAACCTCCATATCTTCCTACTAAACGTCCTAATCTTGAGCAGTATAATACCAGAGTTTATCTAATATGTTTATATACTATTTAAACTACAACTTACACCAATACTACTTTTGCTAATGATGATGATGCTGTTGCTGCTATGACTACTGCTTCATCTACTTCTACTCCTCCTCGCACTGATTCTACAGTACCGTTTCGTAATTCAGGAATGGGGACAGATACATTACTACTACTACTACTTCTACTAATTCTATTACTACTACTTCTACTATACTACTACTACTACTACTAATACTACTACTACTTCTACTACGACTACTACTATACTCCTACTACTACTACTACTACTACTACTACTATACTACTACTACTACTACTACTAATACTACTTCTACTACGACTACTATACTACTACTACTACTACTACTACTACTACTACTACTACTACTACTACTACTACTACTACTACTATTATACTACTACTACTACTACTACTACTACTACTTCTACTACTACTACTACTGCTACGACTACTACTATACTACTACTACTACTCCTACTACTACTACTACTACTACTACTACTACTACTACTACTACTACTACTACTACTACTACTACTACTACTTCTACTACTTCTAATAATGATAATACTATTACTACTACTACTACTACCACTACTACTACGACTACTTCTACTACTACTACTACTTCAACAACTATTACTATACTACTACTACTACTACTCCTACTACTACTACTACTACTACTACTTCTACTACTACTACTACTACTACTACAACAACTATTACTATACTACTACTACTACTACTACTACTCCTACTACTACTACTACTACTACTACTACTACTACTACTACTACTACTAATAATAATACTATTACTACTACTTCTACCACTACTACTACTACTACTACTACTACTGCTACTACTGCTACTTCTACTACTATCAACACCGTTACTATTACTTCTTCCACTATCAATAATTCTACTAAAAGAGGGAGTAGTGGTAGCTCGATCCCTACTCCCGAATTGTGTTAACTCCTATCATATCGCAAATGCGACATATACTATACTCTCTTATACCATGAATATTGCGGTGATGGAAAATTCTGCCATAACCACCAATCTCCATTGTACACTCACCTTTTGGACACCATTCAAATGGCGCCAACTACCAAAGGAATACAACATATAATAGCAGCATTGTCACTTTATAGTTCGCTGGACTGGCCGAAGAGGGCGCACGTCTCATTAGCAATGTTTGCATCAGCTGATGAAGCTCATATGTAAGATGACAGTCCTAATGAGACAGCCCTGGCAAGTCCAGGGGGGCTGAAATGGATAGATAGCATATGTCAGCATCAATCTCTACACATATTGAACCTTTGATTTCAGATTGATACGAACGTGACCGGATATCACCCTAGGTGAGCTAATTCTATTTCGTCTGTATCCAATGTAATACACCCAGGACCATGTATACCTTGACACAAATAAGATTCATTATCGTATACAAGTCAGGAGAAAAATGTAATAATTCCTGAGAATCGATGCTCTAGAAAAAAACTGTTCTGTTTTGCGATTTTTGGATTGAAATCAATTCACATCATCCTAGTTCGCTGTGCCTGCTGAGGCGAGCAATCGATGACAGAATTGAATTTCTGCATTCTAGATTTGTAATCTAATTCTTGTCATGATTGAAGAACTGTCAATATTATTGTGTTGTCTGACATCGTTATTGAGCGGCGGAGACACGCAGAGTGAGATATTCTTCCTTTTCTGGCATCGTGATTAATTTGGATTTTTGCTGATTTGTGAAAACGTAGAAGGAAGTAGAAATAAGTGGTGGAGGAAGAAGTGGTTGAAAAAAGTCGAAGAGGAGGCAAAGGAAGAGAACCAAAGCGAGTAAAAGTAGGGGAAAGGGACATGAAGCGAGAAAAGGGTAAAGAGGGGCGACATAATTGTTGAATTTCAAAAGATAAAAGTAAGCAATAAAACAAAGCAACAGAAAAAAAAAACATATTTTAGATGTCGGAAATGACTTCGAAGAAAAATCGAACTCTTTTAGTAGTTTATAACGTGCTGCTGTTTGGAATGTGTATGTATTACATGAAGAATATCAAACATAATGATATACTGTTATAGCGTTCAACATGATACCCAAAATCAAAACCCCAAAACAAAATATATGGAGAAGGTTTGGTACGAGCAGAATTCATCAAACGAAGATTAAGAACAATGGGGAAGAAAATTAGTAGGAAGGAGAAGTATAGTAGGTAGCTTATAAGGGATATTATGGGATTGTTCAGTTAATGCCCCTTAATAATGGTGAAGGAGGAAGATATGTTGTAAGAAGTGGGACATAGTTCAAATTGTTACACTGCAAACGACGAAAAGACCGAACAGATTACTATTTGTGTACCAAACGATTGAGTCTCATGTTCTTTATCATAACATAGGTAGGCGAAAAGAGAGGTAGAGGAGGTAGGTTGAGAGAGAGGGTACAGTGTATCTATAGAGAGAGAGAGAGAGAGAGAGAGAGAGAGAGAGAGAGAGAGAGAGAGAGAGCGAGAGAGAGAGAGCGAGAGAGAGAGAGAGACAAAGAGAGAGAAAGAGAGAGAGAGAAATATATATATATATATGTATATTTAAAGAAAGATAAGGAGAGAGAGAGAAAGAAAAGAGAGAGAGAGGGAGAAAGAGAGAGATAGGGGTGGATGCGGGAGAGGGGTGGAATAAGAGAAAAGAGAAAAGGAGAAATGGTATGCGAGTGAGAGGGAAAGAGATACAATAAAGAGGTGGAATAAGAGAAAAATAGAAAAAGATAAACAGTACGCGAAGAGAGAGAGGGAGAGAGAGAGAGGGAGAGAGAGATACAATAAGAAGAGAACGAACGAGAGGGGAAAGAGGATAATGAATACAGATTGCGGGAGGCGGGGAGATGGGGAAAGACGGAGTTAAGTCATAAACGCAGAAGAAGATCGCCAACTCGAAAAGCAAATTGGAAATTCTCTCCAAGTCCCATTAAGCGTCAAATTGCCAGATGGGTGAGGCTTGTTAAAAGGCGTTTCGTGCTTGTTTAGGGATTACTGTAGGAGCGCAGACCGTGCCTAAAAGCCGCCCATGTGTATTCGTAGCGCGCCTTACTTTTCCCTCCCCCGACGTGTTTGTCTTAAAGTCAGACATTTCCTCAAGATTTTCTAGCTTCTCCTTCTTAAAAGTCACACATCACTCAAACGCGTTGTTGTTATCTAGGCATGCATCTACTTTGTCTTCCGTCGTTTTTTTCTTCGGGGACATTTTAACTGGTCAAATTGTGCGATTGAAGGCCCGGGGCAGATTTGAAAACATGACAATCGTCCCTGATTTCAAATAAACTATTGGTTGTGGGTTGCTTAGTTCCTTGTGGGACTCATTTTGACGGATTTCATTATCACTCTTCCAACGCTATAAGGGATATGGAATTGCAAACAAAAATGATAAAACCAACAAAGATTGCATTTACTTTACTTTTACAAGAAACACAGCGTATTTAATCACCCCTCTTCTTACTAATTGTTAATGATGTTTGTGTTTGTGTATGTTAAATTTCACGTTATACACGCAAATGTCATGCCTGTCTAGAAATCATATATCTACCTATCTTACTATCTATCTATCTATCTATCTATCTATCTATCTATCTATCTATCTATCTATCTATTTATCTATCTATCTATCTATCTATCTATCAATGTACATACCTATCTATTTATCTATCTATCTATCTATCTATCTATCTATCTATCTATCTATCTATCTATCTATTTATCTATCTATCTATCTATCCATCTGTGTAGCATGTGTAGTGTTCAAACAAATCTATATCCTGTATCTATATGTATCTGTCTTGTTACACGTGCATCGACATCTATCCCATTCGATGTTAGTATGAAAATATGGATATTTTCAATGTTTTTATGTAGTATAGGTACATTATACGTAAATATTTCAACAGTGGTTTTGATAAAGCCATGGATCTTGCTTGACTGATCTGACTATATATTCTTTCAGTGTAAGATGATAATTTCCTTGTTTTAAACACAAATAAACAGTGATAAACATCAACATCATGAATATTACCAGGTAAAAAAAGTAGTTATATTTATCATCGTGGTAAAACAATATCATACAGACTGGAATAACAGAGAGGATACATTATGCATTTAGCCATGCAACACTGGGGGAAAAACTAGGATACTTTGTGACATTCTAACACAGAACGTCCAGAGAAAAGATAAGAACATTTTATAAAAAATAGATAGGAATATGGAGAGCATAAGCCTACACGACTGGGGCTTACACCCTACTTCTACCTACGAGCGTTAATTTCGCTGCCTGGACATCGTTTTTTGCAGGCGATAGTCATTTGATATACCCGCGTTTGTCTCTATCCTTTGTATTTCCTTTCTCTTTCCGAGTAGCATTTCCTCCAGCCAGCATTCTGTTTACATGTATTCCCTGACACCAAAGCCAGTCGGTAAGGTATATCCTACAAATACTCTAGGCAGGCAAATATATGAATTTAAAATGAGAGACGTTTCCAAGGAATTTGTTTCGCAATACCCATCCATACCCTGAGACAAACATGCAGAGGAAAGCCGCCTTTATCCTGAAGATTAATATTCAATGTGCGTCAAGGACAGGTTATCCGCATATGCCGATTCCGAGATAGTTCAACGATTGGGCTATATTTATCTGTGCCGCTAGCCACATTTAAGTATATTTAAAGCCAGTACCAAATTAAAGATTTCGATTTTCTTTTTCTCTAGTGGCTAGATAAAGGAGAAAAACAATATTTAGAAGTTGATAACAACAATACCTATTCTCATTTACGTCTTCTCACTCTGACAGGCTAGTTTCAGTACATGTATCTCAAAATATATGCACACTCGCACTATAACATCTTTTCACTCGTACTCTTTCTTCTGTTTTGTTTAAAGATCTTCTTTTGGGGTCTTATTGTTAGATTTTTCTCTTTCTTCCAGTTGGGTTTTTCGTTCTTTTCTATCCCTACGATTAGTGCCTGTTAACCCTTTCAATGCCACGTGTGACGTTCCACAAGTAATGTACACAATTCACATATATAAAGAGTTTCTCTGAAACACAAAGAGTTCTGAAAGTCACTTTCTATCCCCTACCCCCGTTCATCTACATGTATACCATGTAAAAACTATCACCTGTCAGCTCCTCACCGCGTTTGTTGCACTAAACTAACCCTTTTCCTTTATATGATATCAAATCCACCAGTTGATAATGATTTGCCGTTCTGGAAATTATAAACATTTCCGTTTACGGGAAAAACTACGGTAGATTAATGTTATTTCATTTGAAACGAACCAATCATGTATTACATTAAAACTTAAAAGATTGGTATATTTTCTTCAAACTTTTACATGCATTGTGATAATAGTTCAAACCTATTTTCTATCACAGAGAGAGGAAACCCGTCTCTTGAAATAGATCAGTAAGCTACTGACCAAACGGGACAAATAACGGATTCATGATTAAAATTTGTTATGAGAGATGTGCGGGAACGGCATGTTACTTAGAGTTTATTGTATGCATGTAATTTGAATTTCATTTGAAATATATTCGTAGATTGCATTGATAACTGTACTAAACATACTAAAAGATCCGAGAAAAAAAAAACATACATGAAATTCGTCCAATTAAGTAACAAATATACTGCGGGTACTTCGCTTTTAATAACCGTCCCTTCTAAATTGATCCGTTTCAATACATTTCATTTCATTTATTTATTCTAGAAACGGAATGTAAAGAAGGAATAACTCTTTAAAGGGCAAAATGAGATTCCACCTTTAATGACGGTCCATTCTCAATATATTGTTCCCTAGCGGGAGAGAGTTCTGCATTAATATTCATGGGCTCACCCTCGCAAAACTTGCGCGTCTTCCGCATTATCTTAAAATCACGTACGGTGTCGTCAACATATCGATCCTATTCCTACCCGGCATGTCCCCTATCTCTCTCCCTGTCCCGTATTTCTTTATTAATAAAGGGCGAGAAAGCGTATAACCGCTCCACTGGGAGCATCCGGGACACAGAAGACCGCGCGTCGGGACCGCCAGTCCACCGCGCGCGCACTCGTGTTGTCGGTTCGCGTTACGCTACTTGCTAACTTCAGTGATATGTACACCGCGGTTTGATTAATCAATTGTCTAATATAAGAATCAAGCTCGACCTGAATAAAAGGCGGCCAAATTGGGTTAATGTATTCGTTAAATCTGGCGAAGGAGTGAATCGGCACGCACTTTAGTCTGTTGCAAATCGGGCAAATTGACATCTTCAAGTGTCGAAAGCAGATCAGCATCAAAAGCGAAAGGTGTAGAGTCCATGGGTGACGAAATAGAAATACGTTAAGAAAGACAGGGAGAAGAGATGGTGGGAAAGCGAGAGGGAGAGGGGAGAGATGGAGAGAGAGAGAAGGGGGGGGGGGGAGAGACAAAGAGAGAGAGAGAGAAAGAGAGAGAGAAAGTGAGAGGGTGTATCATATTGGGGGGGGGGGTGAAGATTAAATATGATATGCAACGTCAAACAAAACAGATCTTTGATCAGGGTGACGGTAATAAGAGAGAAATACAAAAAGTGGGAGAGAGAGAGAGGGTGGGGGGAGAGAGGGAGAGATCAAGAGAGAAAGAGAGAGGGAGTATGATACTGTACTTCAAGTGCATTCTCACGCGCCGTCTTAAATTTACGCGCGTGCAGACACACACATACACACACACACACACACACACACACACACACACACACACACACACACTAATATACAACCATCAGCCCACCATCCTTCTTCCATCACCACCCTCAGTCCTCCTTGCAGTGCTCTAATGTTACCACACACGTGATCCACACCCATGCCTACCCCCCCCCCCCTCCCACTCCCCATTCCAGATCTTGAACCATGAACGAGACATTTTCTCCATCATATCCATAGCGCATATACGTAGTAAATACCGTCCCTTGTTAAAGCTTCAAACAGCGACATTATTTTGGAGATTTTTAGCAGTCATCTGCACTTCCTGTCTTAAACACTATATAGTACGCTAGACCGGAAGCGGATACGTCAACTAACAAAATCTGCATGTGGCTGTGCGGTGTTGCATTATGGGACGACTTCTCATTCAATGCAGAAGGAGAACGCGTGTTCTTTCTCCGACCATACGAGTCCTGTTAGCACTGTGACTGCATAGATCATCCAACCACCTTGCATCTACCATTTCCATCGTCATGATGGTGGATCACGGGGTGGAGGTGGTTCCGTGGTAAAGTGTTCCCGATGTTCAAAGCAACCGTGGTACTTCAGCAAGACACTTAATTCATGTTGCTGCTTTACACCTCTCGTATTTCAATGTGTCCGCATTACTTGTGCAAAAACGCTCCAATGGCGCTCAACGATTCCATGGCTAGCATTACAAACAAGTGATTCACATTGTTGAGAAGAAATTGGACTCGTCATTTAAACATTTTAATTTTAAGATGTAGTTTCATAATCTCTAACTAAAAAAAAAAATATGCTTTGACACACCTCTCCTCTTCTCTACTATGTCTACACAAGATGGAATTTTCGACTACCATGGCTACGCGAATATATGACACGTCCCGCCCACTCAAACGACTATTCCACCAATCAAAACGAAGCGTACAGGCCAGGGAAGTGGGCCGTCCTGACACGCACGATGGTGATTGGATCTGTTCCACATTGTTGTTAAGGCCACCGAAGCCGACACGATCCAATCAGTTACACGACACTGCGACGGGAATCCGGCAATGGATGTGTGCAAGAAAGTGACGTCACATTTCCAGTCGTAGACCCTTTATACGGCTGCAGAATCGTGACAAAATCGTATGTTTGCGGTGGCCTTTTGTTAGAACCAAACACGAAGTTAAGATCTACCTGTGCCTTTCTGTTTTTCACTGTCGTACATTACGGTGTACAGTGAAGCAAGGCACATTATTTGTTCGTATGTTCTTCATCATGGATTCATTTTAAAGTAGTGTTAACGAGTTAAGTAACATAGACCAGGGCAATCATTTGTGAAGATCAATCATTCAATTAAAAAGGGTAAATACATGCATGTTGCAGATATATAACTTAACTTAAGATTATGTGAATAACCCCAGAGTCATTTTGGTTTTGAAACGGAAAATGAGCCAAGGACGCATTTCAAAGTACGGCGAAAGCTGTTGTAGAGACCACCTGTACAAAAATATTATCTGCTTATAAAGACCACATGCCTGTTTTGTCCCCCTTGAAAGTGTTTCTCATTGATAACTGTATTAAGGTTACCTGTTCTTAAAGGCCGCCTGTATATACAGACCATATTTCTGGTCTCCCTTCAGCGGTCTTTCCATACATATTTCACTGTAGTGTTTTTTATGTTGTATTTGAATTAAACTTATTGTTGAAATTTCACTGATTGTAAGTAAGTGGTATACTTCTGGTTCATACAATGTTTTGCTAATTTGTTCTGTCTGCAAAATGTATACTTAACCTTTAACCTCTATCTGCTCGGTTACTTCTCCGTTTTCCTCGTCAACAAACACCAGCAAGGGCCGAAAGCCTTCATTGACGGAAATACCCCAGAGATCTCTCACATCAATCCCATTAGAAATCACCATAAACAGATCTGGTAAACCGTCAAAGAGAGAATCGATCTCACTGTTTCACCAGTTAAACGAAACCTAAATACTCGGTTTAAAAAAAAAAAAAAAAAAACTCCTAACCTTTGCTTTGAAGCTACCGTAGGGCGGAACATAAAAGCGAGCGCACGCGGCGGCCCAGATCTCTTCCTCGGACATGAACCTGCGAACTGAGCAAGATATGTTGAAAGAAAAGATCAGATCGAATGATAAATCCCTGAAAATGGAGGAGGGAAAAGAAAATAGAGGCAGAGATCACGACCTACCGAACCCCCTTTCTTCTCCTTCATCTGACCCATATCAATGGATCATATTACGCAGATAATCCATTTCAGCTTGGATTTCACGGTGTGAACTAAAGAGGGGGCTTCGATCTTCGATAGGATCACCGTGGATGACGGACCGGGTTTGGAGGAGGGAGAGGGGAGTGATTGAAGCCCACGTCACACGGAATTCATTTGACGATGCGATACGACGCGACTGTAGAGACTACATGTTTTGTGACAAGAACAACAACGATGTGGCCAGTTTAAGCGTGGACACAACAACGGTCCACGGTTTAAGTATGGGAATGTGATATTTACCCAGGGCACAGGTCATGAAGGGATACGCAGGTCAAAGGTCATGGAGCGATTTGCTTAGGGAAGACGCAAGAGCCAACATTCAGACGCAAACCGCCCCATATGAATGCGCCTTAAAATCCTTTCTGTGCCGGACAAAATGTTGCTCAATTAGGTGTATGTGCATTACTGGTGGGAAAATAAATACAAAGAACGTAATGAGTTAAATGGAAAATAGAAGAAACCTGCATTGGAGTTTCATGATATCGCGGATAAGGCCCCTGTACCTCTCTGTCATCTCACGTGATGCAACATTCTGACTTGATGAACGTTATTAATGAAACTGGCATCCTCATGATCCGGACAAGGTGATATGGCCATCACGTAGGCCAGTTGCACTTCCAATGACTACTCTGACGGGACACACGACTGGAACGCCAGTCGGATATTGTGGTCGTGTTATGTCTTCGTGTGCGGATCAATGGTGTAATGTGGCCCTACGAAACTGAAAATCGGGTTTACGAGCAAGACATGAAAGAAGAGACGAGTTCTGTTGACGATATCTCAGGGAAATGCATGTCGTTGTGAATCGATGATTGGAAGTCAGGGTAGGCACATTCATTAAGGGGTAATGATTGCTTGGTGATTGAGGGGAAAAGAGGGTGCGGTGGGGAGATAAAGGGTGCGGGGATGAGCAAGGGAGTGGTGAGGGGGTGGATGGAGGGGGTTGTAGTGTAGGAGAGGGTGGTAAGGGGAGGAAGGGGTACGGAGGGTAGGAGGGGTGGTAAGGGGGTTGCAGAGAGGGGCGGAAGGGGGGGGGGGTGGAGAAGGGTGCTGAGGAGAGGAAAAGGTGGGGAGGGAATGGAGGGGAGCGGATGGGAGGGTTGGGTGCAGAGGGGAGGAAGGAGCAGCTGGGTGAGCGGAGGAGAGTGGAGAGATGCGGAGGGGAGGGAGATTATGGAATCAGGCAGATTGAGGAAGAAGAATGAACATTGTGGAGAGATAAAGAAGGAAGAAAAGAAGTGGTGATTGTGTGCAAGCTAGAAATTGAGTAACCCAAACAGGACATACACGGGAAGGATAGAAGAATGAAGGAAATAAAGCACAAAATATAGCAATGAGATTGCCATACACCTTACGAAGAAGAAAGGTGTGTAAAACAGCGCAACTGGGTAGTATCTTTGCTATTAGAACATTTATACAGATTTAACTAAATGGGATATTATCCTAATCATGCTCAAGCCCTTTTATTATTTCAAGTTGAAACAGTTGGCATGGTTGGTATAGATTTGAAATTTCTGTATGACGATTTAAGAAAACAAAAGCAAGTACAATGTTTAAATACAAAAATCTAGATATCGCAAAAGGCCCTCAAATCTACTACAATGTCTTCAATGAATAGATTAAAAGCTCTTCAAAATGCTTTTGAAATCTATGTTCAAAACAGTTTTCTGAATACTTTGAATAGGATATGAATTCTAAGGAAATATCATATACCATGACTTAAAACATCTACGTGAAAAATTTACATTTGGACTTGCATTTGTTTGTATGTTTTCTTAAAATGTATAACATTTGATCGTTGAACTTGATGTGACCATATCATGCACTCGACAATATAGCACCGTCATACTTGTTCAAATTCTAAAAGGTTGGAAATGAAAAGGAGCATAATAAGGGCATTGCTCGTGGTCTAGTTTAGAATGTAAAGATGAACAAACAACACGAATATGAATTCAAAATGGACAATGTGCATTATCCGCTGTGCATTATGCAGGGATAATTGCACGCGCTAACGGAAATAATAGCAACCACTGTATGAAACGAATGGATTCATTACTAGTAATGACAGTGCATTACGATGTCATACTAAATCACGAAAATCGGAATAATACATTTCGGTGTTTTTTGTGAAGTTGGGAACAAAAGTCCGAACACTGCACATGTCCTAAAGAGGCTAGTGATTGGACACTAATGGAGGGAAGTGAGTTTAAAAATCCTGGCGGAAATTGAAAACGCTTTCCACCAGACAGAAGTATGAAATTTTGTTGATGAATGTCATACTTTTGATTTCAGTTCGTCCATTATAAAATGTGACTTTGGTAGGACATCGCCCTTTGCTCAGGAGATATATCCCGCGAGCACTTTATGATTTTTTTTTCTTTCTACCCTCCACCCCCTCCCCCCCCCCCCTCTTTCTCTCTCTCTCTCTCTCTCTCTCTCTCTCTGTTTCTCTCTCTCCCTCTCTCTTTCTCTCTCTCTCTCTCTCTCTCTCTCTCTCTCTCTCTCTCTCTCTCTCTCTCTCTCTATCTTTCTCCATCTATCTCCATCTCTCTCCCTCTCTCTCAAAATGAATTTGAGGAATACTCGAAGAAAAAAGGGGAGGGCAATGGAATATTGGAACTAGTGAATAAATGGACAGTTGTAAATCAAGAAAGATAGATTCGGATGATATTTAAACTGCAATAGTGCAACAACTCAAAACTTTAACGTATGATCTTTTTGCATAAGTTGGGTTAAAATAATTACCTTAATTTTTATCTAAATCATGCATTTGGATGAAAACTTTATCTTGAGATAAAAATATATTTTTGAAAAAGAGCGGAAAGAGGGAGGAGGGAGGTGGGAAGGAAAAAGTGACCACCGGTAGATGAGTAAGAAGCATCGAGGGTAGAATAGCCAGAGAAAGTGATAAAATATTGAAGACGCTGAGGATAAATCATTGCAAATGGGAGGTCAAGGTAAGTTGCAAGGCGTGACACACAAACACAACTGAACGCAAAAAAGAGGAATGAATAGAAAAAAGGGGGAAAAGAAATATTAGCCTCTTTTTTTGTTTTAATCTGTGATGTAGGTAACAAGGTTGTTGTCGCAGCGGGCACGTTTCATGGACGCTAAACACGCGCGTCTCCATTCAGCGGGAACGTGGGCCCTGGCTCGACGTGCCAAGCATGCATACCAGCCAACACTGTCCTTCATATCTACCAAGGTGACAGGCTCTTCCTCAGACGGACGGATGGACAGACAGCGACGGGTTAAAACACTCACACACATACGTACACTCGTACACGCAGACACATACGGTGAGCAGTATGTTCGCACATAATATACACAAACATACACTCATACACGCAGACACATAACATGTACGTGAGTCTGCCTACAGTAAGGGGTACATTTTTTTTTATACTTACTGTAACATTTGAATAAATCTCTTAAATTTCAATATTTTGTGTCTCTTAAATAAGCCAGTCAATAATAATGAAATATCAAATAAATGTATCGATTTGCGCATTACAAGGTCTTGTACGCTTCAGAAAATTTGCCCTGTACAAATTTGCCATTGCACATTGGTAACGGGACAAACGAGTTTGTAACACATTCGTCTGTCCCATTACCAACGTGCTTTGGCAAGTTTGTACAGGATTAGTTTACGAATTTATAATAAATGAACATTCAGAGGAGGATTTTAGCTGAAGTTATTTTGGAGGAAATTAATTCAACACTCTGTCATATTTTGGTGCTGCAAGGTAGTCATAATTTCAAATGATTCAGTTGTTAACAAAAAATATCCCTTTACTGTAGACAGACCCACATACACACTTTCACACATTCACATTAATGTATACATACATACATATATATAGAAACACTAACCCACTTTTATACTTAAACACATATACACATACACACACAAAAACACTCACGCATCACTCCACACACATACACACACACACACACACACACACACACACACACACACACACACCTACACACACAAGTACACACACACATACCCACATACACACATGCATACTCGTACGCGTAAAAACCCTCCCACACTCGTCCCTCCCATTCACCTAACATGCTCTACCTCTTAATTTTTAAAAGAATCTCATGGCGTAAGCACAAGTGGGTCTATGTAAAATATTACTTATGATTGCTTTTAGATTATAACCTGCCACTTGTATATTATTTCCACAACAATATTTACACAACCCATAGAGCATCATTTTGTTTGGCACACACATGGTGATATTTTGCTTGTTCCTTTTCTTCGTATAATTTTTTTTTTTGAATCGATTTATTTTGTTTTCCTCGTGTCTATCATCAATGACTTTGGATGATTTGCCGTCTAGATTTCAATGTATTTTGTATCGAACAGTAGCAGCTCGCTCGCTTTCTTTCTTTGTTTCTATGACGGATGATAGACTGGAAGGAGTCCATGGCGCCAGTAAGAGAGGCCCTACATAGAGAAAAAAGAGTGATCTCTCTCGTGGTAGAATCGCTTTCCGCGACGCCGTCATCCTCCTACAGCTTTCTTAAGATATCGATTGAGATCTTAGCCGTTAATCCCTTCTCAGATAAGCGTGATCGTGCGCGAGCGAGCACCATCTTAAAGATCGTTGAAATGAAACCCTTATCTTTGCTCATCAAATGGCTGGATTTGATTGCGCGTCTGATTTCAAATAATTCATGTCAGTTTGCAGAAGAGAAAGCCGTTTCAATTCTCGGAGATTAGACGATGAAATGTTTCTGGCAAAGAGCACAATTTCTTCAAATTTTGAAGCAAAATGTTTTGGGAAGGTGCACAGTATTCACTCTATTTGAACATTTTGATAAAATACCAGTGTGAGCCTTTATGTAGACTGAGAGGAGAGTAAACGGTGGAAATGATAATGGTGATGATGGCGATAAGGATTAGGATGACGATAACGACGATGATGATGACGATCTTGAGGACAGTGATCTATTTCCATTATTTGATTTTGCCATCAGTAGTATGATTATCATTATTTCGATTCTAGATATAATCAGTTATAGTGTTGTTACGAGAAGTGTCGGGAATTGTATGATTACTCTAAGTACAATTACACAGTGAAAAAGCAGCAGCGCGAGCTTTTAAAGTAACCCACAAATAATAGTTATAGTAGTTGACGAAGTATGAAACCTGTATAGAGACAGATCATCTGAGACAAAATTGTGGCCTCTAAAAAAGGTGGTCTTTATGTACAGATTATTTAATTAGAAATGTGAATATGATTTGTTGACATAGAAAACAAATGTGGTCCTTGTAGTCAGCTAGTCTTTTTGTACAGTTTTATTGATACAACAGGTTTCACTGTAGTAGCTAGAGATGGAGCAGCAGCAGTATTTAAAGTAGAGTATGATTAGAAGTAGTCGTAGTAGTGAATTAGAAGAGAAAGTAGAATTAGAAGTAGTCGTAGTGATAACAGTCATGGGAGTAGAAGTAGTAGTAGTAGTAGTAGTAGTAGTGGTAGTAGTAGTAGTAGTAGTAGTAGTAGTAGTAGTAGAAGTAGCAGGAGTAGTAGTAGTAGTAGTAGTAGTAGTAGTAGTAGTAGTAGTAGTAGTAGTAGTAAGTAGTAGTAGTAATAGTAGAAGTAGTAGTAGTAGTAGTAGTAGTAGTAGTAGTAGTAGTAGTAGTAGTAGTAGTAGTAGTAGAAGTAGCAGGAGTAGTAGTAGTAGTAGTAGTAGTAGTAGTAGTAGTAGTAGTAGTAGTAGTAGAAGCAGCAGCAGTAGTAGTAGTAGTAGTAGTAGTAGTAGTAGTAGTAGTAGTAGTAGTAGTAGTAGTAGTAGTAGTTGTAAATAGTAGTGGTAGTAGTAGTAGTAGTAGTAGTAGTAGTAGTAGTAGTAGTAGTAGTAGTAGTAGTAGTAGTAGGAGTAGTAGGAGTAGTAGGAGTAGTAGGAGTAGTAGGAGTAGTAGGAGTAGTAGTAGTAGTAGTAGTAGTAGTAGTAGTAGTAGTAGTAGTAGTAGTAGTAGTAAGTAGTAGTAGTAATAGTAGAAGTAGTAGTAATAGTAGTAGTAGTAGTAGTAGTAGTAGTAGTAGTAGTAGTAGTAGTAGTAGTAGTAGCAGTAGTGAAAGTAGTTGTAATTGTGTTAGTAATGACGACATAATTCATGGTAGAATATCACTATCAATAACATGCGGGATGTTCAATCATGCAAAGTTGTCTTCGATTCTATATTGTCTATCGAGTCTGCTTTTCCACCGCCGCGATCACGTGACTTAGCTCTGGATCTGAGTTAGCGATAACGTCTTGTAGCAAACATTAACGCTAAATACAGAACAAGTGTTTCGTCCTAGTTGACGACACAAGCCAAGCGGAGGAATCTGTAGTCTTTCTTTTATCTCGTTTAATCGCTTGAAGTTTAGCAAAGTAGGTTACGTACACGTGGAACGAACGCACGGCTCTGCGAGAAGTTTGCCTGACCCCCACAGGCGGTAAACACCCCCTTCCCGGCTGATAAAACACCAACAAATCGCAAGCTTTAACTTTGACGAGGAAAATGAGAAAAGATGGCAACCGATTCTTGTAGACACCCCCTTAAACCACGGCCCTTATTACTCGCAGCCCGCTCCACCAATATTTGTTGTAACACAGGCTGCAGGTATAATCTTTCTGAAAGAATAGTCGCTACAAGAACCCGCCCCCAGCACCTTTTTATAATGCTAACAACGTGATCCAAGGTATCGTTTACACTTCTCCAACGTAAGTAGTGGCCTCGTATAACCTCACAAATTACACTTTCATGAAAACCCTTTTCACTAGATATCTGTACCGCTTCAAGGTGTTTGTTGCAGCCCCCTCCCCGCACACCCACGCGTGCATAGGGTCGCTTTTTACCCTCTTTATTAATTTGCCCCTTTCGCCGTTTTTTTTTTTTCTATAGCTCGTTTAATTTCACTGACCAGAATCCAATATGTCTGACGTAACAAGATCAGGATTTTCCCCCCATAATCCCTCGCAGCTTCCGTTGGTGTTTATGTTCAGGCTAACGATTTGGTTTCTTTTTCTCCTTCTCTCTCTCTCACTCTCTCTCTCTCTCTCTCTCTCTCTCTCTCTCTCTCTCTCTCTCTCTCTCTCTCTCTCTCTCTCTCACTATCTTTCTTTGTTGCCTTCTCTCTGTAATCTTTTGCTCTCCTCTTTCTCTTCCAAGTCTTCCTCTCTCTTTCTCTTCAGTTATCTGATCATAGTTCCTTCTCTCGACCTCAACCTCACCCCGTCGCCTTACCACCCACTCATTCTCACCCCCGCTCTCTCCCCCTCTCTCTCTCTCTCTCTCTCTCTCTCTCTCTACATTATTCTTTTATATTCTAATATTCTTATAGAGTTATTTGTATATTTACAGATACATATGAATACATATGAATCTATATATCCCTTGCTTAAATGTGGAGTAAACGAGTAACCAAAGAGGTAAGTAAAGATATTAGTTTCTCTCTCTCTCTCTCTCTCTCTCTCTCTCTCTCTCTCTCTCTCTCTCTCTCTCTCTCTCTCTCTCTCTCTCTCTTTCTATGTATGCCTATCTATATGTTTCTGCCTCTGTCTCTCTTTCCTACCTACCCCCTTTAAAGTCTTCCCCCTCTCCTTCTCTCTTCGCACCAGATGTGGATAGGTCCCACCTAAGGGCGTGAAAGCAAAACTGTAAAACATGTTTGCTGATTACGGGGGCACTTAAGTAATGGGATTAAATATCGCTCCCTACCAACGGGGTAAGCCCGATTCATCCCCTGCTGCTCACGCCACCTTATGGATTCTTCTCTTTTCACTTAAGATGGTGGTTCAAAGGTGTTTCTATTTTCTTTATTTACCCTTCTTTGTTCTTCCTTGTTTGTGTCTTCTTGAACTTTTGCATCTTTTTTGTGTCTCTTATGTGTCTTCGTTTTCATTTGTTGTTCTTCTCTTTAACACTTCATTCTTTGTGTGGTCTTTCATTTAATCTTTTATTTCCCCCTAGTCATCTTTAAATCCTTGTTTTTCTTTCCGTCTTCATCTTCTTCTTTTTCGTTTTCTTCTCCTACTTCATCTTCTTTAACTTTCAACCCGTATTTCATCGATGTCTTCTTTTATTTTCCTATGGCAATAGCTTTCTTTGTTCTCATTTTCGACTTCTTTGTCTTCTTATGTTTCTTATTCTTCATTTCACCCTCCTTCTTCTAATTTCTAAGTTTGACAACTTATTCTACCTTTCGTTGTTTTCTCCTTCTTCATCTTATTTGTCGTGTTCTTACCCTTTCACCTCTTCCTCTTTGTCTTCATACGACGAAGATGATTATACAAAGGCAAGCCATGATAACGATGATGATAATATCATCAGCAACAGTATCAGCATAGTTCCTATCTTCATTAAGTGATGGAAATTCTAACTCCTCTAACTCCAACATGATACTGTACGACTCTCCACATTTCCTGCAAGTGGCCGACAATAATTTGTATTGTTACCCGCAATCGAGTAACACAGTTACACATAATTATATTCGAATAAAATCAGACGCGGTCGCTCATGAAGTAGGATATACAAAGCATGAGGTAAAATGTCAATCCATTATATGGCATCATAAATGGACACAACCACTGACAGAGAGGTCCGTGTATGTTTACTCCAGTTTAATTCAGTTCAATTCAATCAATCTAATTGCGATATGTTTTACAGGAAGCTACATCAGACTGTCACGATAAAGAGGTGAAGAAGGGGGGGGGGGAAGTCACAACATTTGGCAAATATTATACCCTTTTTATTCTATTAAATATCAATTACGAAATACAATCATGTTATATATAGACGAAAAGTTGGAATCTTGAAACTAATATGTATATAACAGTATAATATCTTATTATGATTTCAAGTCATGATGTCGACAATACATGATTAATGGTGAGTTTTCACGATTGAATTATGTTCATTCTCGAATATTCTCAAAACGAATAATCTCGTATAATGGATTGGACGTTAAAACGAATGAGAGTGGCACTCAAAGGAAAGTGACTGGGACGCAAAAACGATGTCATGTCAACAATTCCATGAATAAAAACATGAAAAATGAGCTATATTTTCTCCTTCTCTTCAAAATTTGAATAAACACATCTTGATGGAGCCTAGCCGACCGAGAATCATCATTAAACAACATCAAAACATATCAATCTTTTCGGGGATCAGTTTTATAGTGACAAAGGACAATTTTGACTTCTCATACGTCACTGGAGGCGTGCGTTTTTTTCAAATTTTCGTCAAAATGAGACTTTATTACGGCAAACGAATGTGAAATTCATTTTTAGTGAATAATTCTACATATATTAATGGGAACTTATTTTTCTAATTGAGTAACCCTTTAAACATTTAATTTCATATTTGATTGCTCGCGTGTTAATATGTATATTGTTTCTTACATAATTTCAATAAGCTGCAGAAGAATTTATCCTCTTTATCAAAAGACGATAAATGCTAATTGTTATGAGACAATACAAATATTTATATCGACATAATTATGCAAC
>OZ022586.1:16182057-16212057 GCA_963669155.1 Arbacia lixula | reverse complement strand
TACGTGTTGGATTGCAAAAATGAGCGAAATGGTTCCATATTAAAAAAAAACAAATGAGGAAAGCGAGATAATGGAAAAGAGAGGGGAGTGCTCATGCAATGTATAGCAAAAGAGAAAATTGCGAAATCGGGCAAATTACAGCACAAAAAGTAACTGATCGTGTAATGGTGTAGGACGGTTTATTTGTTTTTTGTGTGTATGCGTATGTTACGAAACCGTTTCTACTCGAATCCAAATGGACAATTGCCTTTAAGACTTGTTATTTGCCGTCTGATGTTGAACCATGTAAATGTTTGTTTCAAATAGTACAACAGGATATTTCGCAAACTGCTCTGCATTAATAGTTTGTCCCCGCCACTACTTCACATAAAGAAGATATCTAATAACATACCTTCCATGTTTATATTATAGAAGGTAATTAGCTTCCATGCTTATGCCATATCTACTTATGAACATTGGAATCGCTGTAGCTCTCGCATTAATATCAAAGCTAACTCTGAGCTATAACTTGAATAATAACCCATAAACTGAGAAGCAAGTATCATTATACATAAACATTGTTCGACACTGCGGGGCATATAGTCGTTGTGCGGTAATTACGGATTGACCTCCAAGTACCACTTTTCGGTTCGACCGGTCATTAAATGGCGATATTAAGATAATGCGGCGATTTGCGATGAATTATGCTGCCAATAAAAGCGTAATACGTCTGCATATTGAGCATCTGTCTCCTGTCTTATATACGGTAGCAGTTATAGTTGCTATTCTGTTCAGATTTGTTGCCCTACTTCCAATGGCTGCAGTATGTGTTTTATTTTTATATCTATTCGTATTTTTGAAGGGGAGGGAGGGGGGAGTTATGGGGTTTCAAAAGAAATCAGGTGGGTTGGATATTGTGGATTGGAGGAGGAGAGGAAAAGGAAACGTTAAAGAAAAGGAGCAAATAGGAAAGGAATGGAAGAGAAAAGGGCAGAGAGGTGGATAATTATATAAAGAAGATAAAGATATTGAAGATACGAAGGGGATATAGAAGACATATGAAATCATCAACTGTTCACTACATCGAAATGATTAGCGTCAGTACTACTAACACGTTCTATTTTCAAAACTCTATTCACACGTTCGCTATACTGCTACTTTTAACCCTTATTTAGCATGTTTAGCATTTATACGTTACTTGATCTAAAGATGATGTCGACTGTTCTCAATCACATTTTATCTTTTTCCTTTAACTGAAACGTTTGTGCCCCGCCCCCTGTATATATTTATACATAATTATATATAGAGAGAGAGAGGGGGGAGAGAGAGAGAGAGAGAGAGAGAGAGAGAGAGAGAGAGGGAGCTCTTTCTCTCTCTCCTTCGTCTCTCTTTTTTTTTTCATCTTTCTCTTCGTTCTTTTTTGTATTTCTTTCTCATCGTAATCTACTCTTCTTCCATCTCCTCCCGCTATCGCACAACCACTCTAAACCGAACTTTTACGGTTTGTGTTACAATATCGTGAGAGCCTGTAAGAGTCACGTGAGTGCAAAGGTGCAGCGGTGCATGACGGGACAGATTGAAAACTCAATTCGGCGCGAACGGTGATGCACGGAGCAGGATGATCGGCTGATGGCATGGAGGGTGCAGGTGGCTCAATGAGGATGCGCAACCTGTCTCTCGGAGAGTTCTGGTAATGAGAATACAAGTTGCGTAAAAGTGCTCATCTTAACCCCATCCCTGTCTCTGCATTTCTATCCCCCCCCCCTCTCTCTCTCTCTCTCTCTCTCTCTCTCTCTCTCTCTCTCTCTCTCTCTTTCTCTTTCTCTCTGTCGGTCTTTTTATATCTATATTTACTTATTTCTCTCTTTCTCCTTCTCTCTCTCCCGTTCTTATCTTTTTACTTATTTCCTATATCTATGTGTGGGCGTCCTTATTTGATCATCTACTACCATACGTCACCGCATTGTCGACTAATAGTGTTCTGCAAGTTGATCACGTGGTTATTACCACAAAAAAGAACTGTGTGTGCACGTAGGACTCAGAAATAAAGGATTTTGTATATACGAAAGCCAATAATGCTGCACTTTTGAGACCCTGAATATCATATATAACTGTGAAAAATCATGATTTAGATTCGTTAAATATGTTACTTTCTTTTGAAATTGAAATAAAGTAAATGGCTGTTATCACTTACAATTAATACGGACTTCCAACCAATGGGTGATGCTTTCAAAAGTGTAACATGATTAATGACTTCTTATACAACGCATCATTATATTTGACGTATTACTTCATATCGCAACATCTGAACCTAAATAACCTTTGCCTCTCCAATGTAATCACGAAATCGTACGCGGGTGTATTATCTCATTTCAAACAAAGTGTTTCTTTTGTCTGATTGTTTACATTTACAACCATGACATGAGCTATCGGCTTAAGCAGTTGACGCTATCTCATATTGTTCTTTCCAAACCAACTATGAACGTAGATACAATTTGTACAGTGATATGAACATATACATGACATCGGTATGAATATTCATGAGGGGTCTTCCCCAGGTTATACCCGAGAAGGTACATTGCTTTCCGGATATGCAGATGGAAAAGAAAGGGTTTCTCGCGTTACAGTCCCATCCATAGCTTTTGGCGTCCTGGATGAGGGATACATTGCTAATGCATTGTAACTCCATAGGCATGGACTTCTTGTGGGGCATTGCCTGGTGGGGTGGCTCGGGGCGACCTTGAATTATGGAAGAGTTCAGAGCGAAGTAATCCGTTTTGTCTACTCACTCAAGTAAAAATGGCTGAAAGCACTCTCTTCTTTCTAAGCGTCGCCATCATGGTCATACCGCGGAGTCGTGTGGTGCTGTCAATAGAACGCGATGTTGAAGCGAATGATGTAGTTAGTATGATGATGGTGGTGATGGTGAAGATGATGTCGATGATAGTGATGATCACAAAAATAATGATGATGATAATGACAATGTGGTGACGATGATAATGAACATGATCATGATTATGTTTATGATGATAAAGATCGTGAAGATGAAAAACAAAGGCAATGGAGATCATGAAGATGATGATGATGATGATGATGATGATGATGATGATGAAGATGATGAAGATGATGATGATGATGATGAAGATGATGATGATGATAATGATGGTGATGATGATGAGAATAACGACAACGATATGGTGGTGACGATGATTATGAACATGATCATGCTATTACAACAGATGATGATGAAAATGATCCCAATATATACGATAATGATTACAAAAATGAAGATCATGCAGATAATAAAGATGACAGTCATGACAATGACGATGATGATAATGATGATAATATCGATGAAAATATGGTGGTGACGATGTTTAGGTACATAATCATGATCATGAAAATGATGATAATAATTATGATCGCAATTAACGCGATGATGATTATGATAACGAAAAAATGAATTCGACGATGATGAAATTGAAGATCATGGTAGTGATGGTTACGATATGGTGACCATGGTGATTATGACAATGGAAATTAGGAATGCGACAATGATGATAAATAAGATGATGATGAGAATAATGATGATGACGATATGGTGACGATGGTGACGATGATGACGTACTTGAACACGATTATAACAATTATCATGATAATGATAATGCAAGAGAGAGAGAGAGAGAGAGAGAGAGAGAGAGAGAGAGAGAGAGAGAGAGAGAGGAGGGGGAGGAGAAGGAAAGAGTGAAAGAGAGGGAGCGGAGTAACGGAAGACATGAATACTGGGATGAATCCGTAGAGTAAGCGAATACAACGCTTCCAGTTTATATCTTTCACCCTTCTCGCTGGTAGACGAGCAATCCATGGAGGGGCGATAGACACGGGGGATATTGAGTCAGTTGAGCCCACGCTCTGCAGTGATAACATACCCTCAATCAACGCTCCTCAATAGAAAGAAGTGAGATTGGAAGGACACTGTGAGGGAGAGGGTGGGGGGGGGGTATAGGGGCTAGTGAGATGGATAGGAGAATGGATAGAAAGGGAGGGAGAGAGAAAGGAAGAGGGAGAGAGAGAGAGAGAGAGAGAGAGAGAGAGAGAGAGAGAGATGCAAAGACAGAAAGGGAGACGGATAGAGAGATAGATAGACAGAGGAAAAGGGGGAGTTCGAAAGGGGAGTGAGAAGTAAATCGAGAGAAGGAAAGAGGAAGAGAGAGATATACAAAGAGAAGTAGAGAGAGAGGGGAGAGTGAAGAAAGAGAGAGGTTAGAGAGAGAGAGAGAGAGAGAGAGAGAGAGAGAGAGAGAGAGAGAGAGAGAGAGAGCGAGAGAGAGAGAGAGAGAGATTCGGGGAGCGCTTGGGGAGAAATGGGAGATGAGCAGCGGAGGAGAGATGCAGCGTCGCCCCAGCGCGCTCCCGCGCGCGATCGATAAGCACGCTGGTGAATTACGCGGGCATCTCCTCTCTCCCTCTATCCGAACACCTGCCGCCGTATCTAAGACACGGCCGCGGCAGAACGATCACTGGTTACCCGCTGCAAAGATGGCACGGGGCATGACCGAGGCGTACACCTATGCGTGTGCTTTCAGATTGGCAGAACATATCTTTGGTTTCATGTTGTTATCTAGCAAGCCGACATTAATCAATTAATGTTTGCACCACTTATGCGTACAAATCTAATAGAGAAGTATCCATCTGTCACAGGAAGGGTTAATATCTCTTTTAACCACGAACATATAGGTTCTCGTACATTTTACGTATTTTAGTATATTTATGTACATCTATTTCCATATCATATCACTGCCTTATATCATGATATATGTACGTTCTCATCTGTATAAGATTACTTTGGAATTTGATATTTTTATATTACAATTGAGATGTTACGTGATATAACTTCACGTTGATTAATAGGTTTTTTTTTCTAAGATGATGGTTAGTGCTAGATTTACAGGGTTTTCCAAAATAATAATCCCGCTTGTTGAGAATCAGGAAAGGCCTCCGGCTATAGTTTTAATTTCCTTGGAATATCTAATTATATTAAAAGGCTAGCATGGCTAACCTGGAAAACAATTTCTTTTTATCGTTTTAATTAAATGTGTATTACCAGCGTTTTGCAAATTGTAGGCTTAAAACACCATTTTGAACACCATGCATAAGACGATTCACTAGATTATGTATTAAAAACGGGCATAACATGCGATGACGAATATCGATATTTTATATACTCAGATATGCGTATAGGCCTACATATATTATACTACAGATTACTCATACTGTACTTGGTTCCAATGTGCAGACGATTTAACATGCGTAAAACGAATTGTTGTGTTCATGAATTATGTTAATCTTAAATCAATCTAATGTTCATTACAACCGAAATGTCGACGTGTGTTAGGGAGGCGAGCTTTAAGTCTGCTTTTAATTAAGATAACCTAATTCAATCAAGACGCATTGTCACACAGCCATCAAGCCTTCCGGAGAGATCTTCCAAGGACATCTTAGTCACCCATTTTTTTCTTAAAATAATCCCCTTAATGCGTCATCCAAGGCGGTAAGAAGATTGGTGTCAACCCCAAACGATTACAGTATAAATATAGTATGTAAGCATCGCGTGATGCATTCAGATATCTTCTTAATCAAAAGAAGTAATGTTTGGTGATCTGATGTTAACAATTTTGTATTAATTTCATATGTTCTGGTATGCAGTTCCGGCTTTTGGTAGGAAAGTTATGAGACCAAAGGATTTTAATTGGAAAATATTGTATACAGTATGACCGTGGTCTAGCTATCTCATGTACTTAACGATGTTTGGTATATGACGATTTCAATTATTTAGTAACTACAGTTTGCTCATTGTAAAACGCTGCGTTGATTATTGACAAGCATCTCATTACGATTTTTCTGTTAAAAGATGTTAGAAAACTCATACAATGCACATCCTGTCTCTCATTCCACATTCATGTATACTAGTAAGTCTATATTTAGGCCATATTTGTATATATGACATGCTAAAGTGAACAATGGCCCATGAATATATACCATAAATCCACTTTTAATGTAGACACAATGGCACTATAAGAGAATCCACATGGTCCAATCAATGGATCACAGCAGCTAAGACACAAATACTGCCCCACTTTGACAAAAGGAAGCAAGTAACAAAAGAGATTTTTCGTGTAAATGAGCAAAATGTGTCTTTAACTTGCATTGGCATCAGTGCAAAACCACATCATGTTTGAATATCTCGCAGCAAGATGAACATTTCTTGTCCAGAATTTGACCGTATGTATGGAATGCTGGGTACAATCTAAGAATACCAATAACACAGATTTGAGTGATTTGTCACTTGCTTCCTTTTGTCAGAGTAGGGCAGAATATACTAAAGGGTTCAAGAGCATCATGCAAATGAAATAAGATGCCTGTGCACCTTGCTCTTGGAGGATGGGATGTCATTGTCATGGATGTCACCGACTACTTGGTCTGGCAGACGATTCCAGACTTGAACTGTAGTATGGATGAATGTTCTGTTGGCAGAGACAGTCTTGGGGTGGGTAGTGGGGGAGCATGGCGAGGCATTGAGACACACTTTGAAAGTGTAGACCAGTAGTGACAATTATCTTCTGAGAGAGGGTAGCCTTACAAGTGATTATGGTGATAAAACTGGATCTTCCATACGAAACTGAAATCATATCAGTACAAAAGCTTCGTTACAGCTTTCTCATTATCATTGACATGGATAGATGAAATATGAAATCTATAGCAGCGTGATAGAAAGCGTTGTGGCGCATTTGTTGATTTTTTGTACGTTGGTTCAGCCATTCACGTCACCGATGTGTACGAAATAGCGAACAAATCATTTATACTGCCTGCATCCTGTTAGAGTATACATGGTATCGTATCTAATTATCATTTATCATCGATGTCTATCATCGGTAGTATGAAAATGAACGTTGATTATCCTTTTACTTCCGCTCCCTACTCGGCGCTTCATAATTCATTGCGTCGTCGTAGACAATGAATATATACCTGTTGTATTCCCCTCCATGATTCAGATTGGTGCTGAAATACGAGGTCATCAGTAATGGCATTATACCCATCGCCGCAATCATAATCAGTTCCTATTGAAATGGGATCGTGTCTATCCCACGACAGGTGATTTCTTTCAATGGTTAGTCTAAGCTAATTTACGTGCCGCATATCCAGACGCCCCCCCCCCCCCCCCGACACACACAATTTTGTTTTTTAAAGGCATGTGTGTATGTTCCGGAACAAAGGGAAATATTATGTCTGTGCCGGAGAGAGTGATCTTATATGCGAGATGTGCGCAATACTGCTGATAATATGCACGCGTGGTACATACAGAGGCAAACATGAGATTAATGCAATATTTCTATGGTATGTTCCTATGATAAAGGGAGAGAGAGAAGGGAAGAGAGAGAAGGGAGAGAGAGAGAGTGGGACAGAGACAGACAGACAGACGCACAGAGAGAGAAAGGAGAGAGAGATAGAGAGAAATAGAGAGAGAGGGGGGGGGGGGGCAGAGAGAGACAGAAAGACGCAGAGGGAGAAATGAAGAGAGAGAGAGAAAGAGAGAGGGAGATACAAAATACAAAACATTTACACACCGGAGAAGAATATTTTACGCAACATCTCAAAACACCTGACAAAAGCCATATGGCTAAAGTTTTGATTCACATATTATCCCCGGCGTATTTATCATTTTTCATTTGGCATTTTAATTTTCATCGCCATTGCAACCTGTTCAACTCTTATGTATATAAATATGTACATGGATGGATGGAGGTATGGGAACAAAAACTTTATAAAACATACATAGATAAATAGATAAATACAGATATAAAGAAATATATACTTATATATATATATATACATATAAGGGTAGATGAATATAGATATAGAAAGGAAGATATATACAAATAAATATAGATTGATAGATAGATATCGAATACACCTTGTGCATATATACAGATACATGTATTTGAAATAGAGCCGATAGCGCATAGGTGTGTAATATCTGTCTTTTTCAACTGAGAAATCCGTTTAGTCCTTTGTCGAAACGTGGGCTTTCTAATAAGAGTATTTATGAGGCAAAAACGCGAATCGAACGGGGCACTTGACATGTCAAAAATACGCCACTGAGATGGAATTCCCCGCTCTTGTAAATATCACATGAATAAAAATGAACAGAAAATTCGCTGATGGCGGTCAAGCCGGGACTGAATTTGCTGGTGTTAAGTTACACTATCACTCGTCACTTCGGTACTTCGCACCCATCCATCGCGATGAAGTTTTTGGGGGTGAATCCTCATTATATCGCGATCGCTCGTTCAATATACATGGTATCGGTATAAATTCGCATAATGCTTGATATCGGATTCAGAGGCGGGTGGTGGTATTAATGATATTCATGCGTAATACTATACCCCGTGGAATCACATTAGGAGAAATAAGTGTTTGCGTGATCCGTGATGATTTGTAGGCGCGTGCTTTTTCGCATAAATTCTTGGGATCACTCCACGAGCTCCTAGGCGGTAGTTATAGTCACGAGGGTACAATTTGACTACGCATGCGCATAAGATATATCCGGCGGTTATAAAATATACTACCAATAGTACAGGTATAGGACGAGATTCTGACAATAACTCATCCTGCGGAAGTCATAAGTAATACACACAAATCAAACGGGGCTGCTGTTTTATAAAACATGCAAAAGGATGACGGAACCTTACATTGCAGCTAAGTTAGATATATCAATATCGAGGAGAATTGCGAAGGCATCTATGATGACTCTCCGCATTTGAGTGTGTGTGTATGTGTATGTATGTTTGTGTGTGTGTGTGTGTGTGTTTGTGTGTGTACGTGTGTGTGTGCGTGTAATTGTGTGTGTGCGTGTTGTTGTGTGTGCGTGTGGTTGGTTGTGTGTGTGTGTGTGTGTGGTTGTGTGAGAATGTGGACAGAGCGGTAGCGCATTCATGTGGGTGAGGGTGCGGGAGCAAGCATCACGCCCTGATTGCATAACCCAATCAGGACATTATCAGTTAATAACACAATACCATGGTATACATGGTAGCGATTCCGTCCACTGATTGGCATATTAACCCTCTGTTTGCCAGAATAAATGCTGCCCTATAGGAGTTGTGTGTATTACTTCTGAGAAAAGACACGTATGGCATTACTCAATAAATTGCTCAATATATCAGACAACTACCCGATCAATCAACACATACAAACAAGCGAACTGTAGGTTAAAGGGACACGTTACTGAGCTTGTGTGGCGCGTTATCGTTTATAGAGGGCGCTGCAATCGACGGAGTTAGGCGTGGCGCATGACCCGGCTCGGTTAACATTCGGGAATCTCCGTATAACTTCGGCAAACAAGCACGCAATTGTAGTGATACGGATGACTTTACATGTGATATGTGTTCATTTTGTGTACATGCACCAAAGCGTGTCAAAGACTGTTGCTAGTAGCACACACGCACGAGATCGACGCTAACACGGTTTTGCAAATTTTGAGGGTGGGGTAGTGCCGACACTGGGGTGGACCTGATCAGACCGCCGCCGAACACCGTCGATTGCAGCGCCCTCTATAAACGATATCGCGCCACAAAAGCTCAGAGCTTGTTCCTTTGAATCTGTATGGCCCATTAAAGCATTTTGCACTGGTAAATACACATCATACGCAGCATAACATTTGGAAGAGAAGAGGTTAAAAAGTTTCCTCTCAGAGTTCTTTCATATCTTATGAAGATCAGTCGCGTCATCATAGTTACGTATTTTAACCCCTCACGTGTCAGATAACTGCTAATTTATGGTGTTTGTTTGCATTATTTTTGGAAAATGGGCACACATAGCACACAAGGGGCTATTAATATTTGCCAGATAGTCGACAGTGTCGTTCTTGTTCAAGAGATGAGAGGTATGGAAAAGAGAAAACATTAAGATGTGTGCATACGTATTATAAGACAGGTTGAAGAATGTGACCAAAGAAACAACCTCCTGCCGTGCGCTTCACAGCCGCAACGCACTCCCAACGTGCGCATTATTTGTATAATACTATTCTGTTTTTTGTGTGTGTTTTTATTGTTTTTTTTTTTTTCATGAATTCAATTCATATCAAACAATATAAATAGGGCAGATTTACACTGGAATGTAACAATAACGACAAATCACAATATTTACTTATGATTGGGACGATCAATGGATAAAAACAAACAAAAGGGAAAAAAGGTGAATACGCAGTACTTACGAAAGAGGAGTGGGAAGATGGAACTATGGTATAAGGTACATTTCCTAAAATATGATGTTTAGATGCGTAGGATGTATAAAGAGACAGTGGCAGGCCAGAGGGATGAAAATAGAAGGAGAGAGAGAGAGAGAGAGAAATATAAATATCCACCTATTCTTATAATAATTTGATGCCTGTGTTGTTTGTAAACAGAGCTGCCTGACCACGTGTCCCAGAGATCGTCTCATTTCCATCCACCTGCCGCTAAGAAATTCATTTTGGATTCATCGATTGAGCAAGACTTGCTTCAAGGCTCTCGGATATTTATTATTTTAACTTAACTTAACTTAACTTAACAGAATCTGGTATTTACAAGACTAAAGACAGAAATAACAATGATAAATCAAGGTTGTTTGTGTTCTTGATTTGTGCGTGGTATTGCTGAGGAAGAATGATATAAGTCATGCAGTAAGAGTAATAGTAGCAATAGTAGTAGTAGTAGTAGTAGTGGTAGTAGTAGTAGTAGTAGTAGTAGCAGTAGTAGTAATAGTAATAGTAGAAGCTGTAGCAGTAGTGTACGAAATAGAAATAGAAAGATAAAAACAGAGAGACAGACAGACAGATAGACAGATGGAAAAAAGAGAAAATGACTCACGGTGTTTTCTGAAACTTATTCCGTGCACAAATGTAAGTTCATTTTGTAGGAGCTTCATTCACGACAATTCATTTTGAATCCATCAATACCATCGATAGTATCGCATTCGGTTTAATTACAAAACTATATCATATTCACATGATATACAATGTCCAACAATCTCATAGACAGATGGAAGGGGAGAGAGAGGAAGAGAGACGGGGAGGGGGAAGAATGGATAGATATGGGGGCGATAAGAGCGTGTCGGAGAGACATATTGAAGGGTAGTAAAATCAAGAAAGAATATAAACTGTGGTGGGAAACAGAATAGGTGAGTCGTTGCATCAAGAGAAAAATGAATAAAGTAAGATAGGTAGGTATGTAGAGATAGGTAGGCAATGATGGAAAGGAGGATAGACCACAAGAAGGAGGGAGGGAAAGAGATAGAAAGAGGGGTGGGGGAGAGTGGAGGAGATAGAAGGTTAAGGGAGAGGGGATGGGAGAGGGGTGTGCGCGTGTGCGTGTGCGCATGGGAGAGGGATAAATTAAAAGAGAGAATGGGTGAGTAAAGAGGGAGACGATGTTTGTATTATGTGAGATAGAGGGAGAGAGAGAGAGAGAGAGAGAGAGATGGGGAAAGGGGGGGGGGGGGGGTTCGGGTGAGGGAGAACGAGATAGACACGAAGAAAAGGGAAAACCACCCGCCTCCCAACCAGGCTAGGTAAATATTGTCTTTCATTTAACGTATCAAATATTAGTTCTCGTGATATCGAAGGAATGTAATTGAAAGCGTTATTGTCGCTCGCGGCGCTGTGGCTATAGCTTGCATAATAATAGAAAAGCAATACTTCACGCAGACAGTGCGGCTGCAACCTCAGCTTGCAAGATGAAGAAATCTTCTTCTTTTTGTGGAATTTATTATGTTTATTAAAGCAATATAGTTAGTGATTGGCTGACTGTTCACTGAGATTGGTGTATCATCGTTAAATCCTTTGTCTCTTCATTTTTGCCATTTATTGAAATTCAGAGGTCTAAATGCACGTTTTGGGTCCTTCATACAAAGGAGCACAAGAAAGAGAGTTGTGACACTCCATGATCGCCTACGTCACATGGTTGGTACTCAGAAACATGGCATATATAGTTATACATTTGCATTGTAATCTCCCTCATCTTTACTTCTTTTTTCCTCTTTACGTTGCATATACACGTTGGTATATCATATGTATTGCCATTGGCTTATATTTCCATCGTTATAATCAATAGTTTATAGCCATCTCATGTATCTATTTCTCTAATGGATTTCTGTAAATTATAAACCTACTTGTACGTCTACGCATCTATCCATATCAAACATATTCATTCGCCTGTCTATTACATATTGATGTATGAACACAACGTGTTTATTCTGTAGAGATATTGCTGTCGACCCATGGGACAAAGTCGAAAGTGATTAATAATCACAATCGTGATTTCCTTTGAACATGAAAACGGTTATCACCCTATCCTCGTCATATTTCCTCAACACACGAACTCCATGAACAATCCATTCAATACCCACAATAAAACAAATATATAATGCACCGATCAAATATTCCCCCTTCAAGGTCAACATATTGAATAATATAGTCCGTGGAATAGTTTTTGTAGTCAACCATACACGTTGTACTACATAACCTTAACGGCATACCCTTTTAATGGCGTACATATAACAGTGTGAGGGGGCTTCGGCGTCAATGGAAGATTCACTGAGCAACTGGAGTCGCATTTCTTTCTTTGTTTGCCCATGTCTGCCAATGGTTTGAACCCCGCCTGCCCCGCATCCCTCCTCCCTTAGCCCGCTTTTATCTGCCAGTGGTTCACCAAATGTTAACACCTTAAACAATAACATCAGATCCTTCTTCTTCGGTAACACCTTTTAATTCGATAAACCCCGCTCCTACAAATTGCGCGCACTAATAAACAGTCCTAAATTAAGTTTGGGCTACGGAGAGTCCAGCTTTTTCCGCCGCGAGCGAGCGGTCGTCTATCGGATAGCACCGCCGCTGCTCCTCCGCTACTAGGGTGTCGACAACCGGCTTGCCTTGCGACCCGGCGCTGGGTGCACAGGGCAGACATGGGGTGTGTCATATCCCCTGGCTGGGAGATACAACAAATACCTGCAAAGCGGATTAGTTAAGAGAGACACAAAGAGAGTGACAGAGATGGATAGAGAGAGAGAAAGAGAGAGAGAGAGAGAGAGAGAGAGAGAGAGAGAGAGAGAAGGGGGAGACGGGGGGGGGGGAGGGGAGATAATGTCTTATTTTTCATGGTATTGGTGGCACGTCAACCTATTAAACAAGTGGATGAGCATGACCACTTTAGAAACATTTGGTTGGTTAATCGATATATCAATTGATGTGCAATTATACATTGAACACGTATCAATATGAATTGGTATATATATATACATGAATATAGACGATTGTGTGTAGATATAAATAAATAAAAGTGCGGGTATAGATAAATATATGATTAGATAGATAGAAAGGAAGATCAATGGATACATTAATAAACATAAAGATTTAAAGATAATGGATGGATGGATAGATGGATAGATATATAGATGGATGAATAGATAAACATATTTACCCTACCTAATACATAGAATAAGATATAACAGGGGCAATATGTACGGATTGGTGTCATCACATAACTGCGAGTAATGATCACAACATATTACCTCCAAACCACTTTCCCTTGCACAATAATGTACTTCCGATGGAGATTATAGCCTGGTCCCTAGGCTGTTTGGGCATTTTCAATCCAAACTTCAATGTTCAATAAACGTGTCTGACTGCAGTAGACTAACCATGTTTTAATTCCTTCTCCGGCTCACCAAGACACTTGGAAAAGACGGAGAAAAGATGAAAATGAAAGAGTGACTAGTCTTGTAAGTACTAGACTCTTATCCTTGGGTTTAATTTATCCATGCCTAAAAGCCTGAAAGGTAGGCTGATGCTGACAGGTGTTCAGGTAGCTATATACGCTAAGGTCACGTCACATTAATCATTCACGTGCCCTTTTGTTCAGCAGTCCTCTGACTCTGAAAAATCATAATTTAGTAAATACAACATACAGGCTCATTCAAATGAACATTGGCGTCTAAAATTCGTCACCCTCAAGTTTTATTGGATGTATGTTAAGGCCAGCGTAGATGACACGATCCGACCAGTCGTACGACTCTGCGACTGGCTGAATCACAGGACCTGGTCATTGGATTTGTACAAGACGGTGACGTCACATTTCCAGTCTGAGGTCCCTATGACTGCAAAATTGTGGCAAGATCGTGTCGTCTGCGATGGCTTTTCGACATATTAGACATGCGGGTATCACATGATGTATGAAAAAAATATAACGATTTGTAAATGTATGTGTCATGGGTAGGGAGCACATTCCAACTAAGTGAGAACTGTGGTGTATAGTTTGTATACATCGTGGTGTGTGTGTGCGTGTGTGTGTGTGTGCGCGTGTATGTGTGTGTGTATGTGTGTGTGTGTGTATGTACGTGAGTGTGTGTTTGTTTGTGTAAGTGTCCGAGAGAAAAAGAGGGAAGGGGACTTATATAGAGATATATAGAGAAAATACATAACTTGGCAATTATGTTTTTCACTATACAACTCGCTTCAATGATTTCCTTATCATTATCCATGATAGATGCATGTAATGAAGTCGAATCATTGTGCCTGTTGATGTATAACCATGGAACATGATGATGTATAAATGATTCAAGCTATGCCACTTCATGAATTCGAACATTCTTCTTCTTCGTCAATCCAGTGACAGTGTTTTTACTTTATACATTCGCTCACTTAACTCTTGTTGCATATTTGAGCCAGCAATGCATACAAATGCCATAGGACAAGACGTTATCTAGCACAGGAAGAGTTAATATGCTGCGAGCTAATTCATGATCTAACCATTCCAAGGATCTCACATCAAATTCAAGATCGGTTGATATCTGACAGACTCTAATCCTACTGTAATCCTATGTTGACAGTGCTGGTGGCGGTAATCTTCACCCCATCATGCCCATGGAATCCCTTACACCATCTATAGTTGCGATAATTGGTAGCAGGTGGTCCTAACAAGCCCCCCTTCTGGGATCATCAATGATTACAAATCCTGCTTAACCCCTATTGTGCTAAACAAAGGACTGATCTAGATAATCGTAATGAAGATCGACGCGTTTTTCTCGAGGTAAAATACAGCAATGCCAAGTATCAAAAGCGCGTACTTAGTCACGTTGGTGGCGAGGATTAACGGCGCGGATAACTCGCACGGATTTATCATGCGAATGAATAACCTGGAAGAATTGTGCGGATTAATGACGTGAATTACTGGTACGGATTAAAACAACGGATTAATGAAGACACAAATTGGCATGGATTCATTCCTCAGTAACTCTCCCACTTGCTGTGCCAAAGTCGCATGCTCTTCCTGATAAATGGTGTAAGGATAAAACAATGTAAATAACGCAGTAGTATTTGTATTTCCAAAAAGCAAACAATCATGAGTTTCTTCCTTATACTTTGAAACACGCCATTCAGTGTCTTTGGGATTATGAAATGATATAGGGGTGTGGCACTGTTGGGTAATGTAGAATTTCATTTCTTTTGACTATCAATGCCTAGCCAAATCATATTTCGGTTAATTTGTACGTGTCAACTAGATTTTATTAAGACTAGTGTACTTTTGCATCGGAACCTTTTTGTATGTATTAGCCTCTTTCTCTCTCACACACAATCACTATCACCCCACCACTACCCCCACACCCCTCCCCACTTATTTTTCGAAGTACCCCTCAATTTCCAACAAAGGCGTCTCAATGCAAACTCCATCTTCCCCTCAAAGCATGCTTCTGTACTCGCCTTCGCCACAAACCCCACCCCATGACCTTACATTGTCAAAAGCTTGGCTTTGTGGGGGTGGGGGTGTGGAAATAAATCGGGGATCATGTCTGCCCTATTCCTCTCTTAACCCTCTTCATCTTGAACTCCTTTGGAGGGGTGTGAATCAAGGAACACACACACACACACACACACACACACACACACATACACACATACAGCCTCTTCTCTGGCTGTTTTAGAGCTATCGAGTTCCCGTGCTACGAGTGCATATTAATGGTAATAGGCCCTATAGCGTGATGGGTAACTAGTCCACCTTCAAGCCGTTTTTGAAAAACATGTATGAACATTCTATTCCTCATCGCATAACTCCCTCCCCCCCCCCCAAAAAAAAAAAAACAGACAAAACAAAACAAAACAAACAAACAAAAATCATAGTAATTGTTAGTACATCATAGCTCTGTAGATGCTTTTAACCAGCCGTTTTTTCTTTATTTCATAGAGCACGTATTCCTCGTCCCAGAATACCTCAATAGATACATATCCTTGATAGTTCAGAGCTCCGTTTTTTTAAACATGCATTTATAAAACCAACAAGTTTCATCCCAAAACAACTCAATCAACACATATCTATTTGATATTCCATGGCGCCGTATTTGATTTCATCTTTAGCAGTTAATAACCCCGTATCAAGTGAATTCTCTAGAGCCGTCTTTCTTTAACAAAGCATACAGTATAGTCATAAAACATACAATGTTCGTCCCAGAACACCTCAATCAAAACAAATACCTTTAACAGTTTAACAGTTCATAGCTCCGTACTTAATTTCGTCTTCGTCGTGTACAGTATTTACATATCATTTATATCGTAAATCGAAACCCTGATTTTTGAAGAACATAATTCATCACTAGTCTATCTTTATACATGTTATAGACGGGTCGATGTTTTTTTACTGTGTACATCTGTATACAGCATTTGTTTTATTGTCTGTTTACCACAAAGAGCATAACAGGTGCAAACGACGTGTTGTGCACGACTTTACACAGATGTAAACACTTTGCAGTACTGATATCATAACATACTTAGCATTTAGCTTTCTGTGTGTAAGCACGGGACTGTTATATTGCAGTCATCTTAGTCAAAACGTTTGGACTAAAATAATTGTTACAGCATATGGTACAGTAATTGCTCATTATGAAAAACGCATATGCATTCGTTTAAGAGATAGGTGTTCGTATACAAGAAGTGTACTACAGGCTAGGTGCGAGGAGCTAATTGTTTACTTTGGGCATAAACAGAAGAAAACATGTGCTTCACACGCACGCATTTCTCCTTATTCCTTTTCTTGTGCGATATTATGTGTTTATACAAATTTAAAAGGGATGATATTTGCGTTCGTTGATAAAGGACTAATCAGAATTGAATGCAAGATGTTTTACATTACCCTTTTAATTTCTAAGGAAAGTGATTGGTCTATTTCCCCCCTGTCACGTGGTTATCACTAGCGTACCCTAACGATTATGTGGGGGGGGGGGGGGGGGGGGGCTTGTGCATCCATTTCGCGTGACGTTCTAGGCAATACATTCAGGGCTTGTACCCAACCGTTAATGGAACATCACTTGTTTGACCAAAAGGCGTCCAAGCTTTGGAAATAACATAAACATATATCTCTCCCATCTCTCTTGTATTCGTGCAGAGAGCATGCCAAGAGGAGGAGCAGGATAAGAAGGAGAAGGAATGATATTAAAAGGAAGAACTGGCCGATTATATTGGATGGGAGATGACTGACTGACTTGTCCTTTTACATTTGTTACCGGCACTAATTGGTCAAACAGACGGGCCAGCTTAATGGTCAAATCTCTCACTGGTCAAAAGGCATTAGTCATGTTTTTGTCAATAAATTGATAAGATAATATAAAGAGTTGCTCATCTCATGCTCATCGTTCAATGTAGCAACATAACCGTTCTGCTGCGGATTTACCTCAAACTTGGTACTTAAAAAAAGTCTTGCGTTACCCTTTTTCCAACCTAATTGGTCAATTTATCCCTGTCACGTGGTTTGCCTATTGGGTCGAGTCTACCTGAGGTCAAGGTTACACGTCGATGAACTTTGTTTTACGTTCAGTGTTAATATATCATATGACCTGCTCCACTCTGGTAATACATACGAAAGGATAAAGGTTTAGGCTGGAATCATTCCGCGATCAACGTTAAAGAAACATGAATGCATAATATGATAGATGTATAAACAATTCCGTACTTTTTTTTTTATTTCACTGACGTTTATTGTGCTATTTACACTTTGAAAGAAATCGGAGAGATCACCACACGATTATTCATATTCCCACCTACTTTAAAATTCGTGAGCGCATGTATAAACAAAAATAGAAATTGATAGGAACAAAATGACAAGTTGTTTATAAATACGAATCATGCGGAGACATGAATGGATTCCTTGATAAACCTATGGGTTTTAGGAAATCCTCTTCTTTTTCAAAAGTTCAAAAGAAGTCTAATATGCTTTAATATGGACACACAAGTTTTGCAGAGGTAATATGTATGTACGGTTACTAATAGAGACCCAAGAATAGATCTTATCAGAAAGATGAACACAGAGTGAAGGAATTCCCAATTATCAAAATATCAGAAACCATCTGAAAGAAGACTATAAGGGAGGAAATCAAAACCAGCAATGGGGAGGTGATATTATTTGCACACCTTCCGCAAAAAGACTGGAATTTGGAGACGGTGAGTGTCTTGGTAAACGCCTTGGAGGGTAATGATCGTCGAACAGGCTAGGAGAGGGCTCGGCTTGCTCGCTCAATCGGGGGTAAATATTGAACAAAGTGTGTTCCTCCTTGTGTGTCCTCATCTTGTGGGAGATTGTAATGATGCGGTAGATGAAGGGGATGATGATGGTGACGGTGACGAGGAGAGTTGTAATGATGCGGTAGATGGAGGCGATGATGATGGTGATGGTGATGGTGATGGTGATGGTGATGGGGAGGGGGTAGGTTGGAGAAAGGGATGGTGAAGATGGGGACGGTGGCGGTGGTTGTAGGGATGCGGTATAGATGAACCGGATGATTATGGTGGTGTGATGATGGCGATGATGATGATGATGATGATGATGATGATGATGATGATGATGATGATGATAATGATGATGATGGTGACGGTGGGGAATTGTAATGATGCGTTATATAAAGGGAATGAAGAAAATCACTAACTAATAATTATATGGAGTCAGGTATAGAATATGTGCAAGTCGAGCCTGATTATGATGGTGGTGGTGACGGTGGGAGGTTGTAATGATGAGGTAGATGAAAGGAATGAGGGTGATGATGATAATGATGACGGTAGGAGGTTGTAATGATGAGGTAGATGAAAGGAATGAGGGTGATGATGATGATTATGATGATAATAATGATAACGGCGGGAGGATGTAATGATACGGTAGATGGAGGGGATGATGATGATGGTGACGGTGACGGTGACGGTGGGAGGTTGTAACGATTCGGTAGATGGATGGGATGACGGGGACGGTGACAGTGGAGGAGGTTGTACCGATGCGGTAAATGAAGGGGAGGAAGATGATGATGATGACAGTCGAGAGTTGTAATAATGCAGTAGATGAAGAAGATGATAGTGGTGACGGTGGGAGGTTGTAATGATACGGGAGATGAAGGGCATGATGATGGTAATGGTGACTGACAAGGTTGTAATGGTGCGAAAGATAAAGGAGATGCTGTTGTTGATGATTGGGTAGGTTGTAGTCAGGTATAGAACATGACTTGCTAGTCGAGCCTGATGATGATGGTGATGGAGATGGTGACGGTGGGGGGTTGTAATGATGCGGTAGATGAAAGGAATGAGGGTGATAATGATGTTGACGATGATGATGATGATGCGGAAGATGAAAGAGAGGAGGGTGATGACGATGAAAATGATGTTGATGATGAGGGAGGGAGGATGTAATGATACGGTAGATGAAGGGAATGATGATGGTGATGGTGACGGTGGAGGAGGTTGTATGGTAGATGAAAGGGATAATGATGGTGATGGTGATGGACAAGGTTGTAACGGTTACAGTGGTTACAGTGGTAGGGATTCGGAGGCAGCAAAAGCAACCCCCCCCCCCTCCCTCTCTCTCTCTCTCTCTCTCTCTCTCTCTCTCTCTCTCTCTCTCTCTCTCTCTCTCTCTCACGTAGGGTAATGACGCTCCATCTTCATGACATTTGACAGAAGTAAGAAGTATAAAGACAAAAAAGGGAGCACAAGAACAGGAAAACAAGAACAAAAGAAGGCAAGAGACAAGAAAAGAGTAAAAGGTATATCCCCAAGGTAGACTGACTACCAGGCTGTTTGACATTTCTGATCCCAACTAACAAATAGAGTCTAGTAGTCAAAGACTAATCACTGCATCATTCTGCTCTATTCTCAGTGCGTCCCACATGGTTGGGAGCTGGGGAAGAAATCGAGAATGATTAGTCTACTACCATGAATACAGCCAGACCCCTCTATTGAATAGTTTGCTTTTGAAATGCCCAACGGCTCTGAAGCCAGACAGCAACTTAGAAAGCGTCGGTTTTCCCGTTGCCGCTCTCAATCACGCTTTCATTGGGTCGTTGACCGGATTCCTCCTGTCCAGAAAAGCGATGGACCGCCCAAGCACTTACAAATTGCTAATCACAGGGATCTTTCTTGAGCAATGTTGAATTACCGCCTTAAATCCCTGGCGCCAAACATCAAGCGGGGAGGGACGGCAGCAAACGTACCCCGTATATGTGAACGCAGAATATGATATGATAAGAAGAAGAATCGAAAGGAGAAGGAAGAGAAGAAGAAGGAGGAGGGGTGCGACGACGACGATGACGAAGAAGAAGAAGAAGAAGAAGAAGAAGAAGAAGAAGAAGAAGAAGAAGAAGAAGAAGATTAAAAAAAGAAGAGAAAAGATCACTTAGCGGGCAAGAACAATAAGAAGCAGGAGAAAAGTAAGAGGAAAGCGAAGGATATGGAGAATAGGGAGGATAAGAAGACGAAGAAAAAGGGAGAGAAAAAGTCAAAAAGATACAACATCAAGTGGAAGAAATGACGAAAAATAGGACCATAAACAAACAGGAAGGGAAGAAAGAACAGGAAAAATAAGAAACAAGAACAAAAAAAAAATAGAAGGGAAGATGAATAAGAAGGAAGAGAAGAAGCAAAGATCACAGGAGCAAGAAGAACATTTCAATAAAAAGAGAAGAACCAACATGAGAAGCAGAACTTGGTGATCCTAGAGATACGGGTAATATTGCTACTGCAGATGGAAGTGTGATATGGATAATAATAGCAACTATGAAACAAATGAACGGTCGTGGGTGGCGGATCCCAGCCAGACGGTTATGAATGATGGATGCTGCGGGCCATAGTAACTGATAGTGATGAAAAATTGATATCAAGAATGCTTCAACAGGTTCCTGTTTTCGACGTTTGAAGAAGAGTGGAAAGAAGGACCATGCGGACAGGGGGCAAGAAACAGATAGAGATATATTTATATAGAAAGAGAAGGGGAAGGGGCAAGGAGAACGAGAAGGAGAGAAAGAGAGAGAGAGAGAGAGAGAGAGAGAGAGAGAGAGAGAGAGAGAGAGAGAGAGAGAGAGAGAAGGAGAGAAAGACAGAAAGAAAGAGAGAGAGAAAGAGAGAAAGAGAAAGAAAAGTAGCGACCTAGACGGGTAAGGGCATCTGACGACCATTCTAATCAAACCGGAATATTTTATTTTGCATTAAAAATACAACGAGAAGGCCGAAGCGTGAAGAGGAATGCAAAGACAAACAAGGTTCTCGAAATGAGACACCCTGCTGAGAGAGAGGAAGATAATTCAATCTTTAATCAATTCATTGGACCGGAAAAAATTATACTGTTTCAGCCTCTATGCCTTTAATCTCCCCACGGAAATGACGATGTAATTATCTTACTTCGAGAAATATCATCACGGTTCGCAGGCGCCTGGAAAATCTTGTCCATCATGCCCATGAAACCTCGAGATGGAATCCTTAACTATTCCCACAGCTTTGTAACATATACCGAGACACGAAGAAACAAGAATTCGCAGAAATAAAGTAGAAAAGAATCATGCTTTGATTTATTTATGACAAATAATGTTCATTGTGATTGAGATGTGGCTGTCAACGAAAATGATGGGGCTGGTTTTGATTATATTAGTAGGATTTACTGATAAAGTAGTGATGACGATGACGACAATGACGTGGGTGATGACGCTATTCCTGCTGTTCTTGCTACTGTTCCTACTGCTGCTATCAGCCCTCGGCTCTGCCACGGTGTGATTGAAGAGCCGGTATGAACATCACCTCGGTATTGATAATTTTCCACCACCATTCTCATGAATAATAAATATGTGTATATCTTTATTGTCATACGAATTATCATTAATTTGATTTGTATTACTATTTCTGAGAATTGCTATCAACATCGATACATTTTTTTCATTATCTTTACCTGTTATCACGTGTAATTGATCATGTTGCTGATCTTAATGGTTAAAACTTACATTTTTTCCATGTCATTGCTAATAGCTTCCAGGCCAGTTCTCATATAAACATCCGATCTGGATTCCGACTTACACAAAGGTATATCATGTGACAGATTATTTCCATTGTATGATAATCCTGCTACTGATTCCACAACACAAAGGAACAGCTGCAGCAGATTAAGTAATGTTGGCGGAATAAACATTTAATAAAATATTTTTTTGAGAGGCAGATATATCGTTGAGGTACAAATACTACATTGTTCAAGTTAGATAAAAACATTAAACGTACATGCCATCGTATTCGTAAAATTGGCTATCAAACGAAGTGTAAATGCTTACTTTATAATACTTCGATTGGTTCGAAATGCAAAATATTGTATGCTTGACATACAATTTGTAAAAGCAAGTAAAATACTAATCCGATATGCGAAGAAGGTTGAAATGACATGTTATATATGTTTTTTTATGTAACTGTTTTGTTTAATGAGGGAACATAAAAGAAAAGCGGAAATGGCAGATGTTTAGAAAACAAAAATGTTTAGAAACGAAAAAAATGGAGGGAAAGCATACTGAGACAAAACATGTTCAAACAAAGTGCCTAGAACTGGGACGCATGGATACAAGAAGAATACAAGAATCTACAGTTTGAAAGAGAGAGGGGGGGGGGGGCGACAGATTGGGAGGGGGAGGGGGGGGGGCATTTTAAAATCTGTAATGCAATTCATCAATTGCCATTAATGCAATTCATCTATCATATTGATAAGATTGTGAATCATTGGCAATGTGCATATACAGAACGACTAGTAAATAACATTTATTTGTTTTATTAATATCATCATAGTTAAAGTAAAACACACACACACATTGATTTAAGTTCATGTACACACTCTTTAATATGAATTCGTTGCTACAATTGTGATTTATGTATTTAAAGAGGTACGCGAATTATCTTTAAATACATGGCCTTAGCATAAAGCATTGAGAAGCGCTACCATTTCGAGTAATTACTGGTCAAATAGGTCGTTAAGGCAGATTTGACTGCACTAGGGAAATAATGACCTGAATAATGCTTATTTTTTATTACAGGATTGAGTGGAATATCTGAATCTCTGCACGGCAGTTAATGATAATTTAGAATCGTAAACCTACTAATCAGACAATGGCATTACCGTAATCGACTCTGTCCTGATTAGAAACAATCTACGGGAAAAAAAAATGTCCAACCGAAATCAGTCTCTCGAGTCTCTTTAATCAAAGACACCGACTCGATCAATAAATGAGAGAAATTAGTCTGACTCTCACTCACACGTCACCGGGGTCAATTTCTAATCCCTGTAATTACGTCACTGCCTCTGGTTCTGACGTCATAACGAGACTGGATCCGTTGGCTGTTTTGTTGGGAGGAGTGAGTTCAAATCTGAGTTCTACGGCCGTGGATGACAAACCGACGACGTCGAGCTCGAGCAAGGAGCAGAGAGATTTAGTGGACAGGGATGGATGGAACCAAACGGTGGTCGAAGGATATTGTAAATCACGTGGACAATTTCACTCCGAGAAAATAAATGATATTGTATACGGTTTGTGCTTGTATAATGATAGATGCGGGGGGAGCTCAGTAATTAATAATAATTCCAAATCGCTCCCAGCATGCCCAGCTCAGTCCGTGCGCATTGAGAGGTAAACGTCTTAACATGGGTGAGAAACAAGAAGACGGACTGCGAACAGGATTATGGTATGAAAACTGAATCATGCAGCGATCAGAAATAGATTGCAGATTAATGCAGGTTTACTGACCCAGCGGATGAATTATTTATTTTTTCAGAGAGTGGGCGCAGAATGAAATATATAACCAAGAGGGCAAGAATAGTTATAATCATGCTCATGATTTTTGATCGACGTCAAAGCTCTGCCCTGACTTAATTTCTTCCACCCTTTGGGATGTGAAACAGTCAAAAAGAAACTTAGGAAAGATGTGTATAAGGCAATATGAGAGAACATTCAGCTGGAGATGAATTGGGAGATAAATGTCAAGTTAATTGGCTTTCGTAGTGTATGTTGTATTTTTATTATTGTCTGTTCATGGATGAATGTCTGTATTTTTGTATTTATATGAAAATATAAATCATAACAACCACTACAACACATACGCACACACACACACACACACACACACACACACACACACACACACACACACACACACACACACACACACACATACGTCGGACCACGCATACCGCTGTTGTCAGTGCACCCCTCCCTCTCACACACTCATATACCCCCCCCCCCCCCCCCTTCTACCCCACCTCTCTCTCTCTCTCTCTCTCTCTCTCTCTCTCTCTCTCTCTCTCTCTCTCTCTTTCTCTCTTTCTCTCTCTTTCTATTTTTCACCTACAATCTCTACCTCTCTCTCTCATCACAAGGCATGGTCCAGTCCGCGTCGCTGTGTTTTCGTTAATCACCCCCCCCCCCCTCTTCCCCCTCACCCACCTCTCCCTCCCACCTCTCCCTCCCTCCCTCTCTCTCTCTCTCTCTCTCTATCTCTATCTCTCTCTCTCTCTCTCTCTCTGGAACGTGCCACATTTCAAGGTAGGATCCAGTCCGTGTCGCTGTGTTTTCGTTGGACCCCCCCCCCCTCTCTCTCTCTCTCTCTCTCTCTCTCTCTCTCTCTCTCTCTCTCTCTCTCTCTCTCTCTTTCCGTCTCTTCAGGGAACGTGCCCCATCTCAAGGCAGGGTCCAAGCTCGTGTCGCTGTGTTTTTGTCGGACCACGCACACCGCAAGTTGTCAGTCACGCCGACTTGGTTTTTTCACATGTATCTAGGCCGCGGACATGATTCTGAAAGCGTAATTCTGGTTCCGGTGTCATCAGAGGCGAGGATGTGAGAGATGGATGAGAGGGTTCCGAGGTGATGACGTCATAATGCCCCAGGCACCGACCGTCCCTGTTAGATTAGCTACAGAGAAAGAAGAGTAATGATACGGAGGAGAAAATAGAATACCGAAGAACATCTTGTCAGATGGAGAAAAGATTTATGATAGTCAATCATTCAGAAAATATTTCAGAAAGTATTTCAATTTCATCTCTGCATTCATGGGAGAGAGAAAAAGGAGGGACAGTTGGGAGAAGAGAGAGCTTGGTACATTTAACTCTTGATGTGCGAAGTACCAAATTACACACACAGGTCCCACACAGGAGGAGCATATCTGGAACGCAAAGGGGTCAAAACAAAAAGACGAGGAAGAAGGTGGAAGAATACAACTAGGTAAAGAAACAGACCTTGCTTTCATGTACATGTATAAGTTAGATACTCTAACGAGGCCCATTCGTCATAATGGGCCCTTCCATCGGCCATGTAGAATCGATAGGAGCATGCCAAGAAGTGGCCGTTTCCCGTCGCTTTCTGCCCCCGAGATCTGGGGGGAGTGGAGATTGCAAGATAGGGTAATGATGGTTGAAAAAGAAAGAAGTAAAATAGATCAGATGAGCAGTAAACGGACCAGCAGAAGACGCATTAACCCCCTGTTTACCACATGTACTTTCTGTCATTAGTAATACACACAAATCCCATAGACCATCTGCTAATCTTGCACTATAAGGGTTAAGAACGTATTGAAGAGAAGGGACTACTTTTGTCAAGAGTTTAAAGCTGACAAGATGATGAATGTGAGAATGTGAGGAGAAACAGAATGAAACGATTGAATATTTCATGAAGATATCGACATTAATCATTGTATTCAACAAAAAGATGAACCCTCACAATGAGTCACAGAGAAACACATTAATCATCGAAATGTTTATTGAAATACAATATGACAATTATTCAGGAGATAAAAAAGATGTTCGCGAGTCATACAAAAAAAGGACTGATCTTAGTAGGATAGACAATGTTACGGGAAGAGAACGGATTCTAAAGGAAATGTCGATATATTATGTTTTATATCTTTTTGATCTGCTATATAGCTCTAGACTGCCTTAGCACTCTGTATAGCATTAAACACGGCAACTAAAAAATAACGATGAGGCAGACATGGTAGAAATAGTAGTATTAGCAGTAATTAGAGTGGAAGTAGTAGTAGTAGTAGTAGTAGTAGTAGTAGTAGTAGTAGTAGTAGTAGTAGTAGTAGTAGTAGTAGCAGTAGTAGTGGTAGTAGAAGTACTAGTAGTAGAGGTAGTAGTAGTAGTAGTAGTAGTAGTAGTGGTGGTAGTAGTAGTTAAGGAATAGTAGTAGTAGTAGTAGTAGTAGTAGTAGTAGTAGTAGTAGTAGTAGTACTAGTACTAGTATAAGTTGTAATAGTAGTAGTAGTAGTAGTAGAAGTAGTAGTAGTAGTAGTAGCAGTAGTAGTAGTAGTAGTAGTAGTAGTAGTAGTAGTAGTAGCAGTAGTTTTAGTAGTGGTAGTAGTATTACTGGTAGTTGTAGTAGTAGATGTAGTAGTAGTAGTAGTAGTAGTAGTAGTAGTAGCAGTAGTTTTAGTAGTGGTAGTAGTATTACTGGTAGTTGTAGTAGTAGTAGTAGTAGTAGTAGTAGTAGTAGTAGTGGTAGTAGTAGTAGTAGTAGTAGTAGTAGTAGTAGTAGTAGTAGTAGTAGTAGTAGTAGTAGTAGTAGTAGTAGTAGTAGTAGTTGTAGTAGTAGTAGTAGTAGTAGTAGTAGGAGTAGTAGTAGTAGTAGTAGTAGTAGTAGTAGTAGTAGTAGTAGTAGTAGTTGTTGTTTTAGTAGTAGTTGTAATACATTATTTTGCAGTAGTTACACATGGACTGAATTACGTACTAGAAATAAAAACACTTGTTCCTCTGTATTTTTAGTTTTGGTCGGCCTATACGAGTAATAATGATAACAACCGATAACTAATAGCAATAATAGTAACGATGGTAATGTTAAAATGATTAAGATAAAGTTTATAATATAGAGGTAGTCGTGGTACATATCCTCCTTATAGTGCTAATATAAGTAGTAGTAGTGATCTAAATAATGAACAAGTAATACGTGATAAATTTGCCAAGTCTGATAAAAACATGCACGATATTGCCAAGGAATCCTGCCAGCGAGATGGTGCTTTATCAGCATCGTGTCAACAATAACAGAAAAAACGGGTGCACAGTCGAGTATTGCTCTTTTTCCAGCGGCTGCTGGCCGCATTCTGGTCGGATCCCGCGCGGCGAGCGTCGGCCTGCCTGCCAGTCGTTTATATGCAAAGCACACACGGGGCTCTGGGCTTGAATGTCGCGATTATTATTCCGAACTTGGAATCCTAAGAAAAATCAATCAATTTAATTCATGGCTGCGGGTGCGGCTTGGTGGCACGATGATAACTTAGGAAACGGGGATTTGGGCCTTGGATCTGCCAGGAGTGGCGGGGAGAGGACGGACAGACAAACAGACACACAAGACGGGCACGAGTAAAAAAAAAAAAAAAGGGGGGGGGGAAGTGGTACAGTTTTGGTGGAATGGAGTAGCGCATGAAAAAGAATGGGACGGGAGAGAGAGAGAGAGAGAGAGAGAGAGAGGTGGGGATGGTGGAGGAGGGGGGGGGGGGTGTAATGAGATAGGGCGGTAAGCGTGTGCGTGTTGGAGGAGGGGGTGGGGGTATAAGAAGAGAGGAAAAGGGCAGGGGCAGAGAGTGAGATTGGCATAGGGTCGCACAGACCAACGGGCAGAAATCGGCCAAGGGAGATAAAACGACAAGCATCATTTTCGGATGATTGTGTGGACTTATATCTAGTAAATCGCGTAAGTATGAGATCGTTTGTATCTATGTCAAAAGGGAGAGGGTGAGAAGGAGATGGAGTTAGAGAGAGATAGAGAGAGGGGGAGAGAGAGGGGGGGGAAGAAGGGAGGGAACGAGAAAGGGGGAGAAAGGGAGGGAGAGAGAGAGAGAGAGAGAGAGAGAGAGAGAGAGAGAGAGAGAGAGAGAGACAAAGAGAAAAGAAAAGAAAAGGTAAGCGGATGGAAGGGATGGGTAGGCAAGGGGCAGGGATGTAGAAGCAGGGGGGGTTTGTGCATGGGATGAGGATATAGATTAAAAGCGCTGACAAGGGCGGTGTAGGGGGGGGGGGCGCTTGGTGACGGATATCTGGAATGGAATTATGCGATATGAAATGTAAGTGAAGGGTACACTGAGCACATCAAGGCAAAAGGGAAATGGGAATAGGGTTCCAATTCTGAGACGGAGAGCACAGACGCTGAGAGCTCGGCGCAAACGAGTGGAAGCTTGGTAGTGGGTGGGCGTGGCGAAGAGGGTTCAAAATCAGTGCGTGCGTGGATGGGTTTGTGTTTGGGGTGGGGGGGGGGGGGGCAGAAAGAGTCGCAACGCCAAACGCGAGCTACATTCATTTTTGTTGGATCACATCTCAATTTGCATTATGCAATAAACATTCCGTATACGAATGTTACGGTCATAATGGTGCCCCATTATACGTTCCATGCCGTGGGCTGCTCCGTCCTTCAAGTCTCTTGCACGGCAATTATTGCCAACGTCTGGCTGGACACACAGATTAACGGTTGTTCTCTCATTCCCTGTCGTGAAGAGGAAAGTGGGGAGGGCATTGTGATGGTCTTTGCGACCAAATGCATGATTGCAAGACGGTTCTCGAAGCAAGAAACAGTTTCCACTCCACGGTCGAGATGGGTATATCAGGCCTGCTGCCCAAACAGTCAAGACAACTTTGCGATGTATCTTGACAACATATGAAATGTGATGATATGATAGGATTCCATCAGCTTTCCATGAACTTAATGGCAGGTGACATTTTCGGACACCATACGTTCTTTTTTTAGTGTACTTCCTCGTATATGTTCTGTTCACTATATAACTTGAATTGAACGTGGCGGGGAAATTGTTCTTTTGTATACTGCTTGCAAATCGGTTAAGTCCTATTTACGCAACACGAAAACATCTTCACCTTCGTGTCCGAAAGCATGCGTGAAAGTTATTAACAAAATTCCACACCCAAGTTTCTTTTCGACCACTGCCTTATTGAGCAATGTGACTTCATGACGGAAGCCAGAAGGCCAGTTAATCATATGAACCATTTTCTTTTCGTATTTGACACCAGTGTATTACCTATTTCAAAGTATGCCATGATGTTTTTGAAAAAAGTCTGAATCTGTTGAATTAGTTCGGATAGGATTGGAAGAAGCGAAATCTTCCGTCGACGTAATGTTTGTAACAAGGCACGAAGTCTACTCGAATGTTTGCCTTTTTAAAACATAGATGGCGCTACTTCCTATTCTACCATAGAGTCATCTATATACAAAGTTTGGCCAACTCGGTTTCAATAGACCACAGCATGGCGCGTGTTGCTTTGTTTGGCAAGCACATAACAAAAGAATATGCGCCATGTTGTAACTGAATGAAACCGAGTTTGGCCAAACTCTACACCATAGGCCTACCGGGAAGGGGAAGAGTGTTACTCCAATCAATATTACCTTAAATAGACATTTTTTTCTGGATGTGGTAACTTATTCTAGCTTTATTGCTGTATTTCAATTATTTTAGTCCCTAATCATTACATATAATTACAATTCTCTTCCCATAGATGTCTATCGCCAAAAGATTAATCAAAATAATAATCTCCGGCGTGTTCATTGCTTTTGTATTTTGTGTCGGCATTTTTTTTTTTTTTTTTTTTGCCGACGCAGCCTTTTGAATTATTCTATAATATACACAATATGTGTGTGTGTGTGTGTGTGTTTGTGTGTGTGTGTGTGCATGTGTGT
>OZ022586.1:16129557-16177057 GCA_963669155.1 Arbacia lixula | reverse complement strand
ACGGGGATGCGCAAGTCATGTGTGTAGTACATATACACTTATTTCAATCGGTAATATGGGCAATATGGGCATATGGGCAATTCCACAGGTTTGGTTAAAGTCGTGTAACGTGAGTAACCAAAGCTTCTTCGTTTTATATTCTGTCATAGTTTTGCAGAAATTATGTAAATAAGTATTTAGGAAGCAAACAGTCCACCTTTCCACGACACGCAATCATATCCTCTGCACAGAAACTTCTTTTCCAATCAAATAAAGCAGCTTTGGTTACTCATGTTACACGACTTAAACCAAACCTGTGGAAATGCCCATATTATTTTATTTCTGAATAGGCAAGACCGTAAAGTGTGGAGAACCATCGTGAATTGAGAATACCACTCGAACTAAACAGCAAACAAGCAATTTCGAACACTGATGACGATGAAAACATTCCATGGCAAATCATCCGAGTTTCAAATGAAATGATTTAAATGTTATTATAAATGAACGATCTGTCTGATACAGTTCTGATTTGTTTCTGTTCCGTTCTGTCTTTATATCGCTCCCTGCGTCTCACTATAAGGGACCCATCTCGCATAATCGAGTACCTAAGTGTGACGTCATATGAGCATGTTGTCAAGACAACCGTTCCTAAACTATGTGAGTTGAGCAAACATCAATGGTCATAGCGGGGACTCCAATTGTGAGCGCCCTACACTGGTCCGCTAGACTCAGTGGACCAGTGAAAGCTTCACTTGCACAGAGTTGTTAAGAACCTAGAGGGCGTTTCATGAACATTTTTCGTCTGACAAGCTGTCTTTTTTCCGACAGTTACCATAGTAACAGTCAGAGGCTAGTGCCTCTCAGCCAATCAAAACCAAGGATTTCACTGAAGTTGTCAGCACTGACCATTTGGTCAGTGCTGACAACGTTCATGAAACGCCCTCCAGAAGTCGGCGTAAATGTGACGACACCACGTCAGTACTTTGTACTCTCAATCATTTTACACTCAGTTCAGTTCACTTCTTGATCAACATAATTTCCATTTTTTTTAAATCGTATTTCACTTCTCTCTAAAAAGAAGCACACGTCACATTTACCATAAATCAACCCGCACATGCCCCTACAATCGTCGGATTATATGAACAAAGGACCTCTTACAAACAGGTACAAAAATACAAGAAACAACATGTGAATATGAGTATCAATATAGATATTTAATTCTTGGAAGAGCTACGATATTATGCCTCTCAAATTGCACCATCATATACAAACTTGTATAAAGATTCCAAATAAATGTTCAAAGAAATATCCCTTTTGCAGACATCACTATAAATCAAATTGTGACATAAATGAATGTGCCACCATAAACAAATACTGTATATGAAACACCAAACTCAACAGTGATATAGATCAATACTTTGTAGTTTTCCTCTCCTCATGAGCTTATTTTTTCAATGCCAAAAAATGAAAGTTGCGTCAAACAGCACTTCCAATAATAGAACAAAGCTGACAATACACGTTTCTGTCTGTGTTCGGTATGGCTTCAGTCGTAAGATTGCAATGTTCAAAATTAAGTACAAGTACCTGCATATACATGTACTACACTATACTTAAAGACGACACAGACACGTGTTTATTTTGCATGTTAGAGTAAAAATGATAGTGAGTTTCACCCTTGTTTTTCATGGAAATACAGTAATTCTACTATTAAGTATTGGTTTTAAACAAATTAATATCTTAGGCCTGCAAAGGGGATATACATGTGCCACCTATACATTTTTTTTTTTGTGAAAGGGTATGATTTTTCAGTTATACACATAAATATAATATATCTGTTGAAGTGAGATTAACAAAAAAGGAACATGACAGCACAAGTACTAAAACGTTTCATCAAATATGGACACATTGTATATTCTCTTTCGCTGTAGGCCTAATAGACTAAGCAACATGAGCACGACAATGTGATTTTCTGACTTGTCACAAGAAAACTTGACACAGAAGTATATTTTAAATGGATATTCAAGCTACTGAAATCCTACATCAGTACATACTTTTCACCAACTTAATTACAAGGACTCACAAAATATTATCTTGGTGTGTATGTAAAGTTTCCCCCACCCAGCCACTTCAAGGATACAGCACACACAACAATAAACACATGAACATTTAATGACAATCAAATCAATTGTCATGATTATATCGTTCATCAAAACCTTATCTATATATGTTTATATCTTTAATCTTGTATTCAGCAACACATTACATACATTTCTAGTATACACTACGCCTTGGCAAGATAATTCTGAGAATTTCACATCGTAACTCACATATAATCAGTGCATAGCAATAGAAATACATACGTTTATGACACAGATATCGTGGTGCCAAATTTTATAGCCGAGATCTCAAGGGGGGGGGAGGGGGGGGGGGGTTGAATCCCCCCCCCCCCCCCCCTGGCCACAGAACAGTCCAAAAAGCCCGGCCTGATTAGGGTTAAACAATTACATATCATGTTTTCCCACTATGTCCACCTTGTGATTTAATGTGAAAGCCAATACACAACTTTTTCCTGAGTGATAGTAGAATATCAGCTGACAAGCAATGTCCCCAACGCATAACCCCCAACCCCTGTAAACATACACACACACACACACACACACACACACACACACACACACACACACACACACACACAGAAGAAGGTGCACATTATGCATTCAGATCTAAAATGTTCCAATAGACCTGGGGTAAAAGCTGTTACAGTAGATTGATGTCTGTGAAAAAGCACAGGTATTATAACAGTTGTCATTTATAAAAGTGTTTCATTCACTATTTTCTATGCACTAGATAACAACTAATAAAAAAAAAACAGAATGGAATATCTTTAGCATCAATATGTGATAAATATCATGATTTCAGATAATCAACTCAAAGCTCAAAATTTCTAAAAGACAACCAACAAACAGTATAAAAGCAACAACAAAACAAAACCTATTCTGAAACAAACACGGCATACACTTTTTTTCAAGCAATTATTAAGATCTACAAATAGAAATTAAAACAACACATGGGTTATAATGTCATGACTTTGAGAAAACCACTGGAATAAAAGTATCATGATAGGTTATTTTTTTTTTTGGTTGGTATTACCTTCTAAAATGCAAGAGTCGGTGATTGGAAATAATAAGCTAGTACATGTGGAATTGGCACATTAAATGAGAGCTCAACATTTTCCATAAAAAACACAACACAACTAACAAACAGTAAAACAGCAAAAACAAAACCTATGCTGAACAAATAGAGTATACACTTCAAACCATCGTTGAGACATACAAATGCAAATAAAAAAATCCACATGAATTATAAGGCAATGACTTTGAAAAACAATTGGAATGAAAGTATCATGATAGTTCTTATTTGGCACTTCCTTCTAAAATATCAGAGTTAACGATTGGAAAGAACTAGCTTGTACATGTAAGAATGAGTGCTTGCACATCTCTAATTGTAATGGATTATTTTTTTTCTGATGGCTGATTCACAAGAAGGAAGTTTCTGGCTAGGAAGTTTGTTACAACTTCCCCCGATTGCAATTTATTACATTGTATTTGTCCTTTTCATTATACAAAGAAAAAAATGTTAAAAATTGTTTAACAAGGTTGCCAGGAAAAGGAGTAGGAGGAAGGGGAGAAGGGAGGGAGAGAGAAGAAGAAGAAGAAGAAGAAGAAGAAGAAGAAGAAGAAGAACAAGAACAAGAAGGAGAAGGATAACAATAACAAGAAGGAGAGGAAGATGAAGAAGACACGATTATGACCATATATATCAAAAGACATCAAGTACTGAGTTGTGTTCATACATATCTTTAAAAAACAAAACTAGATTGTCAAAAGTAGGCATACACCCAGTAGTAAGACTAGAATGCTCCATCCTGTAAATGAAAGAAAAAACAATTAACTTCTTTATTGTTTTTCATGCATTTACAGGATGAAAGATTTGTTCCTTCAAACTGGACAAGAATTTTTGCTTTGCCTGGATTTTCATTATTAATACAATCTGGAATGCACTGTCGTTTCTATTGGGTGCATACCTGAAATGTCGATCAAGTTGAAAGCATCCAAGAGACTCTTTTCACTAAAACACTAGTTTTGTATACTCTACAGAGTCACCCTTCCTTCCTTGGCGAGCTGCTGCCACATACTACCTTCTGGGTAGACATACTGGGCTATGCTGGAACTCTTCAGCTCAGTGGAGTAACCAGGGACCTGAATGAACCAACAAACAAACAAATATAGAAAATATTTTCCTGCTGGTTAAACTAGAAGCAATATCAACACTGATGCAGAGCAGACCAACAAACAAACAAATGTAGAAAATATCTTCCCGCTTGTTCAACTATAAACAATATCAACACTGATGCAGAGCAGACCAACAAACAAACAAATGTAGAAAATATCTTCCCGCTTGTTCAACTATAAACAATATCAACACTGATGCAGAGCAGACCAACAAACAAATATAGAAAATATTTTCCTGCTTGTTAAACTAGAAGCAATATCAACACTGATGCAGAACCAGCCCAGAAAAGGCAGACGCAGGTCCTTTTGATCAGTCTGGCAGCTTAGGAGAAATCAACTCAAGTGAGATCAGATGGCAGAGAGTGTCTACAGGAGTAGATGAACTCTCCCCAGTAAAATTGCTAATGATTGGAAGATGCGGAAAACATAACTTTATCATATTCCCCATCAAACTGAAGTTTTTGGTATCATCTTTTCATATTGCGGCTTATGTCCAGATGCAAATGGTACACTGGTGTTGTAAATGTGGGAAGATCGTAGTTTCCTGCGTAACTATTTTCCTTACCTTGCTAAAGAAATCCACAATGTTTACAATCAAAATTGACCACCCCAGAATTCCTGATAGATAATAAATATTTATGAGTCCACATCTTGTCCATATGCTCCCTAGCATTTGGCAATATGCAATCAAGCGCAATGGCACGTTATGTACTAGTAAATTTCTGATTGGTCACCGTGTTTCCTCCTTGTGAGGTTGGCATTACTTGTCCATAGCTCTGGACTATTTTAATTTCTGTTCAGACTGTAGCTGTTAGCACCACATTTCAAGGCTTTGTCACCGCAATTGTATAGTTAACCCTGTTTTTTTGTCAGGCCACATAATCATGTACTATCAATGGGGCTAGCCAACTTTGGTAAAAACAGATCTGAAGAAGAAATGGTCCAAGCTTAGCTCTGAACTATACGTAGGGCTAAGATCTGCCTTAGCCCCACCACTCGTCTGTGGTTCAAGAATTTGCACTTTAGACTAGCAGAAAAATCCTTAGCCCTAGGCTCTCAGAGTCTAAAAGGGGCAAAGTGCAAATTCTTCAGGGCATTATATCTTTCTGACTTGAACCAAAAACGATTACATAACATACAGGAAGGACATAGGCACAATACATTACCTTCTGTGGCATGTAGCAGGCATTCTTGATGATGGATGGGTACTTGAAATGTTCTCTGAGATGATCCACAAACTCTATCACTCTGCCAAGTCAAGGAATTAATATAAAGAACAAAATGTTAATACTCTACAAACATAAAGGGTAATTTTTAAAGATTATAGATGACATCACAATCACAATAAAGAATAATTTAGCGCACAACACAAAGACAGAATTAAATGCCTCTATGCCCTTTTTAGCAGAACATAATATTTATGAATGGAAATGGTGCACTGGGTTCAGAATTGTGACAATTGCAAAGCAGATATTGAACAAGGACAAGGACATCTTCAGAATAGTAGGCTTGGATATAAACATGCTACCTTGAATCTATTAGAGAACAGACTAAAGAAATTATACATCCTGTTTTGTAATGAAGAGAATGGACTAGGGAAAGACAACTTTTTTCCAGTCGTAGAACTGAAAGGAGACTGTTACTCACCTTCCCTTCTTTGTTGCCGATACACACACGTAGTCAAACATGCTGAGATGGTGCACCAGCTCACACAGCAAGACGCCACCAGCATGAGGACACACAGGCACTGGTACAAAGAATGATGATTAAGACACACTGTTATTTGCCTCACCAGGGTCCCATTGCATAAAACTTACCATCAATGGTAACTCTGTCATCAGTGGTAACTACCATGGTAACATCGTGCAAGAGCCAATCAAATTCAAGGTTTCCATAGAAGTTGCCATGATAGCAAAGTTTCTCTTAATGGTAAGTTTTATGCAACAGGGCCCAGAACAGCAAGTAACAAGATATATCAGAAGATTGTTCTTAACCCGTTCTGTACTGAGCCCGCGTATTTGCGGGCTGGCTTTTCTTCACTCAGATACTGAACAGCGTAACTCCCGCATAATCTGCTGTACGGACAACAGACGACAAGCCATGAATAACTTCAAAAACCATATAGGGTGCAATGTAAGCCACACCCCTTTGGTTACTGAATTTACATGGCAAGTTTTGACAGCCTAACTGGACCAGGATTCACGGTACCTGAAAATCTAACCATGAGCAATGGGTCAAAGATATATGTTTTTTTTTTTGCAATCAAATACATGTAATTTCTAATCATTTCTTATCATTTGACACTCATATCATTTTTTATACCTTAAATTGCAGTAATAATGAACATATATAGTATTATGTTGTGAATTTTAAATGTTTTGTTATGTATCTATTTGTAATTGTTATTGTGTAATCTTTTGTTTTTATTATGAATGGTACAATGTAACGCTTCATTTATAAAGGATGTTTTTATTTTTCAAAAGCCCCGGCTTACAAAGAACATCCTGACACCAAATTTAATAATATAAATATTGAATTGAATTGAATTGAATATGAATATTCAATTTGCAATTGAATTGAATATGAGACCTGCTATCAATAGAGGGCCATCCAATTATTGATTGATTTCAAGAGGCTAGAAAGGAATCAGCTAGAAATTATATAATTAATGAAGCAAAAGATTTTCTCTACCATGACAACGGAACTATCCTGCTGTGATTATGGTTATAACAATTACCACTTCCTTTTTTTACCTTAAAAAGAGACAACCACCAGCTATATGACTTAGCGTTGAGAAAGACATGTATTGTCATCATAAACTTGTCTTATAAAGAATTGTAATTGATCGTAACTTGACTTGCGATGGACTTCAATTGTAACTCTGTACGTATTAGAGATAGAGAATAGGACTTGCGATCTCCTCAAACCACTCACAATATTTAATAACAAGACAGGACACTGATTCGTTTTCATCAATGGTCAGTGCAATCTACAGCAGGCTTTACGAAACAACCCTTGCAGTGGAGTGCCATGCATGTACCAACCTCCAAACTTTTTAGCCATGAGGATGACGGCTAAGAGTTCATTGACCCCTCCGATCCGGCAGCTGTCTATCTGTAGGACCTGTAGTGCCCCTGCCTGTAGGAACTGCTTGAACATGACCCGGTTCTGACACTGCTCACCCGTGGCTACCTTGATGCCCAGTGGGTTAAGAGCCTGGATGGGAGAGGAGAGAGAGAGAGAGAGAGAGAGAGAAGGGAAGGACACAAATGAGTGAGGGGTAAAAATAATGATGAAGGGAAGATCAGATAGGGAGAAATGACAGGGGGGAGAGAGGAAGGACAAGAGATGGGAGAGGGCGAGACAGGATGGGAAGAGAAATCAGAGAGGAGAGGGGGGAGAGGAGTGAGAGGAGGAGAGGGGTGAGAGGGGTGAGAGGGGGAGAGAGAAGTTGGAAGAAAGACAAAGAAAGAGAGAGAGAGGGAGAAAGAAAGGCAGAGAAAGATAAAGGGATAACACATAGATAAAGAAAAGGAGATTTGGAAAAAAGACAGGGATAGAGAAGAAAGAGAGAGAGAGCAAGATAAGAAGAGGGAAAGAGGATGAGAGAAAAACATTCCTTCAGCTTTGTATCAGCTTAAATGTTTCTGCGCATGTAATTGCTTTTACATAATAATACCATCACAACAAAAAATAATTTATATTCCAACTATGTAAACACCTCTCCAGAAAATAAAAGACACATAAGGGCTATGCTGCATATACTAGGTTTTCAATCATTGCAACCTACAATCAATGGTAACTACATCGGCAACAGGTGCAATAATGAGAGCTCATTGGCTGTTGCCATGGTAGTTCCATTGATGGGAAGTTACAACAATTGAAAGCCTATATGCAACATGATGCTGGCCTGAAGGCAAGTCCCATACCTTTGAGATGGTGGCATGTCCCAACACGTCATCAGGTGAGATGGGCTCCTCAATCCAGTAAGGCTTGAACTCTGCTAGTCTCTTCATCCAGTCAATTGATTGGGCAACCTCCCACCTCTGGTTGCAGTCCATCATCTACACAGAGGGATTAGCAAGTTCGAAACAACTGGCTTGAAAGACTACCATGTGAAGTATCTGCTAGGGATGTTTTACCTGAATGTCACATAGTACAGCACTTCTTGTGACACTGCAAATTTGGTCGTCTAACTTTAGGTGAAATCCCATACATTAGGTACATTATTGTGTTCAATAGCAAGTCTAGAGCTTACACACAGCTACAAAGTAGTTTTGATGTCAACAATTTATATTGTCACCAGAACATCATTACCACTAATTCTTGCTTTCAAACCATTTTTCTTTGACTCTCTAGAAAAGCTAGGTCTTTTCTGAGTGACTAAATGTTACGATAACACTGTTGTGAAGACAAAGATTTCTACCTTAATGTTGTCATCGCTGATCTTTGCTTAGACAATTTATGCTTTCAGACTGTTTTTCTTTGAGTCCTTGAAAAAAAAATTGGTCTTTTCTGAATGGCTCAATATTAGAATAAAACTATCGTAAATACAATGATTCCTACCAAAGCGATGTCATGGCCAAAATCTGATTAGACAATTTGAGTCTATGAGAAAACTAGAGCTGATCTTATATTGAGTAGCGATTGATCTGAATTGATCGCAAATCCAATCATTTATCTCTCATTTTGAGAGTTACAAACTAGTATAAATCACAATTCTTTGTAAGCCAGTGCCTAGGTGCAATCTGACTGGCTCAATATTTGGAAAACAATGTCATGAAGACAACAATTCTTACCAGAATGTTTTCATCTCCAATCTCTGCCCGGATTATCTTGGCTCTTCTGATGTCGTCGTCAAGGTTATCTCCAATCTTCATCTTAAACCACGTCCAGCCATCTTTCAGAGCAGCCTTGCATCTCTAGATGGAAAAGTAAAAAAAAAAAAAAAGGAATTCAAAAGATAGCATATGTTTTTTTTATAATAATGAAAATGATAATGATATTAATAATACCAGTAACAATTAACATAAGCATAATTAGACAAAATAATCTATTAATCATTATACCACTAGTGCATTACCACTACTTCAAGAAGTACTTTTAGCAGTGAAACCTTTTCTTCTTCTACTACTAGATCTAGTCTAGGTCTAGTACTACTGTTACTATAATAATAGCAATGAATATATACCAGTCGGAACATCCCGAATCTATTGTAAGTTTTTTTGTGTATTTTTATTTTGAGTGCACAAATGAATATAAAATCAAACTAGACCAAAACATCAATATTGGCAAGTACAGCTGAGAACAAGGCCTTATGTTTAAATACATATGTAAGATATACATGTATTGTCTGACATCCCAGTTGAACACATATGTAGGGGTATCTTTTTCTGTGTAAGTTACCTTCCTGAGAGTGTCGTCTGAGTAGCCCAGCCAGGCTGTGGATGTGGTGTATGCTGGGAAGCCATTCTGTAGGAGCTCTGCCTCTGAGTATCGATAAGACAAATGAAACAATTAAGATGCGTCACCTAAATTCTTGAGCTAAGGATAAAACTCTTTAAGTTCTCTGTTTTCCCTTTGTGCCTTTTTCACAAGTCATGAAATACACACACATCCCATTGAACAGGTGTGTGTCTGGCACACAAAGGATTAATATACAAATATTTCATGATCATGATGGATCTTGTGGAATCTATTTGCTCCCGAGGTGAAGTGGTGGCCGTGCGGTACTATTTTCCTGAGACCGCAGGTCAAGGAAAAAAATGGTACCGCACACCCTCCACTTCACCAAGGGGACCAATAGATTCCACAAAGTTCCCAAATAATGATCATGAAATATTTGTTTTGTATCCTTCATTGATATATTCTTTGTTCATTAAATGAATCCTTACCATGGACTTTGTGATAGTGTCCATGCTCTAAGCTCTGAACATTAGGAGCCCAATTCATTTGTTTTTTATTTCCTGCGGCTTGAGCAAATCAACAGAAATTCAAGTTGCGCCTCCGCCGCAACACCACGGGAGTTCCCCAAGCGCACCCAATGATTTTTCCCCTAAAACACAAAAAAGCAGCTGAAAAGAAATGTATCGCGTAGATTTTGCGGGTCGCGCATTTACCTGGGATGAACCAATATCGAGACAGAGGGAAGAAAACAAAAAGTTTTGTAATGACGTCACAAAATAGTACTTTTTTCCCTCTGACGTCACGAAATAGTATTTTTCTTCCCTCTGAGCTCTCTCCTTGCAAATAGTTCATCTATTTGTGGTCATGTGACACCCTTTTTTTTGCCCTTTTTCAGCGTAGGCTGTCCATTGACCGCACCAGGCTTCCCCTTGCTCTTAATTGAAATGTGAAGTGGGTTCTCCTTTACACAAGACCTCCAGCTTAGTGTCATATCCAAGGGATGGATAATTGTGCAGATAAATGCATTTTCCCTGATGTAATGTTTTGGTCTCCTTATGCTGCCAAATTTGACATCAGATCAATCATTTATTGAAAGTTTAAAACTTTGATGAACCCCATCACAATATTGTGATGAGCACTGCTGGCATTTTGCCAGTGTTAATATTTCTGTGGGGAAGTTAACAGAATTCAGACCCCTAGTTCTAACATTCTGCAGGGAAGTCAACAGAATTCAGACCCCTAGTTCTAATATTGTAATATTCACCCCCCCCCCCCTCCTTCTCAATTATTTGAAGGCTCATACACAGAAATTAGAAGATGAAGGGTAAGGCGGGGGGGGGGGGGGTATAATGCCTAGGCAGATCCTCTCCCAATATCAGAGATAGATTTGGTGCTTGGGTTTCTGAACTATAGGAAGCAAGTTTGAAGCATACAATCTTTACTGACCTCTTTCTCGTTTGGAGGCTTCATTTACTCTAAGAATTTCCAGTGCCTCCTCCCTCGTCAGCACGTCAGTTCTATTGTCAAAGGAAGTTATATCTTAATGAGAGAATGATTATGCAATATGAAACAAAAATAAGCACTGATATTTCACTATACAATACTCAATACTGAAAAAATATTCTAATACTGTGAAGATTTTATATTCATATATCTATCACTATATGTATTATCAGGTGTAGTGTCGACGGAAATGATATGTATTGGGGAAGGGTTATAAGCTATAAAACAAAAATAAGGTTGGACATTTGACTGCACAATTCTCGATACATCAAAACGACTCATATACCACAAAGATTCATCATTTATATATCTATCACTATGGGATAAAATAGATGATATTACACAATGTAGAAATAAAAAGCAAGGGGAAAAAAGCTATGAAAAAAAAATATTTGTTGAAATTCAACCTCAACACATCAGTATAGTGCAGAGAGTATATGCATAGCATAGCATGGTGTGAGCGTTCTGGGGAACAACATCTTTTTTTGTAGCTAATCCTCTCTCTTCTTACTTTCTCCTTTTGGGAGTGTAAGTGGTGCACACATGGTCAGCATTTTTATGAACCATCAAATCCATACAGCATACAGCACACAGACTCAATGGTTTGAAAAAAAAAAAAAAGTGCTGACAATATGTGTGTGCATGCTATGTTCTTGTATCCAGCAACCAGGGTTCATAGTCATGAAACTTTACTAAGCCTAGTTAGCTTCTAAAGTGCATTCAGCTGTGTGCGTGTTTAGTAACTGACATGGTTAGTAAGGTTTCATGAATGTGGGCCCAGGGCTATAATTTTAACATCTTTCTCAATTCAGTCTCTGAATTGTAAATTGGGACAGACTCTCGACACTAAAAACCCATTTTTTACTGAGAATTTATATTTGCAGGATAGCTTTCTCCACTAAGATACTGAGCAGCATGACTCTCGCACGCACAATCTCCTGTATGGACAATACAGGATATGCTATGAAAAAAACTTCAAATTCCTTAGGCGCCACGGAGAAACTTTTTTAGGGAGAGGTACTCGTCGCGACGATATGACACAAAAGATCGTCGGTAATCGTCCCGACGAACCAAATTTTTGGTCAATTTTGCTCATTAATTTCCCCTTCTTTCCTCATTAAATTCATGACCATTGTTCTGGGATGGATAGTTCCGACGAGTCGGAACGAAAACGTCTCGTATCGTCCCGATCAATTAACTGGTAGATCTTTTGTTGTTCAGTGAGGCGTTGCGTTCATTGTGTAAACGTCGCGCATGGTCCCGACGAGTGCCCATTCAACTTGAATCGCCTTTCGGTGATGAAACTTGTTCATTGTTTAAACGTCGCCCATCGTCCCGACGATTGCTCTTGATCATCTAGAAATTTGAATCACTCGTCAGTGCCGACTTGCGTTTGTTGTCCGTACATAACAGTGCAGACGATGGCTAATATTGGACCACCATTTTATCCGAGTTCAACAATGAATGGTTATGGAGTAAATATTATTTTAAGAATATGTTCTCCATCTCCATACGAACATGGAATTTACAAAACATATGTTATATAGATTTTAACATTTGATGTTTGTTGACTTTTGTTTACAATGATTCCCATCGCACTACGTCAACTAGAGTTGGACAGGTGCGCGTTCCAGCCTCACAAAAATAATTGTTGTAATTATATTTAGAAACATAATGTATATTTACATATATAAATTTATTGCAGAACACACTACTCAAACAAGACTAAAATTACTGTTCTTCTGTAGAATTAGTGTATTTGCAAAATAAATCGTTTATTTCGAAATCATGAGTAATTGTCATTCGTCTGCTGACTGAAAAAAATAATAATGGAAAATTGATTAATAATTTGTTTTACGAATCTTTGTCGCCTCTTTCCTCTTTCTATGTGTCGCTCTCGCTGTCTTAAATTCTTCCTCATCTATCAAATAACTCAGCAGCGCAGACAACGGGGGGGGGGGGGGGGGGGGGTGAGGCTTCCGCTTGTGCATTCCCAACCTCACAAGATGAGGGATGACATGTACAATCATCATCATGATAATGATGATATAATTTTGACGATAATAATAATAATAATAATAATAATAATAATAATAATAATAATATTATTATTATTATTATTGTTATTATTATTACTATTATTATTATTATTATTATTATTATTATGTTGATGAAGGCCTATTTGACCGAAAGCTTTTGCATAGATAAAGACTAAAAAAAAAAAATAGCCCGATGTTGGCGAAATAGCGAGCTTGTTCTGAAGAAATCTGAGCTCGCGAGCTAGCCGGAGCGTCTTCATTGGCCTGAAAATTTCCCGACCTCGGCATGTATCAGCGCGCACGAGGCATTGTTTACGTTAGTTTTTATGCGTGCGTGAATGCGAGCTCACAACCGAAGCCACGCGGTCGTGGCCTGTTCCCGCCGCACACTGCGCATGTGCGAACATCGGGATAATTATGCATCCCGAGTTTCGAGCTTACGTTTCGAGCTAATAAAGACGCGATTGCAACTTCTGGCTAGTTCCCCGGATCAGCAAACTAGCTCGCTATTTGACGAGAACACGCGTCGATCTTACATTATCTTGTATGATCTAATGACAGATTTGTTTAAAAACAGCCTTGCGGTAGACAACATTCATACAATCATAATAATTGAAAATTTAAATTTATGCGGGCATTATGATGTCTCCATTGCGAATGATATATCAGTATTTTCAATTTCACGGATGTTAAAAATCAAAATATGAGTTTGAATAATAGTATATAATGGAGTATACATATCAGCCCGCTCGTCCGGTTTTTATAAACTTTTCAGTGTTTTCTGAGTAATCAAGCAGATTACTACACTAGTAGTAGTAGTAAGCTGTAGCAAATGCTTCATTATCAGATGAATGTTAATTCAATATCATATTTTCATCGGCTGTCTCGACTCTCGGTGATAAATGCTGTTAGATCTTACGCCACGCAAGACAATTTCTTTTTTAGTGATAAAATAAATGTGGCTCAGCAGATGAAACAAATTTTATCGGCTTTCTTTCAAATGTCAAGTTTGCTGCACGACCATGACGACACCTAGCACTGCGAGGAACCACACGAATGCACGGGCGGTCGTGGCTTCCTTGTAGGACTACAGCATGCGTGCATATAAAGCGGCGGAAGACTTTGAACAGAATTGTTAACTTGCCGAATAAACAGAATCTTGGATTAAAATACCCTTCTGAAAAAAAACCCGGAAGCGTTCGTTGATTACAAGAATCTGCAATTATTCATGTCCAAATTTTGAAAAGAAGAGAATCGAGCTCTACCGGCAGCCTACCGGACATTCAGAAAAGCCCGCTTTCTTTGGTAGGACGCTGTGAATAGTGAATAAACCTCATAACAATTTAAAAAGAACAACTTGCCGAAAACAGGATCTTGAATTAAAATACCCACGTTAATGATAATCAAGTGTTCTCTTTGTTGTTAGTAAGAACCTCCTAGTCCGGGAAGATTTATTCATGTGAAAAGGGCCGGAACAACTGACCTCAGGCCATAGGTCGAAAGGATATACCCTGGACATCACAAAAATGTTTTGCTGGCAAGGTGTACCCGATGCTTTTCCCCCCAAATCACCACAAATGTGACGTCACTACCGGAAAGCCTTTTTTTTTTCAAAAATGGTTGGAATATATACATGGTACCATCTAACAATAATTTGGAATGTAGGCACGGTCCCGTGATGTGGCCCCGTAATCCTTACGACGAGCAGTATTAACAGGGCACCCACATGTGGTCAATACTTAATAGTGTAAACGAAGCATGTCAAACGGATTATGATACATGTACATGTACGTGCAAAATTTCAACACCAAAACAGACATGGCCGCTGCACACCTCAGTCGTCGATGTCGCCGGAAAACACATGAGCTATTGCGTCCATACCGTGTAGGCAACTGAGTTAAAAATTGGGGTTACTATCATTATGGGCCGTTATCATGGTGGAACCATTCTGCCGTCACCACTGGGTCTGATCATATACTTTGGTACTTTTGGAAGGAAGGTCATGGTCATGCTCCGTTACATTATTGATCCAGAGATGACCATAGGAGTGACAATATGTAACATCCATATATGTTTTGAAAAGCGGAACAAAAGCCAAAAACATTAGAACAAATTGAAAGGAAATGTGTGGTACGGTTCTTGGATTACAGTGATTTTAAAAAGTTTCAACCGAAGAGTAACACGGATCCAAAATTATACGCGTTTATAGAACGAACGCGTATTTGGTCGGATTTTACGCACGTTCTTCCAAAATGTGACATCATGTCATTGGTCAGTAGATGACTATAAGCGTGATAATATCTAACATCAATATATGTTTTGAAAGGTGGAAGGAATGCCGAAATCACTAGAACGTGTCGGAAAGTAATGTGTTGTATGGTTCTTGAAGTACAAGGATCTAAACAGTTTCAACCGAAAAGTAACACGTATACAGAATATACACGTATGCAGCTAATACGCAACATTTTGTCCGATTTTACTAAATTCTTTCAAAATGCTCCATTACATTATTGGTCAGGAGATGACCATAGTTGTGACAATATGTAACATCCATATATGTTTTGAAAAGCGGACGAAATGCCAAAAACATTAGGCCGACTTGAAAGGAAATGTGGGGTATGGTTCTTGGATTACACGGATTTGAAACGCTTCAACCAAAAAGTAGGACGTATCCAGTTTATACGTGTATATAGGACGTACGCAGTATTTTGTCCGACTTTACGTGCATTCTACCAAAACGTTACGCTCTATTATTGGTCAGGAGATGACCATTAGCGTGAGCAAATGTCCCATTCTTATATGTTTTAAAAAGCTTGAGAGATGCCAAATACAGCAAACTAAGTTTGAAATATATATTTGGAATGGTGTGTGAACTACAAGACTTGAAAAAGTTTAAACCGAAAAAGTGCACAAAAAACGAACAAAAGTGTTGCATTTTGCTGACGTCGTCGCGATATATCGTCGTCGTCGACGTCACCCACATAGCTGTCATTGCCAAAACAAGTCAATGGTGATGTTGCACATTTACCAGGCAACCAAACTATACCAATCAAGTTTGACAACTGGGCATAAAAAATGTGTGTTAACACCTTTGTTATGATGGCACCATGTATATATTCCAACTATTTTTGAAAAAAAAGGCTTTCCGGTAGTGACGTCACATTGGTGATTTGGGGGGAAAAGCATGCGTGCATATAAAGCGGCGGAAGACTTTGAACAGAATTGTTAACTTGTCGAATAAACAGAATCTTGGATTAAAATACCCTTCTGAAAAAAAAACCCGGAAACGTTCGTTGATTACAAGAATCTGCAATAATTCATGTCCAAATTTTGAAAAGAAGAGAATCGAGCTCTACCGGCAGCCTACCGGACATTCAGAATGGTTAGGAAAGATTAGGAATGTTGAAAAGCCCGCTTGCTTTGGCAGGACGCTGTAAATAGTGAATAAACCTCGTAACAATTTCAAAAGAACAACTTGCCGAAAACAGGATCTTGAATTAAAATACCCACGTTAATGATAATCAAGTGTTCTCTTTGTTGTTACATGTAGTAAGAACCTCCCCATCTTCGTTTCTATTGTTTTACTCTCCGATCGATAGTGCAGAGCAGGAGACTCACAAAAAAAGGACATCGGGATTTCATTGATTAAGGGTAACTAAGTTCAGATCCTGCTTTTTGTTTGGTAAGGTCTTTTACAAGTTTCATACAATTGGAGAATATGTTGATATGAAATGTATTGCGTCATGCAGCTAGAAAGCGGGCTTTTCACGCCGAGAGGTAGGAAAAGATGAGTGTGTGAGAAAAAAGAAGGGGGAGATAAACATCTCGCCAAGTTGATTATATTTTTTTATAAGTCGACTTGGCAAAGCTAAAATATCTCGCCATGTTGACATATAACTTTATCTAAGTCAACTTCGCAAGATAACATTTCGCCATGTCGACATATGTCGACATGGCAAGATAAAGTATCTCGCCAAGTCGTACCTAGTACAGTAGTAAATTGCGATAATAATTGTTATCCAAATCGTTCGAGCATGTGGCCGTGGAAGTTGATCGCTACTCGGTCGCCATGCATGCGAGACGACGCGGCGCACTGGCTAGCTGTACGTCGTTTCGAACTTTGGTACGTGCGATACCATGCTTCGCTACGGACATCAAAGAACGCCTTTCGTTGACATGCTTTTAAATTAAGAAATAATTAGAAGTCGAACACTAGTACTACACGTTGAACTATAGTACAGGCACATGTTTCATCTTCATTCGAGAGCAAGCTCCGCCGCGGAATTGAAGTCTAGTGGCCACGGGAATCTGATCATAGAAATTGCATCTGCGAATTCCGATAGACATGATACGGGGGCAGCAATAGCTCATTTATAGCTGCAGTTGCCGCCAGCTAGCTTGCAGCGAGCTGCCGCTAGCTGCAGCGGGCCGGGGATTAAAGCTATAATCCGACCGATTAAGAAGTATGGCAGCGAGCGGCAGCGGGCACAGGGGGAGCTGCGAGAGTGGATGTGAGTTCTATTGTGCTTTAATTATCGCAGCTAGCTGCCGCTGGCTGACGCTATTATCCCGTCTTAGAGCGTGCAGGCGTACGCTCGCGGCGTGCACGCTGCCAAAATAATATGGATGTGCTCCCTAACGAAACTTGAATAGACACACTAGATTATCGAAGCCATATGGTCGGGACGTTGACCGACGATCGAACAATAGAGTGAACTTCCATGGTAAAGTAATCCATCGGGACGATGTGCGACGATTTGCGCAAATATCAGAGGAGTTAATGAGTCCGGACGAAGAGCGACGATCAGTGAAAGAGTCTTTGTTCCGAGCGTCGCTCATCGTCCCTCATCGTCGGTACGGATCAACAAGCGATGAAAAGGAAGTATCTCTATTCATATGCATAGACGCCTATTCATATGCAAGACACGCCTGTTCATATGCAAATCATTTTACTAACATAATAGGATATCGTCGCTGCGAAGAGGTATTGCTACCGAGTTTCTCCGTGGCGCCTTATAGGGTGCAATTAAGCCACACCTGTTTGGTTACTGCAGTTCCATGACAAATGTTGACCTCCTGACTAAGCCCGAATATCTCACTGTGAGCAACGGCTTAGAAGAAAAAAAGAAACAGATCATGATGATATACTTACATGTATCTGAAGTCTATCACACTAACAAGCTGTTCTGGAGTCTGAGAAGACAATGCAAATGGTACAAGAAAGTAAAAACTCCTTAAGTGCCACATGATAATTCTCCCTATCGCATACAGCCGATATCAAACGATATCATCTCACGATACCGATATCTGATCGATTGCTCTTAGGACATATACTTCCTGTAAGAGTTTAGTACATATTCAATTCACGCAATAATGCATAGAATCTGTAATTTCGACCTTCGTAACCCTCGTAATATTAAAATGGAAGGGTTGTTACATGGATGAAGGACTTGAAAAAAAATACCACCAATCACTCACGGTGATGCTTTTGCCTACCTCAACATTGATTGTGGATGCCTTGGACTAATGAAAGAATGAAAAGACCCAAGCAAGATGATGGCTATAGAATGTTTGTGAAGTGCAAGTTCATATTCCAAGAATTTAAGGTAAAAAAATTAGAGCGCCACACGCATTCAGATTCGGAGAGCTATATGACAGGGAGAATTAATCCACAAGGAATATACACAGGTTCCATAGAGCCTCATTTTATACAGCATACAATGGGTTGAAGTTATGTATGAAGGCATTTTCCTCAACAAATATGACATAGGATCATAGCCTGTTTTTAGGCTTTCTTCGTATGGACTTAATACTTTTTGAGGAGCTTTAGATACCAAAAAGCAAAAGTTTGAACATAGTAAATGTAAGTTTGAGTATGTTTTTCTCAATGATTTGAATCATATATAATTTGTTAATTTCATATCTCAGCAATTGGACTTATATCTTATTCTTGTGGGTCATGTAATGATGTGCTTAAATGTGGAGATGCCTGCAAAAATCCATACACCAATTTTTATTATCAGATCATGATCTCCCCGTTCCAGGTATACCATCAACAAATGCCCTGCATGGTGCTACATGACGTATGTCTGAATCCCTGCTTAACAAGGAAACAATTTAAGTCTATATATGTGTATTGTGCCCGTGCATTGCTAAAGAAAAAACAACTGTGGTACATGTATACGTTTTTTCTATAAAATGCCTTCTCCGATCACCCTGATCACCTATGAACACATGCTGCTAACCTTGAGAAGTGTCTTTAATCAAGGGTTTTCAGTAATATTAAGCTCCTAATCTCCTCTTGAGAATGGCAATGGCTAAAATCACAATGCATGAAAAGTACCAGAACTCTCTCCTTTTCAAGGCAATGATACATCTTTTTATTGGAAACTTTCAAAGTCTACACAATTTCAACTGTCACAGGTAGGAAGTTGCAATATTGATGACATAATATAAGGACCTGTTAATAGGTTAGAAATGTTGTGATCATATTGAGTTACTTCTAAGGACTGGTCAGTCTGAAATAAGAATGCTACACAAGTAGGCTATTGATATGTTACACTTACCATATCAACAAGCAGTTTCCAAAGAGGCTATTGAAGATAAAGAGGTTGAAAGAAAAAAGGACAAGATCTCAGTGTTAATATCACATGAATGTTACACAGGTTTGCAAATTTGAATAATTTGATGATGAATGTGAAACTAATTCAGAAATGAATGAATGAATGAATGAATGAATAATTCAGAAATGCCATTTCTTTATGACACAACTGTTGATTCTGTCATTTCTTCGTGAAATAGTTGGACAGTGTGCCCAGGAATGCCCAGTTAATCTCCAGTCGAGACTCATCTGAGAGTACAAAACTGGCATGTACAATACCTGGGTTTGCATTCATGTTGTGGTCTGAAAACTGGCTTCCATACTTGGTAGGTACTTAGTCAAGGGGGGGGGGGGGGGTGTTTCACCAAGCAGATATTAGGTTAAGAATGACTTCATGCATGACTGGTGACCCTTTCTTGACCTAAATGATATTTTCAATGATTTTGATTACCATCAGTTCAAATCTGATGTTTTTATATCAAAGTTCTTGTTGTTAACAAGTGTCTGAATACAAAGTGTATGATTTGTCAAATTTGAATAGGATTGATGGAAATCAACTCCCATTATGTAAAAAAAAAAACAAAGTGTGGCATTTCACCTAGCACAAGAAAAGGTCACCAGGTGTGCGTAAAGTTGTTCTTAGCTTGAGAACAGCTTGGTGAAACAACCCCCGTGCTCTATCTTATAAAGAAATTTGATTGATCACAACTGAGTTGCGACTGATATCAATTCTCCCTATTGCATATAGCTCTCTGAATCTGAACGTGTGTGGCACTCTATAATTCTTGGGATATGAACTTCCGGTTCACGAACATTCTATAGCCATCTTCTTGCTTGTGTCTATTCATTCTTTCATTAGTCCATCTACAATCAATGTTGTGGTAGGCAAAAACAACACCGTGAGTGATTGATGGTATATTTTTTCAAGTCCTTCGTCCACGTAACAACCCTTACATTTTAATATTACGAGGTTTACGAGGGTTGAAATTCTGTGCGATATTGCGTGAATTGAATACGTACCAAACTCTTACCGGAAGTATACGTCCCGAGAGTAATCAATCAGATATCGGTATTGCGAGGTGACATCGCTTGATATCAGCTATATGCGATAGGGAGAATTGTAATTGACTTTTGTACTTCGATTTTCATCAATTGCAACTTATTGCGAGTTGATATCGCTTGATATTGGCTATATGCGATAGGGAGAATTGTAATTGACTTTTGTACTTCGATTTATGTCAATTGCAACTCTTTATAAGATTGGTCCTTGCTCTCCTTCTCACCTTGCCCTCTCTTTTGGCCCACAGATCCCAGAGAGCGTTCAGCGCTGCACAGGTCGCCAGATGGATCACCCCCTTCTCTGGGCCAATCTACAGAAGGGAAGAGAGAAATCACACAAGAACTATGTAAATGAGCCAGGAGAATCGTGACACACTTTCTCATTATTTGTTTTTTTTTTAAGAGTCTCCCAACTTTTGAGATATTGAGAGAGGGTCAAAATTACCCCCCCCCCCCCATAACTCCCTCCCCATGCCCTATCCAGTCAAAACTTGCTCTCCAAAAGCCCAGTCAGAATAAGGTTTACACAACATCAAAATCTACACAATCATTTACAAATGCCCTATATCAGTTTATGACGTTTTAGAGTAGAGTACATCAACACCAGATGAGATGTTCTTTGGAGGTTCTAATTTTTAACAAATTTACAAGGGGGCTTTGGGATTTTACCCCCTTTTGTGCCAAAAATTAGCCCCTGTGATAACACATGTTTTTCTCAATGGTTAAAGTGAATTTGGATGAAATGGGAGTGGACCAAATAGAAAATGCTGCATTACAGATTGGATGCTCTAAGGGCCATGGATAAATGACTTCGTGGACAACGGTGCTGTATGTCTAAACATGGAAGGGATGTGCCAATGATGTTCAGGTCAGTTGATTCAGGCTGACCGATTTAGACCGGGACAGGCTTGTCACCATGAAGAAGATGTAGTTTTATACCCATCTGAGCTGAGATTCGCTGGTCAGTCTCCTCCAGAAGACAGCAAAATCTCCAAAGATGTCTGAAAGCTTCACGCCAACGATGAAAGGAATCAGTGCCTTCACCCCTGCAACAACTGTTACAAAGAAGAGAGAACAATTAAGTTATTCCACTAGGTCAAGTAGTAGCTATTGTGGTGTTGCGGCCGAGGTGCCACACGAATTCCCGTTGTTTTGCTCTAGCCACAGAAAAAACAAATTATTGGCTTCTCTGTATTTACAACTGATGTTAGATGGATCTTTGAGAGTTGTGACATTTTGCTTCCTGCTTGGCCCGTCATAAAGACACAATGAGGGATATAAAAACAAATATATACCACCTTCAGCTCGAGACAAGAGTAAAATCTAACTGCCTTCGATTTCACTGGCTTCACTCAAGGCCATATTAGTACTGCCTGGGTGGGGTGGAACCTACCGACTTCTGTGCCTCTGCCGATGGTGAAGGTGGGGCCGTGCCCTTCTACCCCGTCCCCTGCATCCGTCCTGATGATCACATAGGCACAGGAGTAGTCTGGGTCTGTGTGCTGGGAGAGCAAAGATGAAGAAAAAGACTAAGGGTGAAGGGTGGGGAAAACAGCCACCCACAAAATGTGTGTTATTAACTAGATCTGGGCCATGTTACATAAAGTTTTTCAATTGTTATAACTTACCACAAATGGTAACTACCATGGCAACAGGTGCGATAATGAATGCCCATTGCTTGCCTGTTGCCATGGTAGTTGCAACAGATGTTAAGTTAAATATAATTGAAAACCTCTATGAAATTTAATCTCATTAATCTCAAATCTATCCCTAACCTAACACATGAATGACTCACTGTATTAAATAAAAAAAAAATATAACATGGATTAAAATCATCTTTAAACCAGCTTCAAGAATATTCAGGTATATATTCTCCGTAAATGTGCAATACATGTGAGTTTTGAGCAAACAGAATTGTTCAAATTCACAGATATAGTCACGACTCTTGCTCCCACGCTCTGTACTACGCAGCCCGCTCACTGCGTGAGCTGGCTGGTCACAATAATCCCTAACCCTAATCCCCTTCTTTAAAGATTATAGTACATGTTTCATTTCCCACTTTCATTATATCCCCAACCTACACCCTCCCACTAACCCTAGCTAGGCGTCACGCATACCCCAGGGCACCATGATCGTGAGTACCCTGATTATAAGGGTCCTGTATATTTCAATTTTCTTTAAAAATCACCTATATAACCCTCAAACCACCTCTAGTGTATCACTGAAGTTGCATATATATTTTTTTTTTTCACTTTGGGTGGCTATCACAAAAGGAACTCTTCCTAACTGTGGTATTCTCAAATGCTGACTGTGGAGAATTGTTGTCCTACCTGTACTTGAGGTTTTCTTCAAAATGGTAATCCAAAAGCTCTCCTAAACCCCCTACCAGGTTATCTCCTAATATTATTGAAATTCATGAAACTAAGTAAGTTAGGAAGATGGGTATTCCAGAATGTGTATTTGTATGAGTGGAGGTACATTTAAGAGAGCCACCCCTTTTGTAAGCCACATAACTCACACACAAACAAGCAGAAATCCTCCGCATAAACCCATACTGCCATACAGGATTGATGTACGGGCTTGCTCGCAGACTTAGGAGGAATGCTAGGTGAAAGTTCCCTTGAGATAATTTCTTGATTGTGTTTAGTTAGCTCTTCATAAATAAAATTCTTTTCCTGCAGTTCATTTTTATACTTTACAGCTCAGCTGCAGGTGTATTATTTTTGAGTTAGACCATAGACATTGTTAGAGTTTTGACATGGAAGCCAACTAAAACTATGAACAAATTTAAAATGTACAGTGAAACAGAAATATGATACTGGAGTAATGTAAGGCCTACATGCTACATGAAATGCATGTTTTGATTTTAGGAAAGACACAGTCACACTCACACTGTGAAATGATATTTGAATTGGCACATGTGATGTTTTTGTCAGAAAAAACCAAGTAAGATTCAGAATGACCCTTGCACCTCAACAGTTACTGTACTAGTGGTAATGCTATCAAGAAGGAACCGCCCCCATAAGTATAACCCTGGTATTTTCCCTGGCCTTCGCCCCAATACGCGTAGAGTAGTATTGTATTCGAGACTGTTTACTCGAAATGCACAACACAAACACAATCATGCACGGCGCAATGGACACGAACACAGGCAACGCACCCAGCCGACACTCCAGGCGTACACATTCGCACAGGTCCTGTTGAAACCTACCGACAAACAAAACATTGGAAAAACTGTCCTACAAAGCTAATTGCGATTGTAAGCAATGTCATCCATAACCATACCATAGCATCAGATCCATGTCCTTCCAGAGAGGTTGGGAATCGTATGTCTTTGACATCCACGCTGACAATTCTCGTGTTTTCCAAGTCCTTCATTTCGCTAGTTTCCTCTTTTTTACCCGGTGAATTGGAAGTAAATGTCTACATTACACATGCACGGAACATACAGGCTCACATAGTACATACACAGCTGATAGGGTGTAGCCTAAAGTTCAGACGTTCTTATAGTGTATCATGCACCGGTTAACGAAAACCATGTCTGCTTCGCGACTTGTTCGCGCAGCGGCTGTAGTGTTAAGACTGCATCATTGCGTTGTTTTCATCTAACATTTTAACAATACGAAATAATGAAAATAATGAAGAAAAAAATATAATAAGACGTACATGCCCATGTGCTTATAAAGACAACATCTTGTAACCCTTGATCAGTCCCCGTGTTGTGTTTCACTGTAAGCCTACGTCTGACTACAAGCTACAAGTACAACCTAATCCTCCATAATTTAGAAATGCAAGATAATTTGCAATGTAGATTAAATATAAAGGCTATATTCTTTGTTTGGTATGATCCATGTGAAAACAGTATATGCCTAAACACAATGACGTATACACCAACCCAACCAAATGTGCTCCCAAATTTAATTTCAGTGAATGGGGGTCCCAGGCCTGTGGATGGTTGAACCAAAACTCGTGTAAGGTAGGCCGACCCGTCAGATACAATTTGTGATGGTTTTTTCATTTACACTAAACGTAAGCTAGGTAAGAAACAATGATCGTTGCATGCTTTAACTATTCCATAAAATGATGAACTTTTTTTTTATAATAACTTAATGACAAGGTTTACAGAATAACACGTTATCATTATCATACATTTTATTTTAAAAAAAAATGCAAAGTGCCCGGGCAAAGTGCTACAATTTAACTTTTAACTTGCCTGGGGTAAAACCCCTCTGTGCGGGAGGTTTTCTCTATTACAGTGTTCTCTATTACAGTTTGGTGGCAAATTTGCGAAAACAGCACATTACCCCTTAGTCGCAAAATGATGCGACAGTGGCAGGTTAAGAGTTAAAGAGGAAATGAGGAGACAGTTGAAGAGAATAATAAAATTGGGAACAGGAGAGAAGCAGAAAAGCATAAGAGAAAAGGAAATAAGAGCTTTAAAAAGTGATCGAAGAAAATTTAACGTATTGTTGAAGAAAGAATCAGTCCGTAGTCTCAAACCTATCCCCACCATACATGTCTGTGCGGTTGCCTGCCTGCCTGCCTGCCTTATATTGCCTGCCCCCCCCCCCCTTCTCTCTCTCTCTCTCTCTCTCTCTCTCTCTCTCTCTCTCTCTCTCTCTCTCTTTCTCTGTCTATCTATCTGCCTAAGAGCCCTTTATACATAGAGTTTGGCCAACTCAGTTTCAATAGGTAGCAACATGGTGAATGTGCCTTTTTTGCCTGCTTGCCCAACATAGCGACACGCGCATGCATGTTGCTACTTCTTGAATCCGAGTTGGCCAAACCATGTAAGGGCTCTGGTTTGTATGTCGCCCTCTTTAGCTGCCTCTCTCTCTCTCTCTCCCCCCCTCTCTCTCTCTCTCTCTCTCTCTCTCTGTCTGTCTGTCTTTCTGTCTCTCTGTCTCTCTGTCTCTCTCTCTCTCTCTCTCTCTCTCCTTCTCTTTCTCCCCTTGTCTGTCTGTATGCATACCTGTATAATGATGTGCATCTGTCTGCTCTCTCCTTTGCCCCCCCCTCTCTCTTTCTCTCTCTCTCTCTCTCTCTCTCTCTCTCTCTCTCTCTCTCTCTCTCTCTCTTCTCTCTCTCTCTCTCTCTCTCTCTCTCTCTCTCTCTCTCTCTCTCTCTCTCTCTCCCACTCTTCCAATGTTTATTCATTCTGTTCATAGTTATAATCCTGATAATGTTTATCTATCTTTCAATCGAACCGTACATCACCTTGCCTATCTTTCCTTAGCCTTTAGCCAAGGCATTCGGCGCTGTTATACCCCAAAATGTGCCGAACGAGTCTGCATACATAAGACTATCAAGCGAGGCGCTTCAGCGCCGAGGCCTTTACGAACTTGCAATTTAATTCTTTTGTTTCGTATTATACGTCCGCTACCAAATCGGTAGATAATGAGATGCAAAGGAGCTTCGCCAGGAAGCCAGCCAAACCACACCTTCTAATCCAATAAACCAATCAGAGTAGACTATTTGAGTAAAATCATGAATATGCATGAATTCAGCCTTGATTGATCGATCATCTTTGCTCGCTCGAAAAACGAACATGGCTGGCGGCGAATTCGAAGAAGACATCGTATCAAAAAGCATTGAATATGCAGCTGGAAGGTTAAAATTGTCAAATATTAAGAATTTGCAGACGAAAGCTATACGATCAGCATTGAAAGGTGAAGATGTTTTTGTCAATCTTCCAACTGGCTATGGCAAATCTGCAATTTTTCAAGCCATTCCGCTGTGCAAGGACTTTGTACGCACAGCAACTGTCGCTGCCAGTGCTGCAAGCACACAAATCCCATCGGCATTCCCTGGCGAAACTGGCCAGACTTCTGCGGGAGGTACTACTTGCAGTCGCGCTGCTCTGTCAATTGAAGTGATCCATTATACGCAGGGTAGAAGGAAAAACTAAGGAGAAAATTTTTTCCAAAGTTATCTAGATAATAAATTTATGAATACGTTAGTCAGACTTTAGATATATTTATGTAATAAATTTATGTTCTATTGAGATTTGTACCAGAATTAATTGATTATTAAGTACATTATAATAACAACACCCCCACTATACAATGAACGAATCTACGTAAAACATCACGATGAAAACATTACGATTGGTCGCGATCGTCAATAGCTGCTGCATATGTAATACCCTCGTACATATGCAAATATATAATGAGCTTTTCAAGTTAGCAAAGGCCTCGCTGCCAAGGCAGCTCGCTCGCGCGATCACTACCGTAAACGCACACTGCTTTAGTCTTTTTTCAAACCTTAGCTTGTTCGGCGAGCGAGGACTCGACCAAAGGCTAATCTTTCCTTAGATACATCCTAGTTGTCCGACCCCTCCTATCATACCAACCTATCTTTGTCTGTATGTCTGTATGCCTGCCTATCTGCGTGTATTTATGTATGTCGGTGCCTCTGGATATAGGCTCCGTGAACATTAATGTATCGATATATCTACCCATTTATCTTTGATATCTTCATATTCACGTGTGTTTCAACCAATTGCCTTGATGAGAGCACGGTGACATGAATGCTAACAGTCAAAATTTCAAGATTCAGGTCGGGTTGGCACCTTGATATGACTCCACAACATTAAGCTTAGGAACCTTCTAGATATTCCTCACAAAAACGCTGTATCATGCTCCGTATACTATCAACATAATCAAACGATATTTGGTAAAAGTATTTTGCACATTATATTACGACACCCATGACATCAACGCGATAATGAAAAAAGAGTCGAATTTCTGCTTAAGCACGTTGAAAAAAAAGTGCAAAAACTTTATCTCAATTTCGCAACCCGCGCCGCCGGAGGAGATTAATCGGTGCACCAAGCTCGTGACCGCTCCCTTCCTCTGACCTTCAATCTTGGTTTCCAGTCATTAGGCCAGCGCGCCTCAAGGTTATTCCCAAGGTGACGGGCGCTAATGGGGTTCCTGTGGAGAACTTCCTGGCAAATCATGCCAATCTGGCGTGTTTAAGGCGGATTTGGGCTTGGTTTTTTTTCCCCGAGGATGGTGTACGCTTGGTTTGTTTCCCCAAAATGTATGACTGTAATAAATGAATGAATCCATTCTCCACAATAATCACGAGGAAATTTGCCTTCCAACAGGATTACATAGTATTAACGTCTATTGCAATTGTAGATTGACATTACATTTATAAACATATTTATTGGACATAGACAGTGATCTTTAGCGCATCATCGACCAGTAATCATATCATCTAATCATTATTACTACAGACTGGCCTTTGATGGGATGAGGCTGGTAACCTAAGAATAAAGTTTCGGATTTCTGTCATTCTGAATGTTCAAGTACACGATTCAAGTCCATGGTTCAAGTTACGTAATATCTCTTTGAACGGCAGACCCCTCGCTGTCCGTGAAGTCCGTGAAGTTCTGATGAATAAGTTTACTCATATGCATGCATTGGTTGAGAGTCTATGCAGTGCTACTCCAAATTGGCGTATTTTTGTTGAAATCCCGCTTTCGTTGGTGCCTTTTCTGCGGATTTCAACAAACATTTGGCAACACTGTTTGATAGCAATCACCATAGCGGTTTGGCAAGGCTAAATACAACATAAAACAAAATTGAGGTATGAGGTGTCGATTCTTTGGTATGTTCGAAGGACAAATAATGAACGTGACATTGGCTTTGATTCCAGTTTAAGAACGTAAGGGAAAATAGGATATAAAGCTGTGATCACTATGGCAACGGGTAATTTTAACACGTGATAGATGACATCGCCTTGAACTTAGGTGGTTCTACATTAGGGAGATGTGGGCATGTGATAACAAGATGTTTTAGAGAAATGGGTTGTGTGAAGTCGAATCAAAGCAGGTATAACCCCTTCTGTGCTGTACTTTACACTGAGAGTGGTGTGTATTACCAGTCCAACCATGCATCAGCGGCGCATAAAGATATGAATAGAGAGGGGGAAAGGGGTTGGAAATTGGAGGCACGGTAGAGGGGTGGTTGTGAGGGCGAGAAGGGTGGGGTTGGGATGGGTGCTGGGAAGGTTTTGGGAATGATGACAGAAATTAAGAGGAGAAGGAGAGAGAGCATTGCTGGAGATGGTGGGTGGGGAGGGGTAGTTGTAGTGGTGGTGGTGGTGGTGATTGGGTTAGGGCGGGGGCAGATGGTTGGAGGGGGGGGGGAAGAATGACAAACTGTGTAGTGCAGTTTATATCATCACTTGTTAATATTTTACTTTTTACGTGACTTTACAAGCATGGGGATTGGAGAGGGCGACAAATCTTTCAAACTAATTTTCACAGATTTTCATGGCCTACATTTGAAGTCTGGATCAGTTGTTCCAGGGTGTGGTAGGCGACAGCTAACAAATTATAAAACAGGTGGGTTTATTTGAACGCGTTCCAACTAAGCGTAATGTTAGAAACCGGAGTAATGAAATACTAATTTGTATTGACGTTGGAGTTCAGAAACAAGGTCGATGACACGAGCAACCTCGCCATGTTTATCAAACCACTGGCGTTTGAAGTTCATTTTCATTATCATAATTATCCGTTGTTGTTTGTTGGCTCAGTTGCTACCACGTCGACCTTTTTAAAATACAACACAGACGGATGACGGTTTGATATCCCAATTATCTGATTGTGGATGTGCAAAATTTCAGATAGAATTTCAATCAATTTAATTTCTTCCATAAACAACATCAATACAAATAAACATTTACGATAAATTTCAAACATATATTTCAACTAAATATCGTTAACATATTGAATTAGCGCGAGGACGGAACGTTTTTCAGAAAAGGCTTAAAAAACGTTCCGAAATATAATGAAAACAGCACACGAAATCATCAAAATATGAAAAAAAAAATATATTGCTGAACAATGAAGACATAATAAAGGCAAACATAATTACGAGAAAAGAAAAAAATGAGGCCATACTGATCATGATCTAGCATATATCGTGGTAATGTTTCTTTAAGTCAGCACCAGCACCATTGACTTAATTACTACAGTCTTTACCTACCATTATCATTCTGATTGTAAACATCATTATTATCAATACACTAACCGTCAAGATGACATTATCATCACTATGCCAAACATCCGCAGGATCATCACTATCATCATTATCACAATCATTAATGCCATCATCGTCATTATTTCATAACTAGCTAAAGTGTTGTCATCATTGTCATTACAATCATTGTCACTATCGCCATCACCAACACCATCACCTTTAAACGTGATCATTGTCATTATCGTCATCATTGTCATTACCGTCATCATCTTCATCTTCACCATCGCCATCATCATCCCCACTCCTACCTTTATTTTAATCATCACCACCACAGCAATAACCATCAATATCATCATCATCATCATCATCATCATTATGATTATCATCACCACCCACCCCCCCCCCCTCCATGCAATAGCAATACATTCACACATTTGCATATACATACGTGCATCCACAGAATGGCACAAACAAACCTACGATAGCCTACACGAGCAAACGAGCACGGATAAAAACCTTCACTACATTAAAAACCATGTATGATCCCATGATCATATCAACGACCTAAGACATGTTGCATATCAATTTTCAATTATTGTAACTTACCATTGATAGTTACTACCGTGGCAACAGCCAATGAGCTCTCATTATTGCACCTGCTGCCATGGTAATTACCATTGATGGTAGGTGACAATAATTGAAAACCGATATGCAACATGACTCTGTAAAAAGAATATATGAAACAAATCCCATCCTGAAAAGAATAACATCGCTCGTAGTAACTATAACCATACTAGTCTTGTGTTACTATAGCAACCAAACAAAGTATAAACAGATGCGATTGCGTTTTACTCGATCTGTTTATTGATACCATTCCATCATTTTGGATCGCTTCGTCATTTTCAAGAATTCAGCGTGAACTCAATGAACTTCAGAATACGTTTTTAAAAAACCCACTGATTTAAATGTGCGGAAACTTGCGACTGCCACGTTCAACTATCATCTCGAAAGCATTCAAAATAAATCCCTCAACAAGATGAAGGGATGTTCACTAAGTCAACAAATGAGTTATTCGTGACCAGAAGATACTTGAAAAAAGAAAATGATTTTGGTGTATTTTGATAAATATCATGAAGCGTTAATCAATCATGTGTCGGATGAGATACTGCACTGTGGGTTTTAAGTGCACTAATAGTAATAAAATTGAAAGTCTACCCTGAATTTGAATTGGTTTAATTACAGCAGGACAAAAAATAAGTAAAGGTTTGACGAAAATCCCTCAAAGGATAAGAAAGCTAAGACTTTCATTTGTTTTGACGTCACTTGAAAGGTGCTCTCCCATATATCGAGTGCTGCATGATATCACAATTTGCCCCTTTTCTGTTTTGTGATAAAGTAGTAAATCCTTTTCATAGAGGTGTGTGTGTGAACACAAATTTGTCTGATGATATATCAAATGTACAGAAAAAATAAACAAAATATCATGTTAAGAAAATTGGCATTTTTTGAAAAAATTCAATCAGAGAACTTCTCAAGTGAAAAATTATATAAAAAAAATCATATCTTTATTTTACTTTGACGGATATTTATAAAACCTTCACAATTGTTCTCATCCTTCTGCTTTTATCAAAAGTAAGCCAAACGAACATGGCACATCGGGAATTAATTGGGACATCCCTCCGTTAGCTCTTAACGGGCCGTGAATGTCTTTTTGCAAAAGTAATACACATCAATTCCACAGAGCATTGTTATGTTTGGCGCACATAGGCTTAAGCGATTATACCAAGAGACCCTCAAGCAACGTGAGAAAGAATGATTATTATAAACAGCGTCCTCTTGTGTTCACATTCTCCGTTCTTCTTTCATGTAAACTCGCCAATCGTGTTAACTTTGTTCCCGTTGTGTTTTTTGTTAGGTTCTGTTAATAAAGTGCTCATCGTGCGTTATGATATCATATCGACCCGGTGACGAACGTGCGGCAAGCCACCGCAAGCAATAGTTGACACCCCCAATCGTATCCCCCTGTTACCCCTCCTCTTTCTCTCTTTCTCTCTCTTTCTCTTTCTCCCTTCCGTTCTCTCTCTCCGACCCCCCCCCCCTCTCTCTCTCTCTCTCTCTCTCTCTCTCTCTCTCTCTCTCTCTCTCTCTCTGTCTCTCTCTCTCTCTCTCTCTCTCTCTCTCTCATCTCCCCAACCCCACCTTCTGTTATCCCTCTCACTCTCTCCACACCTTCTCCCTCCTAGTCGCTCTACCTTTCTTTTGTTTTGTCTCCCTCTTTTCCTTTCTCTCCTCCCTTGATCCCTCTCTTCTTTTCTAACCTCCCTCTTTTTATCTCCCCTCCCCCTCTCACTCTCCCCCCTTTCCACTCTCTCCCTCTTTTCTCTCTCTCTCTGTCTCTCTCTCTCTCTCTCTTCCTCTCCCTCTCCTTCTCCCCCCTCGCTCCTTTTCTCCCCCCCCCCCCCTCTCCTCTCTCTCGCTGCCGCTCTATCTTTCCCCCCTCTCAGTCACCCTTTTCTCTGTGTCTCATTCTCTCCCTCTCTCTATCTCCTTCTCTTTCCTCCCCTTTCTCCCTCTATCTCTATCTGCTTCTCTCCCTGCCTCTCGCCCCCTTCCAGTCTCTTTCTCCCTCTCTCTCCCCCTCTCTCCCCCTCTCTCTGCCCACATGAACGCTTGACTGCGCCTGCGTGAGGAGTGCTGTATGTAGTCTGCTAGCTCTGCTGTGCGCGGTTTAGACTCACAAAGCTCAGTGCATTAACTCAACGAACGTACAGTCAGTCTTACGCGGGCTATATCAGAGTATATTGCCCAACACGAAAACTCGGTGATATCCGTTTTGGGAAATTTGAGCTTCCATAGAGCACAAGTGTTGGTAATCAGACGTCGGTTGTGTATCGCTGACAAGACCCTGCGGAAGAGTGGATAGCTCTATATCAGAGTAAAGTAAACACTGAAATCATTTGCACGGTAAGTTTATTGGCATGAATATGCTTAATTTCATCTCTATAATCTCTCTCATACCCTTTGTTTTCCGCAATCAAGATCGAGCTGTTGTTTGTGAGCCACAGTCTTGCAGTTTTTCAAGTTAATATTTTTGGAACTTCTTTCCGCTTTATCATTTTCCTTGGTATAGTAAAAAGTAAGTGCATAGTAAAAAAAGTATATGCTGTTCATAATTTGACTCCCTTGGTCTTTTATACATACAAACAAACTCTACTATGTCACACATGCTTGTAGATTTACCAGTTTATAGAAGGAATATTGATACCGCGAAATTATTTAGATCTTAGTAATTTCTCTTTCATCACGCACAGTGTGCAAATATCGTTGTTTTTCTACACAAGTACTTTTCCCCCACAATATTTTTAGCTGCGTAAAATAACAAGCGTAAATGTTTACTTTTGGCAAATCAGTTTAGTGAGCTGAGTAATTTATTTGTTGATTTCACTCAAGTGTGACACTTCCGTCTAGAGCGCAATTTATAATAGCTGTTTTGTCAATAAGTCATGCGCTAATTTATTTTGTCTGCAACGAATAGAGTCAATATCAATTGAGTGACATTTATGTATTTTCATTTTTACTTACAACTATATCTGTTCTTCTGTTTCTTTATTTTCCTCTATTCAAAATAATGAAATAATTTCCAGTGTATTCTGACATTGCACTATGAATGCATACGAACGAATTTGCGGAAGAACAGCGATTTGCTGAGTCATGTTTTCTTTATTAAGCGTGAAGAATTAAAAATTTAATTGAAACAGCGTGCACAATGATAAGTCCGTTTTCAATCAATTTGGAACAACCAGGTCCCCCGTCTTACAAAGAACTGCGACTGATCTAAATCGATCGTAAGTCTACTCCCTCTCCTCTATAATACACAGTTACGATTGATATCAATCATAACTCTTTAAAAGACAGGGCCAAGATGTGATGTATTCGATATGATGTTTAACGTTTAATTCCCAATGATTCTCCCCTCAAACGCAAATATTTGCTTTGTTGAAATACAATTGGCTTTAAAAACAAATACCGTTTTCATTCTTTATATCTAATGTTGATACGAGTAGTTCAATCATTCGTAGGATAGTTTACGTCTCGTCGTGTTCACAATCACGATTGATGACGTTCTATCAGCTGTGTTTATTCAATATCATTTGATTGAATGTGAATCACTGGTGTGTGACCACTATTTAGAGTGACTTCCGCCCACCTTGTGGTGAGGTTTACATGCGTACATTATATTTAAGTTGTTGATATTTCACAGGAAATGTCGAGGTTGAGCGATCAAGCATGTAGTTCATTTAAACCATCAGAGTAAATACGGGAATGACAAATGTCAATCTTTAATTGCTGCAACAACCATTATTGTCATGAAAACACATAAAGTCATAATTCTGCAAATTTGAACAAAATTAATAATTTATATTCTACTGCACTGCAAAATATCATAAATGTCGCGGTGAACAACTACGTACATGAACACAAGGGTTTTCAGTCTTGATTTGAAGTTTTCTAGTGATGATATTTCTTTATTTCTAGTCATGTGGTTAGTCATTTGTTTTCAAGAGAAAAGTATATTGAGATTTGAATACTTTAATGTTAGAGGTAATGTTGAAGGGGGAAACTTGAATCATGCTTCTAGTCAGTCATGTTAACAGTTAACTTTTCGTGTGCCTTTGTTGCAAGTTGTGCACAGTATTGCGTGTAAATCCAATAGAGCTTGATTGTGTCTGTCACACACGGGGTTTACAACGCGATAGTGGACGCTAAACATGACAACATGTTTAATATCAGACCTAATCAAGAAGTGCCGAGGTTGTTTTTGACGCCGAATGTACGCCTTCAAACGGGGCATGGGTACTGTCAAACTGAACACACCGTTGTTGTTATTTTCTATTAGTTCATAGATGTACAGTGCACGTAGTATTTGCAAAAGAGTTGAAAGATTGACTGGCATATAGTTGGTGTCCATCGCAGACACTTAATATGCAACTCGTGTTTTGAGTAATTTTCGATATGTCTCTCGTTACTCTTGTGTTCATACTAAATTATTAGTCTTGACATTCACTCATACTCATATTAGAGTGTTAGTGCCCTTATTTTGTCCTTCAAAGATGTAGCTTTTCAAGACGGTGACATATGTCTATGACTGTGCGTGGAATCAACACGTGTCATTGAAACATCCAGGTGAACGTGACACAATAGCGCATGCATCGCATTGTTACAGTCACAGTCACAGTCACAGTCACAGTCACTGTCACTGTCATAGTCACAGTCACTGTCACTGTCACAGTCACTGTCACAGTCACAGTCACAGTCACAGTCACAGTCACAGTCACAGTGACAGTCATAGTCACAGTCACAGTCATAGTCACAGTCGTGATAATCTAACACTCTCCACTCAAACTTAACAAAAATGTGCAACATATAGCAAAATAGCGCAAATACTTCGGAAGGCAAAAAAACAGTATTCCAAGATCAAGTTTTTGAAATGTGCAACTTAAAGGTAAGATATCCATGTTGTAGACAAAAAAAAAACTCTCAAAAATAATGCATGAACCACAAGAACAGTATTTAAGATCAAGTGTATAAATAATGTACTCTCAAGGCAGTGTATCAATTTTGCAAGCAAAAGCAGAGTTGTTAAAACACCACACGAAAGTTTCATGCAGATACCACCAATACCTTGATTTGTTACGGCTATTGGGACATAAATACAGCGAATTAATTTTGCCGAACAAAACAAATTCTGTAAATTTTTGCCTAAATCGTAGAACAGTATTTTAAGATGAGGTTTTTAAGATGTTCAACCCAAATGTTACATAACCATTTTGCAGACAAAAAATAATTGTGTAAAAAAATGAAAGAGGAACGAAAACAGAAAACAAGTTATTTTTATTTAAATATGAAACTGAGCAGTGCCGTAGAATTCAAGGAATTCCTCTAAAACATATTTCCTTTAAAACATAGTTAGATGTTGGTGTATCGATGGTGAAATATTCCATAAGTGGCACGGATTCAATGCAGCACGACATTTGAAGGTAATAACGACAGCTTCCGTGTGCCCTTATAATCATGTGCCTATATACGGAGTGAGTAAATAATTGAGTCGATTCAAATGTGAGACTTAACGTGACATTAGCATGTCAGAGGAAGCGGCGATGGTCGTTATTACGAAGGTTCTTTATCATGAAGGTTCGTTATTATGAAGTCTCGGTATCACGAAGGTCCATTATCATGATTATTCCGAAGGTTCGTTGTGGGTTTCGGAATAACGAACCTTTACAATAACAAGCTGTAGCCGACGAAATAATGATAATGATAATGATACTGGTTATGTATATAGCGCTATTCACAATGTATCATAGGGCTGAATTGAAGTGAAATGAAATGAAATGAAATGTTATGAAATGAAAGAACGACGGAGACCTCTCTTCTTGCCCCTAAATCGATGCACGTTATTTATGTCATCTGACTTTGTCAATATACAAAAAAGCAATTGAGAATTGGTGCGAGTTTTTTCTTCACTACCCCCCCCCCCCCCCCCCATCGTCCTTCTAGCCCTCGTTTCAAGTATCTGCTGTCGTTCTGTTCTCCACATTCTCCTCTTTCATCCTCATTTCCCTTAACCCATTAAAAGCAAGATACCCTGGTTCTCGTTGTGTTTGTATTACCCATGCACCAATGGTGCGAAATAATCATGAACCTGGGCATAACTTTACTAATTTAACTGATTTGTATTTTTTTTTCAGAATTTTTGCAAAAACTATACACTTTTTTACAGTGTTGCAATATTATCATTTCCTAATGTGAGCTTTACAAAATGTAAAATCAGCCTTCTGTGCACCAAGTCAGGAAAAGCCCATCGATTAATTACACATTTCAGGCACCATTGGTACTTGGAGGGTTTTAATTCACGATTTGTTTGAAAGAGAATTCCCTCCACGGTTATCGCATTAATTTTGTGACGTCCTTCTAATGAATACAACAATGGACAAATCGAATGGGTCACTCCAGATTTGTTCCGAACACCCATTCCTAAGTCTACATATTTGGTTCGATGAATAATACTCAAGCCATTTCTTTTTCTTTCTTTTTTTTTGCCGTGATTTTTTTTTCATGAAAAGGTCAACGATCCTTGATCTAAATTCCCTCCACCGCCCTACTACACAATGCACGATTGGATCACAGTCCTTCATCTTACGTATCAAGAACACGAATGTGGCGCACACGCTGAATAGCATTCAAAGACCAATTATCATTCCCGCACTTATTCCCTCCTCGGTAAATGGTGTGTTTTGGGGGCAACTTTTGTTTGCAAGGGAAGTACAACAAGGTGTACATGTAATCTAGGGTCATTTAATTCTTGTCTGTCCTGTTCTGCGAGCGTTGTTTGGGTGCGTGTTCCTGAGAACATTCGTGTAAATCTGAGCAAAGTAGATCGTTGTGATTCAGTTTTTTTACAGGCAGGGAGGCTATTGGGCTGTCACGTGGTGAGGCTTTAGAGGTTGCTATGTTCGTTTTTTATTCTCTAACATGCACGGCTTCATGGTAGCATGGCTTCAAGATTGGATTCATAATCCAGATCGTTACTAAATGAGGAAGTTCACCCTGAAATTATTTTGGTTTCAATAAAAAGAGATAAATGAAAAACATATTAGTGAAGGTTTGACGAAAATCGGTTAAAGGAGAAGAAGGTTATTTTATTTTTAAGTTTTGATTTTGTAACGTCACATGCGAGGTGTTCTACCATTATGTTGTGTAAATTGTTTTTCTAAAATGTGCGTTTTCTCACAAAGATATGCATCATTTTACTTTTTTTTTTTACACACGTACCTGTGCGAAAAAAAAAACCGTTGTTAAAAACAGAAAAAAGGCAATTTATCGACTTATTTTGTACACAACAAGATACACGATATGCTTGTGTTTTTTTTTACATATAACAGTCTCGGGATAACCAACCTTCGGAATTAGATCATCACCATTCTTAACAAGCCACGCCCTTAAGGGCGAAGGAGAAAAGTCTCAACATTTGAGAATCATTAAGAGAGAAATCACTAGTAGCATCGATGACAACAGGGCAAGGAGAGAGTTCTTAATTATCTTGAAGAAAGTAGCATCATGTTAAACAACGTTTCTTTAATACAAGGTGTTCCCTTTGCAAATCAAACAAATAAAAATGTGTACAAAAAAACACGTAAAATGGAAGAGGAGCTGTATCAGAAATTCCCTTCAAATATAAGAGCTGGACTCTGACTTGCGGCGAAATTATAGCGATCGCTAGATTTTGAGGAGGTTTTGGGCTGGTCGTCTGAAACCTAAGATCCGCACCACAGTGCATGCGTTCAATGGAAGCATGCCCGAGGTGCGCATCAATACGATTGTGAATGTAGACGACGGCCGCTAAGTTTCAAAAGTAAACAGCGAGAGTTATTCACTTTTCCTGACAAGGTTGATGAGGCTGTGGGTATGAGATTTCACACACGTTATCGTTGATGCTGATCAAATTCGTGACTTTTGCAAATGGGTCGCAAGCTGCTTTAGAAAATTTTACTAACAATCATCCAGGTATGTCGTTGGTGACGAAGTTGATCAAGAAATATGGATTATGAACAAGGACGAAGAAATCTTGCATACAAAATGATCTAAAACGGTCAGTCCAAAATGCATATTACTGTGCACAGGTTGTGACGGTGGTCGACGCAGTTTATCAAGATTTATGGTTTATGGACAAGGACGAAGACATCTTGCCTGCAAAATGATCTAAAACGGTCAGTCCAAAATGCATAATGCATAAGTTGTGACGGTGGTCGAGAGAAATTGGAGCAAGTGCGCAAGATGACAAAAAGTATTAACCTGCCTTTAAGAACCTCTTCAAGACTCGCTGGCCTTTTACTCAATCCATGGCCCCTACCGTGGTCTCTCGCGAATGAAACTTTGTAACGGTATAAAGGATTTTACGTGCAAGGTTGTCATGGTTGTATCGCTCGTTATTTAAGCTGATATATGCTCAAATGTCCGTACAGAGATTATTCTTTAAAAAAATCCCAGTATTACATGAAGGGAGGGAATGGGGGCACCATAAGAAAATTCTCCATAATCAATCGGGTTATCTCCCTCATTCCCCCCCCCCCCTTCTCTCTCTCTCTCTCTCTCTCTCTCTCTCTCTCTCTCTCTTTCTCTCTCCCTCCCTCCCTCCCCCTCCCTCTCCTTTCTATCTCTCTCTCTCTCTGCTGTTTTTCTATGCGTGTGTGTATGTGATAACCATCAGAGTAGTGTGTTTCTGTGACATAATATGCAATGATCGCAAGGCCGGGATTGAGGCATGTTTGTATATCGGACAAAGATAGTATTCATACTTCTGATTAGGAAGAAAAAAAAGGGACATAAAAATTCAGACAGTTGCATCCATCAACAAGAAGCCTAACAAATGGGAACTACCATATTTTGCGAGTGAGTATGCTATAGCTATTTGTATGTCCGACAAAGCATTACTCAATTGGGGTGTGGATGTATAACTTTGTGCAGAAATTCCTCTGTGGCGCACTGAGAGTTCTCCAAGGATGTTCGGCGCCGAGGTTTAACTCTCTCTCATTATCATCGTCATGAAAATGTGTAGTAAGGCAGTAGGTTTTGAAATGCTTAGTAATGTAAGGGTTCATAGGGGTGTTGTGAACTACTAACATATTCCCAATTAGCTCCATGCGTACCAGGATGGTGTATAGATAGATAGATAGATAGTGGATTAAACCACTGGTGGTACGTTAAAAGGATACTCTACCCTGAAGTTTAGTTGGGTTTAATAAAAGCAGAATTGTGAAAGAAACACAAAAGTGAAGGTTTGACGAGAATCCGTGAAAGGATAAGAAAGTTATCATCTTTTGAAATGTCAATTTTGTGACGTCACGTGCGAGGTGCTCTCCCATGATGTTGTGTGCTGTATTATTCCATAATTTGCTGTTTTCTGTTTTTTGACAATGGAATAAATATTTTTCACCGGGGTTTGTGTGTAAAAACGTGTTTTCATAAGAAAATAAGTAAAATAAATAAGTAAAATGATGTACACATGTGTATCCTTTTGAGAAAATTGTACACAACATTTGGGAGAGCACTTCGCAGGTGACGTCACAAGATCAAAACTTTAAAAGATCATTACTTTCTTATCCTTTGACAGCGTGTCATCAAATCTTCATTTTAATGTTTCTTTCCTGTTTCTACTAATTTTGGAACCACCTGTATTTAAGGATGGACAATCCTTTTAACGTTTAATAATGAACAAGACAGCCAAACATATTTGTGCGATGTGTTTAGTTTTATTACAAGGTTGCCATGGTTGCATCTGCTCTGGCGACCACCTGTACATAGAAGGACTACCTGCACGTAGAGCACACATTTTCTGCAACTCATGAACAAAGTTTGGATCAAATCAACTTGCACATGAAGACCTCTTCCTCATAAAGGCCACGTTTCCTGGCTTTCTTGATCCATCTTAATATACAGGTTTCACTTTACTGTAACACAATCTCATAACAACAAATTAAGCAAAACCGTTAACGAAATCCTGCCCTTTTTCCTTTTTTAATGTTCTTACTTTAATTTGTTTTCTTCGCGAAATGTAGTATCATTTCCTCTGTCACGTGTGTAAAAACACTAACCATAATGACCATAAGCCCATGGTAATGGCCTCCTCTCCTCGGTCGACCTCTGCTGATGTACATCGTTTGTTGACAGAGGAAGTTACACTCTTTCTGTTTATTTCTCCGCCCGTAGCGCCCCGTTCCCATGCTGTTGTTGGTCTTGTTTTTCATGTCAGTCGAGATTGACAGTTGAGGTTTGTTAACATAGAAGCTCTTTCCCGCTACCGTTTGTCATAGCGGTCTTTCACTGGAAATCCTCCCCTCCGACGGAACGTGGACCCCCTTGGCATATATAGTCCCGGGATATAGTCCCATGGTTTGCCGCGCCGTGAAAACACCGGCGTCAAACCGGAAGCGCTTTGCCGCTACCGCCGGCTATAATGACCAACTTACTGGGACTCTCCACTCCGGTGAAGAAGCTCTCGGTCTTGGCATTTACAGTTCGATATAAGAAGCGACTGTCATGATTTCACATTGGCATTATGTATCTTACAGCTATAATGTGCAAAATATATAGAAAAGATACCGTTTAATTATCATATATTGTTTTTGTTCAGTTATATGTTAGTTTATTATTTGTGTGTAGTTGTAGTTCTGGTTAGATAGTTGAAGATTTAGTTAGGAGTCTTCGTGTTACTGCATCTACTTACATTATCCGTATTACTTTGTATCACGGCCTCTATGAAAAACAGCCTATTTGATTGATCGAGGGCCTTTATCGTGTTTGAATTAAATAATAAAAACAATTGCCGCGACGGGGAACCGCTAGCAATAAAGTACCGGCGGCGAGCGGTGAGCGGCAACGGCATATAGCCTCCGTGCGAACGCATCATTAGAAGGCATTTCGCGTGACTCCTACGCCCTATATCCCTCTCGCCACATTATTTGCGCAGAGGTAATGGACCACTGCGCCATATCCGACAATTGGTATTGATTATTTTGTCGCCTCGTTATGGACGATTCGTGAATCTCTTTATCTCTCCCGTCCGCAGAGACGTCAGCATTTTGATGGACGTGCGAATAATATATAAAATCAAAACAAGATCGACATGACAAAATTAAATTTTGAAGCATGTTATCCGGAAGTATCGTTTTTGCATACGAAAGTGGATGACAATTTTACCCGAGCTTTGAAAATAATAGATAACTTCGTGTCAAAACTACCATATTGGATGTGCTTCATTCATATGTGAGAATGATAGTTCTCTTTGGTTTCATTTCATTTCATTTCAATTTGACATGTTTCTTTATTATAACTACGGAGTTTATGCAATGTAAACGTATCATTTAAATATCGAGCATTTAAATTACTTGATCATATTGAACGCTTCTAAACTTGTTATTGTTGATAACAGTTCCCTCCAACACGCCCATCCTATGATTGTAAACAAACAAATACAATTAAATACATAAATGTAAATGTTGTGAGTAATTAACATTCGCCGACTTGGAGTTGACGATCTGAATGCCAATATAGTAATTTATTTTGCTCTTAAGTGCGCTTGAGTTAATTTTGTTCCAAATTCACATGAAGGATGGTTGTTGGTTCCTTCAATATACCATTCAGAATAAAACTTCTCAATGTTTACTTTTTTTCTGTATCACAATTTATGATCAGCATGGAACATGTGGAAAGGCACATTGCCATCATTCTGTGAGAAATATTCACAAACAACACATATATTTGTACATGTCTCGTAACTGACACAATTCTTATATGAGTTATATTCTTCATAGTGTAAGAGTTGTGAACTCAATACTTGTTTTGACTTTCTAAAGCGGCTAGAAACAAAATATGACGTCATACCATCAGACACACAATCAATCGTAATGGTGTGCCTCTGTACAGCGTATTACATATCTGGCTTTTCATTTAGAGAGATTCTTCTCGGAATGCGGAGGGGTGGATTCACAGTGGGTTTGTTTCGTACTTTTGATGAATGATGTAGGCTGGTTTTGAGGCTGCTGGACATTATATTCTACGCCAAATTGTAAAACAGAGTCTAGAATTCCCAAGACTAGCCACCTTCCTATTATGCCTTTCATTAGTCTAGGCTACATGGCTGGGCGAGCGGGAGGGGCAGGAGAGAATGATTAGTCTACTCCAACAGACCTGTCTAGTGAATAATTCGGAAGATACTTGGCCGAGAGCTTAGAAATGAGGCTAAGTGTGGGGCCGCCCATTATGATAGAATCCGCCCTTTCTAGAAAACAACTCAGGGTCGTCGGATATTATCTGATACCTTACCTGGCGTATTTCAGCATCCCTGTGGAATATAGCGCTCCTGTTAGAGGATTTTATTGCATAATTGTCATCTTAATGAGTCTGGCTTCCAGCCTGTTTTGACACTTCTAATCTAAACGAAAAGTTAAAGTCTGGCTCTAATTATCATAAGACAACTCCCTTCATGATTCTCCTCTCACGTCAGTCCGTGTTGACGCGGGTCGGAGAAGAAATTATGAATGATTAGTCTACAGCAGCCAGACTCATTCATTATAGTTAGGATTAGAAAAACCAAAAGAGTCTGAAAACCAGGCTGCGTGTTTACTGGAAAAAGTCGGTTAGGTTACTCAAAACAAGGATTAACAATCGCAATCCAAATTATGTGCGGTTATTTTACCAACTACAGTGTACATTGTAAATGCATTAGACGATTCTTTGGTAATTCTATGAAAAAGACCTTTATCTGTAGCTAACCGTACAATGACATTATCATGCTTTAGAAGGATTCGCCTGTTCCAGTTATCGTCGCTATCATATTCACAACTACCAACGCCAGCATATAAATCATTATTGAAAATATATTTTTTTCGTAGATTTAAATGTATGCAAACTGTTAGAAACTCTGAATAAAATACCTCAGCGGTAGACGTTCGAGCAATCTTTAAGAAATACAAATAACTGTGCTAGATTCATTCAAGAATCATTTTACAATTCCAAGAAACTTTCTCAAAGCGAAATACATCATTTTCATAACTATCACCTTCACAACCGCCACCACCATCATAGAGTACTTGAAAGTAGATTTCTGGCAATGGTAAATATGCATACGTAATCAAAGGGGAAGTTAGCCTCCGTGACAAGGTAAATCTGGAAAGAAGACGAGCGGATTGAGGAAGAAGTGGGGTAAACCAAGTAATAATAGAAAGTCTTAAGAAAAGATGAAAACAAAATCGGACATTGCGCTATACGTAAGGTTACATTCAGTAGTTCATTTGTATTTATACTGATATCTTGACGCAGTGTAACACATATTCTGGCAGTACACTTGCCAACATATTACATTCATGCTGGATTGATATTGGTAACTTGACGCATTGAAGCGCATTAAAGGGCAGGTAACATTCACTTCCATCGAGACTGCTAAAGAGACGCATCGAAACGCGTTCGTAGATAAAGGCAGAATGGAAGATACGGGGGGAGGGGGAAGTCTTCATTGGCATATCAAATCGTCTAATATCGTAATACATAGTGATGGTCTCTTTCCTGAATTGTTTCCTTCGAATGCACGCAATTGTTATGTTCGTTAAAGGTGATTATTAATATAATATGAATGATAGCTTATTCTAATACAAAGTATATATCAACAAGATTGCACAATGATTGTAAAATGTAACCCTTTCAGTACAGCCGCGCAACTTCAAAACGTTATCGACGAAATGCACGTCTTCATGCCATTATCAATGGGAAGGTGCTATTTCGAGTGAGGTTGGGGAGAAGGAAGATCCATTTTAAGATCATGAGAATGTATAGCCTGTCTCCCGGGCAGTTAAACATTTCTGATCCAGACTAAAAAGTAGAGTCTCTTCCTCTAAGACTAGTCACTGCAGTTTTGTGTCACCCTCTGTTCATAGTCCATCCTCGAGAATGATAAGTCTTCTGCAGCCAGGCCCCTGTTTTAACTCTGTGTGTGCCATATGTGCTTTTTCTCAAAAATAATACACACAAATCCCATAGAGCAGCAGTTTATCTGGCACACAAAATGTTAAATACATTACATACACATCATTCCGATTTATTACATGATATGAAACTGTTGATTTTACCGTGTTATGTCTTGGCCATCTAATTTGTTAATAATGTTCATATGTTTTGTATTGATTTTTTATTGTTGTTGTTATGTTTTTGAATTGTATTTTTTGTTTGTCGGTCAGGGCCCTCAGTGACAGCAGTTTTATACCTGAAGAGGCCACTTTGTTTCAATAAAAGTGGAAATAAATAAATAGATAAATAAATAAATAAATAAATAAATAAATAAATAAATAAATAGATAAATAAATAAATAAATAAATAAATAAATAAATAAATAAATAAATAAATAAATAAATAAATAAATAAATAAATAAATAAATAAATAAATAAATAAATAAATAAATAAATAAATAAATAAATAAATAAATAAATAAATAAATAAATAAATAAATATTCTCGCTTATAAATGTCCAACGGTCTGGAAATCAGGCAAGAACGTGGAGCTAGACATCTCCTCGGCCAGTCAGTGTACAGGTTTGAAACGAATGACAAGCACTTTTTCGGCCAGAGCGATTACGTAAACAATAGTCTGGCCAAGGGCATACCATCACCTCAGTTGACCTGAGTCCTGAGCCTGATGTTACTAGTCTAGGTTCTAGACGTATTTCATCAGCCCGATTCCGTGTACACAGAGCGCGACGGAACACAGAGCAACGATATCGAGTGATCGTGCGATCGCCAGCCTGGAGATTTTTGTTTTTCCGACCTGGCAATTCTCGGCGATCGCAACGATCACTCGAATCGTTGCGCTGAGTTCCGTCGCGCTCTGTTTTCCTGAATTCGGGCTGATAAAATACGTCTCGAACGTAGACTATGTGTTCCTAGCAATGGCTATGTTTGTCTGTTTTCTTCTAGTCTGGTTTCCAGGCTTTTGGGCATTAATAATCCAAACTGAAACAGAGAGTCTAGTGCTCTAAGACTAGTTACTTAGACATTATCTCTTTTTCTCAGTGTGGGGAGCCGGAGAAAAAAAAAGGTAGAATTTAGGAATGTCCAATAGCCTGGAACGAGCGAGGAGTGCAACAGATTTGGTGGATCCAGCTTGCAGTTGTGCGGTATAGTGGAAGAAGGGTGTTGCTGGGGCGGGGAGGGTGTGGCTGGGACGGGGTGTGGGTGGGCCGGAAACAGAAGCGATGATGGAGAGCGGATCAGCCATACGAATAAAAAAAAATCTTAAGGGAAATAGTTGCAAATGTTGGTGGTATACAGTACATGCATGATTTACCGGGTACGGATCACATGATATTATTCCAGCAACATCTTAAGGGACAAGCGAAAACAGTGTCTGTTGGTTGAGGACATAACGTTGTACGATATTAATTAACGTACAATATATCTTATGTAAATTTATACCGGATACAGATCAAGTTGGTCATCATTTCCAAACATTTTGGGTAGGAGAAGCATTATCGGCTCGTTAAACGTTAGATGTAGCTTTACATATAGACATGATAAAAACAAACAAAAACAAAAAAACCCACCCGCTCAGCCTGTTACCGCTGTTTCTTATCACACACGTCATGTGCTCTGCTTTTCGATATTATTCAAAGTTGCATTGCCCTCTGCAATGAAATGTTTAATTCTATTATCACCATTTGCATGAGGATGTGTGTCGAGGCAATGGTGTTTTCAAATGATGTTTAGTGTGGTAATGTTCGGGTCAATGCTTGTTTGATATGTAACCAATAACTGCGTGTTTATCCACACACACCACCACCCCCCCCCCCCCCCACTCTCTCTCTCTCTCTCTCTCTCTCACTCTCTCTCTCCACGCACACCTCCATTAAACGCTATATTTATGTGCAACCTTCTATATTTACCGCATGCTCTAGTTAGGTTGCAGTTGCTACCAAACTGTAACGAACATGACAGAGTGTTTTTTTATGTCATGCCCCACTTCAACCAGCCCCCTACCCCAGCCCAATGCCCCTTCTCCCCCTCTCTCTCTCTCTCTCTCTCTTCTCTCTCTCTCTCTCTCTCTCTCTCTCTTTCTCTCTCCTAACCGTCTTACTGGTCCCTTCCCTTGGCCCCTACTACTCATTACGACCGAACTCACAACCCCTCCCACAAAACACCCTCAGTCCAGGGCTGCCCCCGTGTCCCCAAACCAGTCTAGACGGTGTAGACGAAGGTGTTACGTAACTGCCGTCTGAACAGTCCAAGGTTGTCTGCGTTTTTATCTGTCTGGGACGAATACCATGGGGGTCTCTCTCTCCCTCCCCCTCTTTCTCTCTCTCTCTCTCTTTCTCTCTCTCTCTCTCTCTCTCTCTCTCTCTCTCTCCCCCTCCTTCTCTCTCTCTCCCTCTCTCTCTCTCTTGTTCCTCACCAGAGCTCGATTAAGTCATGCTGACACACGGTTTGATTACGCAGGTAGCTGATTGGTCAGATACCAGGCACAAACCAAGCACGGTTCATAATACTTCACATTCGTGCTTAAGGCGTGTTCACACAAGTTATTTAATCATGTTTCTTTATTGAATCAGAAGGCCAATTGAGTATGATTCTAGGAGGTTTGCAAAACACATCGCAAAAGATTTCAAGAAGAAACTTACACCGCAATTTGTCAACGCTGATTTCCCTAAATGCTGGGCATTTCGAAATCAATCCCTTCAATAAAGAAAAGGGGTTTTGCTGTGTTAGGTTTATCATCCTCGATCCCTCCTTTAGCTCGGACTTAGAAAAGAGGAGAATGATGACGTAACTAGAGCTAAATGTACTAGATTATGTCGGTCAGTTTGGACTAGGAATGTCAAACAGCCTGCAAGCAAGACTACAAACAGTTGGTATTTTTTTGCTCGTGTAAACAACGGTGGTTTCACTAAGACCCCGTATACAAACTTTATGAGGTACAAAACTAATCATCCGACGCTGTCACAAAATTATTTTCATCACAGACTCACAAAAGTGAATGATTTCAATTATTTGTTGCGATTATTGTTTGGACAAACCAAATTTACCATA
>OZ022586.1:15952628-16129357 GCA_963669155.1 Arbacia lixula | reverse complement strand
CATAAACATCCCAATAAAAGTGTAATAAAATTTGAATAAACATCCCAAACTAATTAAACTAGTTTTATTGGTGTCCCTTTTGTTTGACATAGTTCAGGAGGCAAACATTGGATATGTTGATATCATAAACAAATAATTACTTTGCTTGTTTTAATCATTTTAGGCACATTTTGTGAGTGGGTATGGATACTGTCGACTTCAACCACACAACGTTATTTTTTTTTATCGATGTCATATGTGTTTGACATGTCTCAGGAGGCAAACATCAGATATGTTGATATTGTACCCAATAATATTTCTTTGTTTATCTTTATTCGGTGTAGGCACATGACTCTTTTGTGAAGTGGAATTGATACTCATTACGTCCACCGCAAAATGAGCGCCCCCACAGAAACTACTCAGGCGGTCGTGCGGCGAGATGACGACCCACAACCTAATCCAAAACGCCGGAAAAATTCGGCATCGTCAAAATCGCGGAACGGCTACAACGCGCAGACGGACACCGCTCGTATTTCGACATCGACAGAACAACCGAGCACTGATTCCAAGCCTATTGGAGGGAGTGGTACCGATAACGGCAACGGCGTTTCATCCACATCATTGTCATCTTCAACGCAGACGACGTCGACAGTAGAAGCAACACAAATGTCGGTATCTGGGACAACGTCTTTGAACGGCGCTGCGAAGACTGTGGAAAATGCCTCCGAGTCAGACCAAGCAGCAACAACGGACCAATCACATTCGGCGTTAAAGAGGAATCAATTTGGGGAGATCTCCGATGGACATATGTCGCCCGATGATTGGTTGGAGCAATGGCGGAAGGGCAAAACAAGATTCACTATGAAAGTTCCAAATAGGTATCTAATCATTATTGTTCATCTTTATATTGCTCTGAAAATGATATGTTGCACTGATTGTAGAATAGGCCAATTTGTTTGGGAGAGGGAGAGAGGGAGAGAGATGTTTCTTTGCACCATGATGTTCTACTACAAGTTGATATCCATTTCATCATTTTGAAAGTGTGAATGTATTGATGAATATATTACACGTATCATGTACATCTACCATGTCTGCGTGATTATGTTCACATAAAACTTCAAACAAGTTTCGTACACGGACGCCTAATGGTGCTGTACTTACAGCGGTAATTCCTATACAGATCTGCACATCATGCACGGAAAATATTTAGTTTGATATAAGTTAACGACAGTTTGTGTTTTCTTTTAAATTCATTCCCAACCCAGTCAACCAATCAACCGATGAAGAAAAACATATTATATAACAAGGAGAGTTGTTACATGTTAGATGAAATTAACATTCCAATATAGAGAGTGATGGAGGGAAAGTGAGAGAGGGGGAGGGAGAGAGAGAGAGAGAGAGAGAGAGAGAGAGAGAGGGGGGGGGGTAGAGAGAGAATGGTAGAAAGAGATATTATAGGGAGAAAGGGAGAGAGAGCGGGAGGATGGAACGAGAACAGGAAAGAGGGGAGTGGGAGGAAGGGAAAGAGAGAGAGAGAGAGAGAGAGAGAGAGAGAGAGGGAAGAGTAAGAAAGAGAGGGGGGGGGGGGTGAGTGGTGATAATAAGAGGGTAAGGGAGAGAATGGGAAATAAATTGCCAATCTTTCTTTGCACTATGATGTTCTACTACAAGTTCCTTTTCTCGACAGAATGTTGGTGAAGCACATCGACCGTCTGGTGGAAGGAAAGACAACCCCGTCCTTCTTCGTGCCGTGCTGCGGCAAGTCGCTGGACATCAAGTGGTACGTAGAAAGACTTTTATGTCTTCTTCTTATTTGTCCCCTTCTCTCCCACATTCCTCTTTATCCTCCTTTTCCCCTCATACTTCTGCTTGTGATCCTTCTCATCTTAATTTCCTTTACCTTCTTTCATCTTCCCTTATAATTCTTCTTCTGTTCACCCTTCTCCGTATCGTTAATTTCATTTTGCCTTCCCGCTTTCAATTCCCTCCTCTTGTTTTTTGCAGGGAACAAAACGAATTAAAAGGTGGGAGTATCCATAAACATCCATGATTAGCTATGGATTGAGCGGAAATCAAACAAAGAAATGTTGTTTTGATACACACGGAAAGAGAGTTAGGCGAAATCAGGTTTGTTTTTCGCTCATAAATACGCAATTTATCAAGACAATCAGCAATGAGGCATGATTATGCAGTCTAGACGACTCCGGCTTAAATTGCATTTATAATTATTTCAAACCATAAATATTTTTCCGCTGATTAATTTCACTGATTTCAACAAAATTAATGACTCCCTTCCTACGTTCTTTGCTGTCAGTCAGTTTTCTAGCCTCATTTCCAGGCACAGACAGTATTTATAATCATAATGGTATTTAACAAGTAAAAGTAAAATGAATCTGTTTCAGTATAAGGTAACTGTGGCGATCCGAGAATACACGTCAATGTGTAACGATTTTTACGTAAAGTTACGTAATCAGTTCAAGTTTTGGCACTCAAAGGTCAATCTCCATCTCGTCCTCTACCCCACAGGCTCTCAGACAGGGGCTATCCCGTGGTCGGAGTCGAGATCGCCGAGCTCGCATGCAAACAGTTCTTTGAGGAACATGAATTGGAATACAAGATCGAGGATATCTCAGGTGGACCAAAGGGGAAGTTATTCAAGGTAAACGAAATAAACGTATCACTATAAATCAAATCAAAGATTCATTGATGTTATTCCTTATACGTGCAAGACAATTGTTCAAGATTAAACATTCAATGATTTTTTTAGGTATCGTTTTAAGTTTAGTGAAGATTAATTTTATTTCATTTTGATCGCTTTAGTTTATTAGCTGCATGAATATGCCAATTTTGATGGATACCAAATCATTACATTGATTCCTTTATACATCTGTGTGTCTGCAACTTAGTCAGCTAGTCCTACTCTATAATGTAAGCATATTTATTTTCCATGTGTGACAACGGGCAGTTAGACAGCGACAAAAAGTACAAAAGACATAATATACAACTTTTTATCGAAATTACATGTATTTTATGATTTGAATGATAATCGGTTGAATAATGCTTAATACGTTATGATCGATGATTGCAATCATTTATTCATTATAATGCACATATTGTGATAATGATCTTAATGTTGCTGCAACATAGATCTGAGGGTGTTCATCATGCCTATTCTCCCTTTTCCATCAACCCCCTCCCCCTCACCCCACCCACTCCTGTTCCCCATATCCCCTTCCCTTACCCATCACCGCCACACCCCTTCCTTCTCCCCCTCCCCCTCCCCCTACCTCCCCCTCCCCCTTCCTTCTATCCCTCTCCTACCTCCTCCCCTCCCTTCCCCCTCCATAAATTTCCCACTCGCATCTCCCTATTTCTCATCCCTTCTCTCCCTCCGTCCCCCCCCCCCCCTCCCTTCTCCACTTCCATCTACCTCTCCCTTCTCCTCCTACCGTATCCACCTCCCTTCTCCCCCTTCCTTCCTTCCCTCCTCCCCTGCCTCTTCCATTCCCCCTTCCCTACCCCCTCCTTCCCCCCTCTCTTCTCCCTCTCCACTCTGCCCATTCCTTCTTTCCTTCATGTCTTGCCCCCTTTTTTCGCCCTGCCCCCCCCCCTCATCCTTTCTATCCCTCCGTACAGCCATTCCCCTCATCCCCTTTCTTCACTCCTTCCATTCCTCATCCTTCCCGCATCCTCCCCCATTTAATTGATTGTAAAAGTCATATCCGGAACAACCTACCTGAAGATGCTGAATGTGTTGAATACACAGACTCAACAGAGAAATTCAAGAACATGTTATAAACATAACTTTTTATCCAATGGCGACAAATTTCTTTGAATTCAATTTATATTGACTAATCACTGTAACTGCCCACTTCCTTCTACCTATCTTTATCTATATTTTTTCCGGCGCATAGCGAACCTTGTGGCGGGTGATACTTGCTTATTAAGAAACGTATACTATCAAAAGCCCGGTGTGATAAAGGTTAATAATTCCGCACCCTTTGTGGGGTCGTGATTTGCCCATGTGTTTTGCGGTTATGTTGGAAACGGGGTGAAAGTATTTAGAGAAGGGATACGTTTATGTGATGCCAAATTTAGTACATCATCAACCAACATGACGAATGTGCGATTACATGAACACGACTTGTCTTCATTGGGCTAGACCGACGTTCTGTACGACTGTTTCTTTCCAACAGTACATGTAAATACATATATATGCATATTATATTGATTATGACGGCTTGTGAGAGGGAGGCTGGTACACAGGTTTAACGTAATGATATTGTGCTTTTTCAAGTAATGTTAATACAAATACATTAGGCGTTAAAGTTAAACATTGATGTGCCAAGCAAATGCTCACAAATGGGATGATGTGTGTATAAGTGATGTGGAAATGGAAAAGGGGCTCATAAAGGGTTAAATTATTTTATCTCCACCCCCCCCCCCCCCATTCCGTCCACACATAAACCCATTTCCAAACACAAACACGCACACGTAAACACATGAGGTCTAGAGTATAGCGCTTATGTTTTAAAAGAACAACGACAACACTATGGATATTTTTGTCGATGCGTTTTATCATTCAATCTACAGCAAGAAGCACGCTATTCTTACTACTAAGTGTACATGTTGTATGCGCTAAACACATTTTTCCAAGTTTGGCTATGTTGCAAATTTCCTAATTGTCTCATTCATGTATACAAGGTGGAGCACGCTATCTTTACCACTGGGCATATGCCTTAAAAATCTCTTGCAGTTTGGCCGTGTTACAAATTCCCTAGTCATGCTAAAGTGTCACTTTCAGGAAAATGTCTATACTGGATTGATTGATTCATTCACGTATTTAAACACGATTTTAAAAATCAATACGAGTACTGGTTTGTGGTAAAAACAACATGTGAAAAGTTAACCCAAAAAATGCAGAAGATATATACATAAACAAGTGAACTATTCAAATATAAATGCAAATATTATCGTAATTTGTGTTATTATGATGTAACGATGAATACACACGATGTGAAAATGAAAGGAAAAGATGAAGGAAACCGTAGTGTCTCGCTTCATTCCTCACGTCTATCGTTTCTCCTTTGGCTTGTTCGGTGTCTATCATGTCTATTTCGTGACAAAATGTGCTCCTTAATCCTCGCTGAGTCACGCCATCAGTAAAGAGGCTTCTCGCGACAGGAAAAATTAATTACAGGGATAACTCGCTGAGATATTCTATACCGACACATGATACCTTGTGCCACCGAACTCGATTAAGTTAGCGCGACATGATGCAGCAAACCTCGTTGGAAATGATTTTGTGCATAGCGGATTCGTTTTTGTGTCGAAGGCATCGTCAAAGTTCATTATCATGCAATAAGAACAAGGGGAGAATCGAAATGCAGCAAAGCTTGATGAAATTGTTTTTTGTTTTTTTGCAAAGCGGGCTCGTTGTTATGTCGAAGGTATCGTCAGAGTTCATTCGCATGCAATAAGTACAAGGGCAAAACTCGAGTAAAGCTTGACGAAATGATTTTGTGCAAAGTGGGCTCGTTGTTGTTTCGAAGGCATCGCACAAATTCATTCGTTTGCAATCAATCACCCATCAATGACATATTGAAAGAACCCTCTTGTCTTCCCTTCTTTTCTGTTCTCTTCTCCTCTTCCCTTCTGTCTCCCCCTACCCGCCCTCCCTTTCCCTTCTCATTCTCCTTTATCCCCCTCTATCTTTCTTTCTTCTGCTTCTGTTTCGCTTTATTTCTAAGAAGACAAATTGCGTTATTCTGGAAACAAAACAAGAAGATGATAATCAAATATAACTACAAAAGGATAATTACAATAAAGGAGTACAAATAGAGACTGAGAAAAGGAGAGAGAGGGACAGAAAAGATGGATGGGCATATATATTGTTTATCCTGCTTCATATTCTCCATATTCACTTTATACATAACCCAAAATTCAGATATCAGGAAACGAAATATTTGGCATGTTAAAAGGGCAACGTAAGTTAAATCAATACGATAATATAAAGACAACAGTCAATTATTACAAATAGAGAACGAAAGAAAGAGACGGAGGAGGGGAATGAAAAGAATGAGAGAGAGTGAGAGACGGAGAGAGAGAGAGGGGGGGAGAAAGAGAGGGAGAGAGAGAGAAAGAGAGAGAGAGAGAGAGAGAGGGGGGGGGAGGGAGAGAGAGAGGGGGAGGGAGAGAGAGAGAGAGAGAGAGAGAGAGAGAGGGGGGGGGGAGAGGGGGAGGGAGAGAGAGAGAGAGACAAAAACTGTTTTATCTTTAACCTTTCAGTGCCATATAATCGATTGCTCTGTAGGATTTTTGTGAATTATTTGAGAAGAAATTCAGTTAGCACACAAAGAGTTTGATGATTTCATGCCATATCTGACGTCATACACGTTGTCCATTAATTACTTTCTGCCGTAGCGAAAGACAATAATACATTCCAGACAAAATTGCATTTGTGAACGTCCCGGTGACAATTAAGTACTCAGACACAAATTATTGAGTGTGCAAAATAGAAATGATTGAACATTGACTCCGACACCGATTTTTTTAAGTAGGGCAATTAAACATGATCGTCTCCTTGATGTGATACAGATTGTACGCAGAGCGCGATTCCATTAACACCGTCCATGCTGGAGTGTACCTTATCTGTGTGTACTACCAGCGTGGAATACGCGTGAGGTACTGGCGGGGTTAATAGCGCCGCTCTAATGAAGCCGTAAGGACATATTTGATTCGTCACGGTCAAGATTGGTAGTTGCTTTGCATGAGATGGCCAAAGTACTTATCGACAAGAACCTTAATTTTGAGAAACTGGAGTGGTTAGAAGTTTGTAATAAGTACACTTCGTTTTTTTCTTTGTGTTCGATATATCATATTCAACATGAGACCATGAGGTCATAATCACAGTTTTACTAAAAGAAAAGAGATATGTACAGATGTAAGGATTCACCTAAGTGCATAAAAGCATACACAAATCATTTTTGTTGATGAAATGACGCTATGAACACATGATGGCGCTCTTCAGATATACCTGTGTAATACATTGAACATTTTCAGATTTCCCGATTTCTACCACGAGATATCATCAACTTAGAGACACGTCATGTAGTAAAAGAGATTAAAATTTTAAAAAAAATGCAGAGAATAGATCCATGAGAAGATAAGAATAAGTCTTACAGCCCCGCGTTTCACATTATTCTCCAAGCAAAGAGTGACAAGTTAGAATGCATTAATATTTGAAAAAGAAATGATGAGATAAAAAGAAAGAGATGGAGATGCAGGATGAGAGAGAGAGGGAGATTGATAATGAGAGACATAAACATAAAAACGAACATATTAGGGTCCCCTTACATAAAGAAAGAATGACGCTTTCTTACTCGCTTTGCACACACACAAGGAAATCATTCAAACAATCACAATCGTAGATATAAACATGAATTAACAAAATTGATTAATGAAATCATAATTGTAATTATACCGTAGGCATACATTCAGATATACAAGAATAGATGCAAAGATTGGAAGGCACATAATGAATACCTATCGATACCTATCAATGAATTAAAACCAGTTTCTTTATGTTTTTCTCGATTAGGGGGTCGACCGCGACATCAAGCTGTACGCCTGCGACTTCTTTAGTGTGACGAGCGACTTTCTAGGCGTCTTCGACTGCATCTGGGACCGTGGTTCGTATGCCGCCATGAACCCAGACGACAGGCAAAGGTAGGGAAACTGTCTTCATCATTGTCGTCATCATTGTCGTCGATGTTGTGGTCTTTTAATCTTTCCTCCTACTCCTTGTCTTCTGATTACCTCCTGATCTCCTTCTTATCTTTCCACTTCCACTCCACTCTCTTTCTTTTTTCTCCTTCCTTCCTCCCCCCCCCCCCATCCCCCCCCCCCCACCACTTCCATCTTGAGTCGTTATTCTTCCTTTACCATCATTCGTCCTCATCGCCCCTTCTCTTCTTTTTTCTCATCCTGATTCTACGCCATGTCTCTCGTCTCTTCATCTTGATTCGTTTACCTTCTCATCTCCCTCTTCTTCTTACCTCTTTACATCACAGCTTCATGTTTCATCATTTAATTTTCATATTTTCTGCTTATCGTGACTGCATCATTATCAGAGTATTCCACTTATAAAGTGTCGTCGTCATCGACTTAATGTCATTATCATCATCTTCACCTTCACAAGAGTTGTCGTGTTTTAATTCCATATCAAATTCCTAAGGTTACCAGTGGTCATGGTCAACATGTAATCTAGTTATCTTCTTATTTTGCCTTCATGATTTTTGTTTTTCCTTTTATCTCCTCATTGTCCCAATAAATAAAAATAATTATCTTACATTTTATGTTGAAAATGGTTAGGATCAACAAAACATCTCTTGAGGTTGATATCGTACTAACGAAGACCTGTGTAAGTTCAATGCAATGTATATTCGTTTTTTTTCTGGGATAAGGTATTGTGACGTCATCTCCAAGCTCCTGAAACAAGACGGCCGCTATCTCCTGGACTGCTTTGAGCTCGAACATTCCGTTTTCGCTGGTCCCCCGCACACCACAGACCCAAGCGATCTAGACAGACTCTTTGGTAAGCGAAAGGCCTTTTCCTTTCACTCATTTAGCGCGTACTAGCGTTGAAGTCGATAAAGCAAATCCATCGAGTACAATACAAAAACAATAAGAATAGAACATTTCCACGAACTACTAACAAATAAAAAAGGGGATCTAGGGTAGAAATGCAAAGAGAGTATTGTAGAGAAAAGGGAAAATATGGCTACAAAAAGAGAGATAAATGTGGGTGCAATAAGAGAGGTCGATGTTGAAGAAGACATTATCAAGTTAAACAGAAAGGGAATGATAGAGTAATCATATTCCACGGACCATAGTGTGATTTAGAAGTTCTTACACCCAACCATAAGGCGAGCTACCATTTGTGTCGATTTCAAATACCATGCATTAGGGCTGCTACCCACTCACTTTTAGTTTTTTAATTTGTTTTTCTATATGTATTTTTGTTGTCATTGTTGTGTTATTATCCAGTGAGTAAAATAAATGAAACTTGAAACTTAAAACATTTACGGAAAAGTCGCTCGATAATGCCTGCGCAGCCACATGCAGATTTTGTTTGCGCTCATGTCCGCTACCGGTCTAGCACTAATGTATGCGACCAGCAGAGAACATGACTGCAAACACAAAATCCGGATGTTGCTACGTGGTGCATTCTGGAACGACTTTCCTAGTTACGTGATATGGAGAATTCAAGGCGTTGTTCCGGGATGCAATCTTTCATACGTTATTTTCTGTTTTCCTCGAAAGCGTCGTTCAAGGTGGAGCAGTTGGATCATGTGGATGCGATGAATGACTGGACGCGCTCGTGGGGGGTCGAATATTTCTTCCAAAACGACTTTCTTCTCACGCCTTCCAGCGAAAACACCTCCTAAACGCAACCCAGTATAAATGCCGTGGTTAGCCACCTTCAGGAACTGCTTAAACGGTGTGGAGCAATCGAGCCTTGAGTACAACTTGGGCGTAAAGTATGGATAGTAAATCGATAATATAGATAATTGTGTACGGAGGTTTAACGCAAAAAAAAATGTACTTAACCTGGACTTTGTGGGACGTCAAACAAATTTTGTGATGAAATCAATCATTACGTGACAGTATCAGATGATTTATTTTTCGCACGTGACCTTAGTCTACGCGTTCTAATTTATATCACCATTGTGACTTCGGGCCAATATCACAAAAGTGTGCATTTTACAACAACAACAACAACAAGAAGAAAAAACGTTTACGAAGACAAAATGCAGTAATCAGTAGGCGGCGCTTTTTTCTTTTAAATAACATTGAATGTCTGCAAAAGGGACATAATAACGTTACGATCCCAGCCGCACAATCAGATTCATGCTGTTAATCCTGTTTGTGCTACACAAAATAGCACTCTAAGTATTTTGTGTGCATTACCTGTGATGAGCTACACAATGTAGCACGCAAAGAGTTAACGTTGTGGCCTTGTGGCTTTTATTATGAAGAGTTTGTTTGCAAAAGAGGTTAACTCCACTTTACACCGTTCTGAGAAAAATAAACTTATTTTATTTTCCAATATTTGCAATATTCTTATGCGAAACTAAATTGTCATGATATACTACCCTACCATTTGGACAAAGAGAAATCTACCTGTCCTCGTATTTTTTAAATATTTTTTTTCCAAAAATTACCCTCGTGGATCTAGCCCCTTTTGCAAAAAAACTGAAATGAATCTAACCCCTTTTGAAAAATAAGTGATTTTCCTTCTCTATCATGCCAAGCCTACAAGCACCATTAACCTTTCGCTCCCTCCATCTCTTTATACCAGTTTCTTTAAGTATACATATGTATATAAGTTTGGAGCATTTATATGTTTGGTCATTCAGAAGTATATATAAAGATGTAATGCGAGCGGCTTAAAATTCACTGCTAAAGATGCAGTTTATCAAACGAAAACAGGAACAGTATCATTCTATGAAACTAAGGAGCTCCAACTATTAATGTAATTAAGATGTTTTTCACAATCATTGTATGTATCATAATGTAGATAAAGGACTTACGTGTCTAACTATTTTTCAACTAAGCTGTGTTTTATCATATGGATATGAAATGTAAGGCAGTGCCGAATGCACCAATTATCATCAATAGATGGCAGCAGACATTTGAACGCACTGACGGGTCCGTCGTCTGGCATGAATTCTGTGATGCGATTTTCTGTTAGAAAAAAAAAATACATCCGTGAACACTTACTACAGTGCATATGACATGCATCGACGATGGACAGTAACCTTGTTTACCAAGACATTGTGAAATACGCATGGTTACTTATAACTATACCTCTCATGGATTGTATGACAATAATCATATGAATTGGTTGGCCATATTAAAACTTGTTTGAGAGTTTTAGATTGCTACAACCGTGCCTGTGACACTGGCGCGAAATTTCTGCATCATGTTGTGAAATTCAGGTGTATGTGACGTAATTATATATGTATTGGGTTGTTAATAGCAGGTGTCAGTCACAGTTAATGGTAAAGCAATGCACAAGCGGCACGCTGAGAGTTAATATCAATGTTATCCAGTATGTCTAAAACACGCACAATTGATCAAATTTCTGCTCCGTAAAGCACTGATAGATTGATGTACATCCTACCCCCCCCCCCCTTTTAGAGAGATACAGGAGAGAGAGAGAGAGAGAGAGAGAGAGAGAGAGAGAGAGAGAGAGAGAGAGAGAGAGAGAGAGAGAGGTAGGAGAGGGAATAGAGAAGGGGAAGAGGGAAGGGGGGGGGGCATAGAGATGGAGAGAAAAGAGAGGGAAGTGAAGAGAGAACGAGGGAGGGGAACATAGTGACAAGAGAGACGCAGTTATACATGCATAAAGAGAGGGAGAGGGGAGGAGGGGGTAGAGCCGGAAAAAAAACACGGTGGGGCTGTAAAGGTGGCGGGGTGGGGGTGTGTGTGTGGGGGGGGGGGGGGGGGGGGAGGAGGAATGGAGATAGGGGAGGGGGTGAAGGAGAATGTTAGAAACGGCATATTTAATACATGTATCTCAAAAAATGTGTTTTCATCTGTATGTTTATGGGATACATGTATAATGTCACCTCGAATTTGTGTAAGACTTTGAAGCCTTGTCGATTAAATAACCAAACCGTCAATGTGTGTTTTTAACACATATTTCTGTATAAAAGCATGAGCTATCTTCATCAATGTAACATAGATACTACCAAGGTCTCAATACTTCCATTGTTGAATATTTTAATAAATATTGTGAATGAACAGCCTCTGTGTTTTTTGTTGTAAGATTGTATGATGTCTACATACCATATTCAACGATGCTACATTTCTGGCTAGGACAAGGCTTGTAGCAAGGGTTTTGGGTATTGGGTAACATTTACCGCCAACTTCTCTTAAAGAAGGGTGTTGTTACATGACAATAATTCATGAAATAACATTCATACAAGCTCAATTTGTACTCATCTTGTGGGGAGTATTTTTTGAGAAATTTGCGATTTATTGAACACTCCCCCCCCCCCCCCTCCTTTCTTTAAACCCCCCGTTGTCTCTTCCTCCAACGGTAGCCCCTTATCTTTTTCTTTCTTTGCCTCAATATTTCTATTCTGTCCCTGTGTGTATATGTGTGTGTGTGTGTGTGTGTGTGTGTGTGTGTGTGTGTGTGTGTGTGTGTGTGTGTGTGTTTGTATGGGTATGTCTCTCTGACTCTCTTTCTTTTCTTTCCCTTTGCCTCTCTCTCTCTCTCTCTCTCTCTCTCTCTCTCTCTCTCTCTCTCCCATTCACCCTCCACTACCTTATCACACATTATACTACATGTGTATAAACAGTTAATTATCAATTGTTGGATAAACTTTGATAAAACGATAACCGAACACCTTGGAAAAAGACACAAAATACACAAATACACACTGATGGCAATATTAAATACGTGTACATTAACATATTGATGAAAGAAATATGAATGCAGTGTTCAAATCCCTTCTTAGCTTTGCCAATAATAATAACAATCTGTCTTTTGCTTCCAAGCTCATGTCAGTGCCCTGTGGGCATGGTGAGGGATGGCGTATCAGTTCTTGCACTTCTCGTGAACAATCCTAGGTCCGTGTTCCTCATACTCTCCTTTCTGGATGTACATATCTCTAGAGATTTCTAATGATGCGAGGATGGAACCCCCAATCCACGGGTCCGTCGGCGTCCAGACCCTGACTCTCCTGTTTAACATGTCGGAGCGGGCAGCGAGGGATGCCAGTTCTTTTTCCAGTCTCTGACGAAACCCCGTCATCATTGACGTTCCGCCGGCGATGACGAAGTTAACCATTAAGTTCGAGCGGAGGTCGACATCGCAGTTCATGAGGCTGTCGAAGATGAGTTCGTGGACGCCACGGTGATTGTGTCCCGCGAGCGAGGGCTGGAAGAGCAACTCGGGCACGCGGAAGCACTCGCTGCCGAGGTCGATTGTTTGGCCGTCCGCGAGACGGTGCTGGTGGTGACCTGCGATCGCGGCTGTTGCCGTGATCAGCTCCTGGTCGTAGTCAAAAGCGACGTAGCAGTGCTGCTCCTTGATCTCGCGTACGATGTCCCTCTCCGCTGTTCGAGAAAAAATGTAAATATATTGGTCAACATACAAACCTAAGCAAATCATGACAGACATTTTTTTCAGAGATAATTTCCATCGCGACTGTTAGGTATGTAAACAAAATAGATCGTACAGATGGCTTTCCCGTTACTGACACCTAACTATAAAGCACAAATACAATCACACAAGCTGTGTGGTTAAGCAAAAATCAGTACACTAATATACCATGAATAAGAAAGATAATAAGGTAAACCAAGAAAATCAGTACATGTTATTACCCAATCAACTCGTCCCCTCAATATACATCTTATATCCTTCGTATGCGTCCCTGGTGATTAATTCACTTATGTTACACGTGGGAAGGGGTTAACTAATAAATTAATACACTAATATACCATGAATAAGAAAGACAATAAACTAAACCAAGACAATTAGTACATCAAAGTGATGACGTCATCATACTACATAAGTTACCGCTTATGACGTCACCATACAAAATAAATTACCGCTTGTGGCGAAGGAGTAGTCGCGCTCTTGTAGCAACGTAATGAGGCCGTTGGTCAGATCACGGCCAGCGAAGTGGACACTCCGCATCGCTGGCGTGATGACGTTGCCATAGTACACGGGCACGATGTCGATGACACCGTCGCCGATGACGGTGTTAATAGCGTGGGAAGAGCCCGAGGCGTAAAACGCTAGGATGGCCTGAGTGACCACGTGGAAGGCTGGCACGCCTTGCTTCTCGAAGAAGATCTGAGGACGTTGTCATGGTTGCGGAGGATGAAGAAGAATATATGACTACAACGGAAATGACCTAAATAATATATTTTGTTTGCTTTGTATCATTTTTACGAAGAGCAGAACGACATGTGGTGACTAAGAATAAAAATACAATACGTTATGATAAACGTGACATATGATGATGAACATAAACGAGCCGCAGAAGGAATTGAGGATCAGTCTACTGCAGCTAGGAGAGTTGATTAAATATTGTAGTTTGGTTTGAAAATGCCCAACAGCCTGAATATTACAATGCCCTTACTTCCATCATTTTCTCTCTCTGCCCCTTGGGCGTCATCAGTGCATCGATAAGGAGTGCCGGGTACTCAGCGGGGGAGGTACGGAGTGCTCGGTAGGCGTGCTCCCATAACTTGTCCACGTCGTCCCAGTCGCGCACGATCCCGTGCTCGATCGGGTGCCTGATGCTCAGGAGATCGCGCTCAATCTGCGCCCGCTCTCCAACGTACGTGTCATACTTGCAACCCTGTGCAAATACAAAAAAAAAAATAATAGGGGAGTGTTAAACTGTTCTATAATTTATAATTTATATTCGTTAGGGGGCGAACATGGAAACTGTTGCGCTAAAACAATCATTTCTATATTATCAATCACCCTGCTTATACATATATTTGAACTGAAAACAACGCCATTCCTCCAAGTACTAAACCGGGAAAAGGCCATCGGCTTATTACACATTTCTTGCAGTCATGGGGCTTGAGGGGTTAACTCTTTGCGTGCAACATGTGTATTTAATCACAAGAAATACACACAAATCCCATAGATCACACAGACGGTTAATACTGCCCTACTCTGGCAAAAGGAAACAACTAATAAACAGACTTTTCTTGTAAATGAGCAAACTGTGTCTGTCACTTGCATTGGCATCAGTGCAACACCACAACATGTTAGATTGAATATCTCGCAGCAACATGAATATTTCTGGTCCAGATTTTGGCCGTATGTAGGGAATGCTGGGTACAATATACGAATACCAATAACGAAGATTTGAGGGATTTGTCACTTGCTTCATTTTGTCAGAGAAGGGCAGTACAGTCTGGGAAATACACTTGTTTATCTGCATCAGATACAAATATGTGTTAAACCAGGGTTGGTTAAACTCACGTGCAATTTCTCTACTTGGGGAAAAAGCCGAGTTGTGGTTAGCATTATTTTGATTGTTAAATTCAATCAGTTATATTACAGGCAAGTTTAGCCCCCGGGGATGAAATACATTATACCTCATGATTAGGCCGTCCAACAATGGAGGGGAAGATGGCGCCGGGGTTGTCCTCGCCTGCGATGCCGGCTTTGATTGACCCGGATCCGTTGTCGATGACCACGGCTTTGGGGAGGTCGTCGAACCCATCGGACATGGTGGCGATCGTGTTGATTCACTGGAAAAGCTTAGAAAGGAGAATCCCCAATAGAAAACAATGGTTATAACATAATGAGAAAAGGAAAGATATATTTAGCTTTTTCTTGACTGCAAGATTCAGTCTACATTCAAGTTTTACTCTACGGTGTCGCTGTAGAGGGGATACGTCTAAATACATGTATAACAACAGTGTACTGAGAATGGTCACACTGCCATACGTAGGCCTCCATAATATATGGTAATTAGTATAACATGTCCTCATACGAGCACATGAGCAGTCGTGGATTTTGAATATTCGTGAGAACAAATGTAACCTTGAGAGTAAATTGTAATCTTACTTTTGTAACTATGTTGCAACCTTTGCTTTAACCACGGACCTATTTGTAATAGCTGGCCTCCATATTTTAACCAAACCCAGGGTTACATTTCTGGACAAGCCTGACGCTCAATCAAAATACCCAAATGTGAGGTAGTTACCAAGAAGGCAATATTTGGCATGTTCCTGAGTTTTCACTCTGAATCTGAACATGAGGAGGAGAGTTCATCAGTTTCTTGTACTGGTTAGTAGAAGACCTTCATTTCAGAGTTGAGGGGGTGGGGTGTGGGTAGGGTGCCGAAATAACAGGAGTTCATTTCTAAACCAATAGAACCAGTTGAAACGATCATGAATATTTATTAATCACAATACATGCCCAGATATAACGATGTCTTACGTACCGTGACACTAGACATGGCATAATTAATATTCACGTGTATGTACACTATGAATGCATCATTATAATTTAGCAAATAAGATTGTGGGTAGAGAGAGAACAATAGACCGGTTTACTAATGTAGTCAAATTTATGGATGTTTCTTCCCTCGGGGCCTAGTAACGAGTTATTCCATTACCCTGTACCTAACAGTGGTATATCAGTACTTGGAATCCACTTTGCATACATTAGTTATTGCAATGTCGGGCAAACCTCGGGCAAGCATTCCGGTTGTCAAGGGCAACCTATGTTAAACTGGTATGCATACAATTTTAATATGTTAGTAAACCGGTCTATTATAGACGTAGCGGAGAGAGAGAGAGAGAGAGAGAGAGAGAGAGAGAGAGAGTGACAGGGAAGAAAAATATACAGCCAAATGTGATAAACAAAGGAAGAGATATATTTGGTTACAGATTGAAATAGGTAAGAGCAAGAGAGAGTGAGCTGAAATCAATTGTACTTAAAGAAAGAGAGAGAGAGAGGTGCAGAAAGGAAGAGAAAATGGGCGCACGGAGAGAGGAACAGAGGGATGGAGAAAAAGAGAAAGAGAGAGAGAGAGAGGGGGGGGGGACGGATATAGAGAGGAAGGGAAGGATAGAGAGAGGAGGATATGGAGAGGGAGATATGGAAAGAGAGAAAGAAAGGAAGGGAGAGACCGAGATACATGAAGAGGGGGAAAAGGAAGAGAGAAAGAGGTAGATAGACAAATAAACAGAAAGAGAAAGAGGGAAAGAGAAAGAGGAAGAGAGAGAGATACATAGAAAGAGAAAGAGAGGCATATGGAAATAGAGACAAACAGAGAGAGATAGAGAAGAGAGAGGGAGGGGGAGAGAGAGAGTGAGAGAGAGAGAAGCCCCGTTCATATACCATTGACCATGATAATACCGCTATTACTACTGATGCACCTCGGTAAGCAAGTTTCCAGCGAGCCACCAAAAGCACCGTTCATATTTTGCGCATCGCAATATTGCGATAAGCGAATCTTATAAACTGCGTCCGCAAAATAGCCGGAAATGTTGCGCCTTGTGCATCGCGCTTTAGCACGTGGGTCGCTAATCGCACCGCACGTATAACTGAGCGGAATATGTCACCATCGGTTTGGAGAGAGTCCAGCTGTCCAAAACACCGCAATTTTACGGCTTTTGGGGTGAATAATAGGCGGACAAAAGGAGGAAGCAAATACCGCATTATTTGAGTGATTTCCGGCTACCCCCTACGTTAAACCAGCGATAAGCTACACATTAAACTTAGCATGTACTCTGAATACATACGGTCATGACTCTGTGTGTACCAAGGGTCTGACACGACGGACACGATCTTTTGTTATGCGGACAAAATTTCAAAGGGTCCCTTTGAAATGTCCGCATAACAAAAGACCATGCTCATAGTGTATGAACGATTTCGGGCACGATACATTACAGCTTAGGGTCGCTAAAACATTCATCGTGGAGGGATGCAAACATAAACACCATGTAGCGGCTAAATTCTCCCGGTTAAGCACCGACGCTATTATAGCCGAGAGGTCTAATACGCCGGCAGTAAGCTCACACTCGTGCTCCTCGCACGGGTTCGAATCTCGTCTGACGCTAATACAGGTTCAAGGATTTTTGCGGTTTGGCACCGTGTGATTGGGATCAGCCTTGTTTCCTCCCCTAAATCGTCAGGGCCTCGGCTAGAGTTCCAGGAGTTTACGAAGAAACATGCTTTGGGTCGAGATCGCCATATCAGAAGGGCACTAATGGTAGTCGGTAAAAGGTCATTGATTTGGCCCATAAGTCACGACACCTGAACGCCTGGCAACCATTGCGTAATCTTTTGATTTTTTTTTTAAATTTGTTTTGATTAATTGTTTTCCCTCTATCTCTATATATTAAGCAATCCGTAACATTTCCTCCCCCACCCCTTGTTTTTCTTTTTGAAATCCACTTTAATTTGCTTTCTATGCTTATCTCTAGTAGCAATAAGCTTGGATGATGCAAATCAAAATGAAACTACAGCATATCACTAATTACAGGCCCAACCGTAAAATTTACTAAAAAGTATACCATTAAAATATAGGCCTTCGACCAATAGCACATTTAGTATAAGTACAATGCGCACTCACCCTCATGCTTTGCCGAGAGTTGAAACAAAAAACAACCCAAAACAATTTCCAGTGATTGGAAGAAACTAGTAATTGGAACCCAGATAGCAAAGTATCTGGGGAAGATATGCGAATCATGTGGGTCTACTGGGGCTCATATGTACTATGTTCAACCCATATGGGCCCCATATGTTTTATGCCACCTAGAACCTGGAACCTAGATGACTGAGCCATATAAAACCCATATGGGGCCCATATGGGCTTTTCTATCTTGAATTACCCACATGATAACTGAGATGCTTATGAATATTCCTGCATGCATTAGCCATATTGACTTGTGTTATATTTTTGTACATTTGAATACATAACCGGTATATAACTAGATAGAAGGAATATTTAAGCATAAATTCTAATCACAGTTTTATTAAAAAATAAATAAAATAAATGCCACCTAATTGAATCCAGACAACAATAATTACGACAAATTGTCCATCTTTACTTGTACTAACCGATATTCTTTGAAGTAAATTTCCGTAGTGCTATACATATATGAAAGTGAGAGTACTGAGGAATACGATAGGATCGAGGAGGATAGGATAGAATAAGATAAGATAGGATGATTTTAGGAAAAGGATTATGTGCTCGTATGTTGCCTATCCAAGTATGATATATCATCCCTCTATTTTTTTTTTTTTTTTTTTTTTGGGGGGGGCCCTATTTGGCCAAAGATGGGGTGCACGGTGCAAGATATAGATGGGTCCCAGATGGGTCAAATGGGTCCCAGATGGGCCAAATGGGGTCCATGTGGGTCCAGATGCTCCCCATATGGGCAGCCCATATGGGGCCCATATCTAGGCCCAGATCAACCCATATCTACCCCATATGGGCCCCAGATATTTTGCTATCTGGGAAGTAATAACATGGCGCGTGTTGCTTTGTTGGGCAAGCAGCGGAAAACAACATTAGATGCGCCATGTTGCTAACAATTGTTACCATGTTGTGACGTATCAAAATCGAGTTGGTCAAGCTTTACTCATATCTTCATCTCTCTCAATGATCGTACTATTTTGAAAGTTGCAAGGCGTACACCATGTCTGATATGTATGCATATTTTATTCACGTCGTTCAAACAATACGTTATTAATGGTAATCAGATGCTTGCTCGAGGTTTGTCCCGGTAGCAACAACTAATAGATTCGGAGTGCGTTCTACCCATTAAAACTGAATCACGAAGTAGAGTGAATATATTGACGCGTTACCACATAGTTGGCAAACGGCTTATTGAATGGTGGATATAAGGTGAAGGAAATATAGGCCTATGTATGATTCAGACAGATTGAAGACACTACGATGTGGTGGTTGATATGCAGGTACAGACCTCTGGCAGTGAGTCTGAAATGGTAGACTAGCTATCATATGTTTTCACGTGCTGCCAACATGAGATACAAAGGGCGAATCAATCTCGCAGACACACATTTTTGAGAAAGTGAATGAATTTGAGTCGATGCATGCATGCAGACTGTGCAGTTGGGAACACGTAACCCCTTACCCCTTTATCCGACTATTGTCACGTGATCAATTGTGTAAGCTTCATACGTGAGCTAGATATGAGTGGAAGAACCCGTATCAAATTTGTTTGTGAGTGAAAAATGAAACCAGCCTGAGCAAAACAATGGTATTATTGTCCCATCATCATCATCATCATCATCATCATCATCATCATCATCATCATCATCATTATCATCATGGTCGACCTTTTTATTGGCGATGGTCCTCCTCTCTTTATACATTTATAATTATACAAACAATCATGCATGGGAATGTTACCACCCCCCCCCCCCTCTATCTCTCTCCCTCCCCCTCTCGTTATAGTATATCCATCTCCCTCTCACCCTCACCCCCCCCCCCCCTCTCGCTACAGTATATCTCTCTCACCCCTCTCACCCCCCCCCCCCCCCCCTTTCTCTTGCTACTAGGAGTATATTCAGGAGTTACAGTTACAGTATATCCCAGCACACTCACAAAACACATATTGTAAAACTTGGAAATAATAAGTACACATCATCTTTTAATATACATATACTACTTATAACACTAAAAGGAGAAAACAAACCATTTCTGGCGAATTCTGATCAGACCATTATGTGCATGGAATGTATTACAAGTCAATAAGGTTTTGTAGCTCTTTGTGATACGGGGCCCTGGAAAATTATTGACTTGATAAAGAGAAAGTTAAGGAAAAAACAACAACCAGGTGACAACTGCTACATCTGAAGTAAATAAAGAACCAAAGAGGATTGAGATTTCCCTACGAATTGTTCTGTCAAGTTTGCCACACCCCTGCAATCCTGACATACACTTCTGAAAAGGCTTTCCTGGAATTTTACCTATTTTGCAGTCTTCTTTGCTTTTATATCTCACTCTCTGTCTCTCACTTTCTCTACTACTCTGTTTCTAAATTATCTACCACTCTTTCTCATTTTCCCTCTCCTTTCTGTCTCTGTCTCACCATGTTTTTCATTCTCTCTCTCTCTCTCTCTCTCTCTCTCTCTCTCTCCATCTGTTTCCCTCTCTACAAACATCAGCCAAGGCTAATGATCTGTACCATTCCTCCTCCTCTCTCTCTGTCTCTCTGTGTCTGTCTGTCTGTCTCTGTCTCTCTTTCTCTCTCTGTCTCTCTTTCTCTCTCTCTGTCTCTCTGTGTCTTTCTCTCTCCGTCTCTCTCTCTCTCTGTTCATATACCATATAGCGCTATTATTACCGATGCACATCGGTAAGCAAGTTTCCATATGGTATATGAACGGGGCTATGGATAGTGCAGTTAGAGAACGAAATGTAGTGGCAAGGCGATGTGTTAGCCTTCATAAGAAAACACCAAAATCTGACAATATAAACCAACATCCCTCTTCCGCCCTTCCTGAGGGAGCAGGCAAGGAAGAGGGTGTTGACTTTTACCTAGACCCCAGGGGCCATTACTAGCCTAGTTAGTTACTAAAAATGCATGTAGCTGAATGTACCTCAACAACTCACTAGGTTTATGTTTTCACGAATATGGCCCCAGGTTTGTACTGACTTATTTGAGGCCATGTTCTCCACACGCTATGAGCTAGGCTGATCTGCTAATGATGTGTTTTATGTTATGGTAGATTTTCGTAAACGAGACTGATCTTGCAGACTAGTGTCACATTGCGTAGATTGGGCTGCAGTGCACAGCATGAATGGGAGTGTGCATAGCGTGTTGTACAGAATTCGTCTGCTACGTCGCATTGCAAACACACACAATAATCATACAGCCATGAACTGATTCTACCTGTGCATTTCGATATGCTTGTTCAGCTATAATCTTTAGCTCTACTGTGTATACTTAGTCTTCGGAAAGAGAAAACGCAAAAGTTTACCTTGCTGTAACATGTACAGTATAGACTAGTTACTGAATTGCGAGCACTCCTGTGTACATCATATCGTCTCAGCATCATGTACACAACATTGTACGGCATGGCGTAAGGTAAGACAGACTGGAGAAAAAAACGCTCGCAGCTCCGATGAGCAGTTCCGATGAACAGTACTATTTTGAGTCGTATTGGTTCCGTCGTATAATAAGAAATACATGTACTAAGATATATTCACACGACGTTTTTCGTATATGAGTGTGCGTGCTTCCGATTCCGCGGGTTGCGCTGGGCACAGTGAGCGTAGAAAATTCAGCTTGCCCATACAATGAGCTACCCTTTTTGGAAATATCTCGTAGACCGTGCAGTAGATTATGTACGTACTGTACACACTTGTAGTCTAACGTTCAGCCGTGGTCATTTTTTTGTCCAATTTGTTGATGTTCTTTTCTAGCTATTTGTCTCTTAAATATGTTGTATGGATTGCATTTCGTAACAATTACGATTATTAAAATAAACGCACCACCTTGTCGGCAAGATAAACAGATCATGCCACCTACACTGAGACTGGATTACTTTGTATGTATTTTTTTTTTCATTAGGCCTATAGGCCTAAAAAATAAACATAACAAGTTTATGTTAAACATTTAAACGTGCTGCTTAGACCTTCACTTCCCTTTTTCTGTGATGATTGGAGTGTTAAAAGATATTTATTTTCAGAGTGACCCCATTCCATTTCTACACGTTTAAGAAAATAAGATTGAATACAAGTTATTTGATTGTTTGCATGAGCTTAGGATCCGTTTACTGTGAACGAGTTTAATTACTTCAAAAGGGAGTTGCAAGAAATTATCTTATGAATGTTTCGTTTTAGTAACCTACAGTGTATCGTTATTTGATATCACATTGAGATATTACATGTACGAGGTTGACTTCCGTTGATAGATATGTGTTTGGAAACGTACCTTAAGTTGGATATGATTATATCTTGTACAACCCGAGATATACGATTTTAGATAAAAACTTCTGTTTTCCTCTTTGTGTTCTGTCTTTCTAAATTTAGTGTATAAAGCAGACTAGTAACGCTGATTATGAACGAGCGCTAAAGCTAACACGATGTCCGACTGCGGAGACGAGGATGATTCGGTGGTGGTCATCGACAACGGGTCAGGCTTGATAAAGTCCGGGTTCGGTGGCGAAGATTCCCCAAGATCCAGTTTTCACTCCATTGTCGGCCTGGCGAAGTATCAGGTAAACCGCTAAGCTTCTCACATTGACACGATTAAGTGTATCCTGTTCATCGATTATACCATTGAAATGTATCGCCTCTGCTACACCCGTCTACAAAATGAAAAGTCAACGGGTAATGATATTAATCACAAATGTTTGCATTCGGGCAGGGATCATTATTTATTACGATGTTTTATGTAGTTGTACGGGTCGGAATACCCCATATGTGTGCGCCGACCAAAATACAAAGTAGTAAGTATTGGCATGACTAGAAAGGTACGTTAATACAGTGAAAACGGTGGTAATGATAATTATGAGGAAAATATCGCAGTGGATAAAACGCATGATCTAAACATTATGCCGTCCCCAAAGTATTTAACAGCAATGGCAATGACAACAGTAATATCGATAACAATAAATTGAATAAAAAAATCCTCGCGAAATTACGCGCCTACTCTGCTGTACATTAAGGTCTCCTTTCACTTAAATTGTGTAAACCTCATCTCCTTTCCTCCCCCCCCTCTCTCTCTCTCTCTCTCTCTCTCTCTCTCTATCTCCATTTCCCTTACCCCCCTCTCTCCCTCGCTTTCCCCTCTATCATGGATGTGTCCTTTTCTATCTCTCTATTCATGTTCATGTCTTTCTCTCTCCCTTCCCTCTATGTCTCCCCTCCGACACTCCTTCCCCACTTCTTTCTTATCCGTCCTTCTCTCTCTCTCTTCCCGTTTCTCTTTCGTGTACCTTCTCCTTCCCACACGTCTTTCCAACCACCCACACTTCTGTTTGTGCTGCTGTCTGTACCTGTCTGTCCCGTTGTCATCTTCAGCGTCTCGTGCCGTATTACCTGGAGAAAAAGCAAGCGACGTACGTTGGCTCCCGTGCACAAAATGAGCGCGGCTTCCTCGACATCATCTACCCAATCGAGCACGGAATCGTCCAGAACTGGGACTACATGGAGAAGATCTGGACGTTCATGTTCAATGAGGAGTTTAGAGTAGTCTGGTTCGATGAGTGCCCGATACTTCTCATTGATGTTCCCATGAATCCCAAGGACCAGAGAGAAAAGATGATGGAGGTAAAAACATCACGATAAGTAAAATAATGTCGACATTTAAATGTCAAAAATGATAACGATGTTACTCTCCGTTGGAATAACATGATTTGATCAGTCTGTAAGAAAATTGTGCCGATATAAAAAGGGCCATGCGTGAACAAGAGCCTGCATCTACTGATTGCCGGACAGAGACGCCATCTACCAGGCTACTTGGCTTGTGATCATGTCACGATACTCAGGAACCGATACCTAAGGCTCACATTATCTTCATTATTTCTTTTAATGAGTCCCCAGTATAGGACTAGTGTTTATTTTATAAACTATAAGAATGTAGTTTTTATTTTTGTAATTGTTTTACTTTTTTATTCATTTATTTCATTTAATGTGATATATTTCTGTTTTGGGGGCTGCGTTGGATGAATAACGAGTTTATGTGACCTCGCCGGGACCGACTGCTTTAAAATGTGGTAAATAAATTATGAGCTTTCAACGGTAAAAGCTAAAAGGCAAGAGAGAAATGATAGAACATGGCATTTCTCTCTCTTTCCTTCGCACGCAACCCAACAAGATCATGTTTGAGAAGTGCGAAGCGAAGGAGTTGCACGTGTGTACGCAAGCTGCTATGGCGCACCACGCCACAAAGCAACCGACAACCATCGTTGTCGATCTCGGCGATGGCGTAATCGACGTCGTGCCCGTTCACGAGGGTGTGATCGTCCCTCGTGGAATGAGGAGGCTCAACTTCGCTGGCCGTGATCTGACAGACTATCTGATGAAGATGCTTAACGATAAGGGATGCTCTTTTGTCACGTGTGGTATGTATATGTTCCTTTGTCTGCTCCTTTCATGCCTTTATCATTCAAAACCTTGTTTCGTGCGTCTAGTTTTCCATGTATTCATTGTTTTTCTCAGTAATATTCTGGTTACTCACTTGTTTTCCCCCTTCTTTTCTTCTTCATTATCTTCATTATCTTTTTCGTTTTCTTGCACTTCTCATTTTTCCTTTCTTTGCTTCTCTTTCTTCGTTTTGATCACGTGTTTGTTCTGATAAATCTTCTCCGAGTTGTTCTTCTTTTTGATCCTACTATATGGATTGTATTCTTGTATTTCTTGTAATCGTTGTCTCATCTTGTCTAACAGTCTTTGAATGTAAGTTACCTAATATCTTTCATGATTTGTGATGATGTGACAAAGTCTAGTCCCCCAGTCTAGAAAGGTCACTCGAGACAGGAAATGTGGTCTTTGACGAGAGCAGATCGCTAGAGCAAGTTTCACTGTTTGCACTCATTATCCATTTGATTCCAGCCGAAAGGGAGATTGCTCGCGAGATCAAAGAAAAGCTTTGCTACGTTGCACTCGACTACGAGGCAGAGTTGCTCAAGGATTCATCCGAAGTCGAGAACGTTTACCGTCTTCCCGACGGCCGACCGATGACGATCGGCACGGAGCGGTTCCGCGTTCCCGAAGTCCTCTTCCAGCCGTCGCTTATGGGCTTCAGTCATCGCGGCCTTCACGAGCTCGTCTACGACACCCTAATGGACTGCGAGGTCGACCTCCGTGGAACTTTCGCCACAAACATCGTCATTGCCGGCGGCACGTCAATGATACCGGGGTTGGACTCCAGGTTGCAGAGCGAGCTTGAGGCTCTCGTCCCAGCGGGGTTGGCGGTAAACGTAGTAGCGAATCCAAACAGGATGTACGCCGCTTGGGCTGGAGGATCCAGCTTTTGTTCTAATGTTTTAAGGAAAACAGACTGGATTACGAAGAAAGACTTCGACGAGCACGGACCCGTGATCGTGCATCACAAGTGTTTGAACTAAAAGAGAAAGCCAAAGCAATATGCGGTTTTCATAATGTAAATGATAATGAGATCCCTTTTTGGGGATATCCTATTGTATATGTTTTGATATTCTCAATTTCAAAAATTATCTTCAAACAATGTACTTCGCTTGTAATATGATGACTTCTGCCCGGACTTCTGTCACTGGGTATGCGCAAAAAATATGTCAATACATGTACATATTGGTTAAAAACAATAGGAAATAAGATGAAAATGTTGGATATCAAAACATGAATGAAAAAGGAGAACATTGAGCATATGACGTCACGGTCACAGCTTGTTATTCCCAATTGTCGTTATTCGGATGTTTCGACATACGCAAGTTTCGGATATTTCGAAAGCTTGTCTTGTAGTGTCTCTTCTGATTTATTCAATGCTATTCGATCAATTCAGGTGCATAATTTGGTAAAATTATATTGGCAGTTTTCAATATATAAAATAAACATTTCAATAAAAACGTAAATTACAATACATGGAAGGAAACGGAATATTTGAGAGTACTATTTATTACAGTTTATTTATCAAACAACTCAGTCGCGTATCCAGGATTTTTGTGAGGGGAGGATTTCGAGCGGAACTTAATACCGCCGAGTCTCCAAAAATTGATGGATTTTTTTTTTTTAGCGCTGCAAATTTTTTTGCGCCATACATGATTGGGTAGGAGTACAGTTCGTCTACCAGACCGACCTATGGGGAGACAACCCCCCCCCCCCCCCCTCAAAAAAAAAATGGAAACAATATTGCAAAAGGGGGGGGGGGTCACAACAAAGGGGAGGGTTTTAACCGCGAAAAAACACAAAGGGGAGGGGTGAACCCCCTAACCACCCCCCCCCCCCCCTCTGCATACGCGCCTGAATCAATTATTCAAAGTAATTGTACCTCACTTTGAAATCCTACATGGAAACATCGTTGTAACAGTAACATCAACACTTTGAAAGCGTTTCCAATGGCAAATAATGGAACGCACTGTAGTACAGGTAATCGGAAACACATGGCGGTTTAAAACGAAACACTAATTCAAAGTAGCAAACTGACACCCGAGCATGTATCGTAGTATTGTGGACATAGCATTCCAGAGTATTTTCCACTTTTGCAGATAATTTAATCCAACAAAGTATTTAGAAGTGCGTAATTGAATACACGCCGATTCTTCAAAGAAGTGAACTTAAAATTCGAACATCAGTCATTGAAAAACGATGTCCATTTTTTTTACTTTGAGTCTGATGCAAAGGTTCCTTCTACATATGGAGAGATGTTGGTACACACACGTCATTGGTCTTAATTACATTTACATTTTGTAAATCTAAACCTCAAATGTATCGCTAGTCTTTTGTGTTTCCTTTATATACTCACTGTGTACAATATTTTGCGATATTTATATTGGAAATAAAGTTTATCGTTAGTCTTGATTTTGTTTTTAAAGCGATTTTAAGCAGCTAGCACTGTTGAATTGTGTTAGAGATACAAGATAAATGAAATGATGTTAATTTTAGATTTTTTTTTGTTGTTCCCAATGTTTGTTTAAAAAGAGAGAGAGAGAATTCTATGATTGACATGAGCATGTCAATTATAGAAGCATTCTTGCTAGCAATTGTTAGTCCATAAAGATCTAAGTGATGCCACACTTATAAGTATATTTTGTTCCCAAAGTTTGGTAAAAAAATTATACTTCATGTCACTCTAAGAAATATTCCATGTTCATAATGCTTGCTTCATTTCATAGTTCATGATGACTCTATTTATTGTTTTCCTTTTTTTAAGTTTGGTACATAACAATTTGGCAAATAATTACTCTTGCATGTAGCTACCTATTACAAGCATTACATTCTGACTTTTCTGACATGTCTTGTTCACAGTGTTTGGTCAAATAATTACTGGCTCATGTCAATCTTAGAAGCATTTCGTGTTAAAAAATGGTTTGTCAATAAGGATCTTTCAAATGTTTCTCCTACCTACGCTTAGAAACATTACATCTCAACAATGTTTGGTCCTGGGGAATCTTGCTAATGTGAGTGATTCTGCAGGTGACTCCGAGAATCATTTTTCAATCACAATTTTGGGTCAAAAACTAATTTGTTCATATCACCCTTAGAAGCATTTCTTGTTAACAATAGTTGGTCCATGCGCCTTGTACTCCTTCTTTTTGATGCACATCTGTTTTAGTACGGGGTAGGCCGCCAGGGCTGAAGCCCCGTTCCAAGCCGAGAACCTACTATCACGAAGAATCCCCCTGACTCTGACCCTCAGCCCACCCGGAGCCAAGGGTGCAAGCTCTACCTCTAACCGGTCGGCCGTACCTGGAAACAGAATCGAACCACCGGAGAGGGTGATGTTTAGGTACAACGACTTGTGCAAGTCTGGATCGCACTTGGAGATACTGTCGTGGACGGCCTGGGGAATGCTGGCGACTTCGAGCCCCATCAGGCTTGGTTTGAAGAGCGCTTCTGGGACGCGGAATCGTTCGGTGTCGATGGCGATATTCTGGCCGTCTGGAAGATTGTAAGTTTCTTTCAGCGTCACAGGATTGGTCTGCATCGCTTTGTCGAAGTCTAAAGCCACGTAACACAATTTCTCCTTCATGTCTGCAGCAATTTCCTTTCCACCTGTAAAATGATAAGACGAGTACATGTACAAGCAACAGGTACACGGTTAACTAAGTGGAACGTCTCTATTGTTTAATAATGTGATGCATTACTATTCGTCACTCCAAAGTTTGTCCCAGGTGTGTCCGACCAGCAACAAAAATAAATTCATAGTGCATTTAATCCATTGGCATTGAATCACATTATGCAGAGGATTGTAATACCGCGTTACTTCGCACTTCGCATGAACGTTTTGAATACATGACGACAAAGGCTGATTGGAATCTAAATTTTATCAGAATTTAGACAGGCACAACTATCTCACCATTCACCGGCAGCCTGTGCCCACCCTCTGTCAGCAGCGTGCTCATATACTGCGTGAGGTCACGTCCACCTATGCCGACTCGGGTGGTGGCATGGGGGAGGGGGTGCCCTTCATAGATCGGCACTGCGTGGGAGACGCCATCGCCTGCATCGTATATGACCCCAGTTGTGCGCCCGCTGGCGAAAAGAGCCATGGTTGCCTGAGAGGCGACGTAGAGGGCGGGAGCCTGGAACTTCTCGAACATGATCTGGGGAGAAACGTGTTGATAATTATTCATACATGTTCATGATTTAATGTTTACAGAGAAAAATCACGGTGACCGCATTTGAAAAAATCCGCCATTTAGCCTTTACCTTTGTCTTTTGATTGTTTGTTTTTTTGATTGTTTGATTGATGTTTCACACATTTTTCTCGCCATTCGCCTACGTTCTTTTAAAAGACAATTTGCGCTGAGCTACTTCATCTGTCTTTCATTATGTCTTATCAAAATACTGATAGAGGGGTGGGGGGGGGGGGGGGGAGGGGGGCTGAGAAGTGTTACTCCGTCGACAAGCCCCACCTATAAGCCATCACCTCGAGCCCTTCCCCAATCCCCACTTCAGCCCCACATGTTATCAATCTTGCGACTTTGAAAGGATCTAGATATCTTATGGGAAATATGGAAACGTACCTGCGTTAACTTCTCCCTGTCCGCTTTACTGGTCATCGGTGGTTCCGTGTGAAGCACCACGTGGTCTTTGGGGTTGACCTTGAGTTCCGCGAAAATGTGATGCCAGATCTTCTCCATGTCGTCCCAGTTCGTGATGATTCCGTCCTGGATCGGGTAGGAGAGCCCCAGAGTGTCCCGTCGACTCCAAGCATCCTTCCCGATGTAACGATCACTGCTGGTCGCCTAGGTGATTTTGAGAGAGAAAAAGAGCGACGGTTGAGGGAGAGATGTTGATAATACATATCAGTATGTCAAGAATACGAATTAACCGACTATAGTGAACACAAAGAAAAAAAAACCGAGAATGGCAAATGAGGAAGGAAAATAAAAGCGCAAACAAAAATGAAACGGACCAGTATGTCCATAATGATAATACAACCTAACCGATTAGTGAACACAAAGAAAAAAACGAGAATTGTAAATGAGGAAGGAAAATAAAAGCGCAAACAAAAAGAGGAAAATGAGCAAAGAAAGAGGAAAAAGAGAAAAAAAATATGATAAATTCACTTTTCCAATGACGGTTGGGAAGAGGGATAGTGGTTCATCCTCGCCCTGGAAGCCAGCCCTGCACATGCACGACCCGAGGTCGATGACCACGACTGGAGGTTCATCCTCAGCTCTGTTCATCGTGTAATTTATTTCGTTTTAGTTATACTCTCCGGGAAAATATCCGAATGAAATGTAGGACGCCCAGATAATATCGCCAATATCTCCCGGTCTCATCTGACAGGATTGCGAAAACGTATGCCAAGCGTACAACAATATTGTCAATACGTTTGTCTCCGTTCTTGTATCCGTCCGTATAAATCACCTTGTCAGACTTTGCAGACGTACAGACATACACCCATGCACGCCTGCTATACGTTGTGAAGTCTTAGCCGTCCAATAATAAACATAGACCGATGGACGGACAAAACTCACATACAAACAGGAACTGGAAATGCATCATTGACTGTTAACTCTGTATTGAAATTAACATCGACGGTGTGATCTAATCAAGGAACGTGTTCCCCTTTGGACCTAAAGGGAACACGATGCCTTTCAATTTCACGGGGCAGAACTTTGATCGGGCTTTCATAACACTAAACAAATACTTAATGTTTATATAATCCATAAACGGAATATTTGTCATAATCACGTGACTTTGTTGTCTGACTGAAGGTTAAGTTGGGGAAGAGAAATGTAGGGACAAGTTCGAGGACATGCAATGTTCAACTTCAAGGTGGCTGCCCTTGAAATGGTTACGATGTAGTGTACAAATTGCTCTATTAAGTTCTCTCTCTCTCTCTCTCTCTCTCTCTCTCTTCATCTCTCTTCCTCTTTTCTTGCATCTCTCTCTCTCTCTCTCGCTCGTGTTGTCTTTTTTCCCCTCTCTTGCTCCCCTCTTTATCTTTACAGAATTGTATCCCTTTCCCCCTGTATCTCATTCCCAACCCCCAACCCCCCCCCCTCTCTCTCTCTTTCTCTTGCCCAATCCCTCTCCCTCTCCCTCTCTACCCCCATCTCTCTCTTCATCTCTTTCTCGCTCGTGTTGTCCTTTCTTTTTTTCTCTTGCTCCCCTCTTTATCTTTACATAATTATATTCCTTTCTCCCATTCCCTCTCTCATTTACTCTCATTCTCTCTCATTTTCTCTCTCCTTCCCAATCTCTCGCACTCTCACTCCCTCTGTCTCTCTCTGTCTGTCTCTCTGTTTGTTACTCTCTTTCTCTCTCACTCTCTTTCTATCTCTCCCTCTCGTCTCTACCTATATCTGGATAGCGACGTTAGATACCTTAAAGTAAAGTTCAAGAATACAATTAACATGTAAGAGTCTATATATAATATTCGATCGTACTCAATGCATTATGTACAGCTTGCACGTGCGTAAACACAGCGGATATTAAAAGCTACGTTTAATGAAAACTGTTTGATAACAACTGTAAGATGTTAGACACATACAGGATCATCTTACTCAAATAGGATATCACCATAGTCACTCAATAATCATGATGATAATGCAACATTTTTTATAGCGCACACCACAGTCACAATTGCAAGTATTTATGGTCATTGTCTACATACAATTATTGGCGCTTGGTCGTAATCGTATGATCGCATAAACTTCCGCCTTCTGTAAACTACCCGTTTCTAGTTCTGGGAGAAGTATTAACTCTTCCAGTCCTATAAGCAGTATATTGTGTTGTAACTGACATGAGACTATCAATGATATTGATGGTTCTGGTAGAGTTAACACTAAAACGGCCGGGGGGGGGGGGGGTTGATTCAACCCCCTCGAGGTTTCTTGCAATAATGCCACAACGCCAGAACGACTCATCGCGACACTTCTTGACTTTTTTCTTTCAAGTCTTGCGCTTATTTTGAGACCAAATTCGCGACATCCACGCATATCATTACGGAGCCACGCCCGTTTTCGTAACGCATGTCATTCCAAAACGTGCACAATTTTGCAATTTTGTGCGCATTTCCTATGGAAAACAGTGCTCGTTTATAAAACTGATAAAGGCCTAATTATTTTCCCATTTGATCATTTTGATTGATTAACTTGATGCTTATCTTGGTTGAAAAGTGGTCAGTGACAATTTTCAATAAAAGACGAAGAAAAACCAAAGTAAATAAACAAAGAAATACATAAGAAATTCCAAAAACAATAAAAAATACACAAGAATTAAGATGAATTTTCGAAGCTATTTTGATGACCAATTCTTAAACACATTATAACAAATATACAAACCAAATATTAGACTCTAAATGTTTGTATTTAGTGTTTAATATAATTGTGGGCTAAATTTGCACAATTAATTAATTAACATTAACAATTAACAATTTTGAAAAATATAACAAAATAATCTTGCAGATTATGACACAGATATCGTGCGTGCCAAATTTTGTCGCAATCGCGCGACCGATGGCCGAGATCTCAAGGGGGGGTTTAATCACCCCCCCCCCCTTGTCCACAGAACAGTCTAAAAAGCCCGGCCTGCAAGGGTTAAGAATCTTGTTGAAGGGTGCAAGTTATCTTCATTAGATGAGCTTCTCAGTCACTCTTCACAACCGCCTTGCCAGTCGGTTCGCTCATTCACATTATTCAGATTTAAAAAAGTTAGAAGCACTTTTTGTGAACGATGGTGGGGCCAGACTCGTCGTACTCCTGCTTACTGATCCACATCTGCTGGAAGGTGGAGAGAGAGGCCAGGATTGAGGCTCCGATCCAGACGGAGTACTTCCTCGTGGGAGGAGCGATGACCTCGATCTTCATGGAGGGTGGAGCCAAAGACGACAGCTCCTTCTGCATCCTGTCAGCAATCCCTGGGAACATGGTGGAGCCGCCTGAGAGGACGGTGTTGGCGTACAAGTCCTGGCGGATGTCCATGTCGCATTTAGTGATGCTGTTGAATGTGGTCTTGTGGATTCCCGCTGCATCGTGATCTACGAGCGCAGGCTGGAAGAGACACTCGGGGGCGCGGAATCGTTCTTTGCCGATGGTGATGACCTGGCCGTCCGGAAGCTCGTAGCTCTTCTCGATGGATGATGACGACGAATCCGTTGTCTGCATCTCCTGGTCAAAGTCGAGAGCGGTGTAGCATAATTTTTCCTTGATGTCGCGAAAGATGTCTGCGGAAACCAATATACCACAATAAAGTTGAAGGGGAAGGCAAGTAAGATGTATGAAGGTAAAATTAAAGGAAATGGTGCAAATCAAAACACGAATGCATGCAGAAGACATAGAAAATGGACAGGAAGAAGCGATTAGGCAAAGAAGGATTATACAAGTCGGTACGAAGAGCAGGATTAATTTTATGAGAAGTATACGAATTTTTACCATATCTTAGATTAGCCCAGTCATGGCCCTCTTCAATATAAATCTTCGCCAGATAATCCGTGACATCACGTCCAGCAATGTGCATGTGGCGAATAGCATGGCGGAGGGCGTACCCCTCGTAGATGGGCACGGCGTAGGAGGCGCAGTGGCCCGAGTCGATGACGACCCCGGACGTTCGACCACAGGTGTACATGGGCATGGCCGCCTGTATCGCAATGTAGAGGGCGGGTGTGTTGAACTTCTCGAACATGATCTGAAAGAAAATAAAAAGCACATCGCCATGTACAAATCATTGCATGATAGCAAATCAAAGAATGACTTAACAGTACCACAAATCTTATGAGTGACCTTTTAATGCATTATTGCTCCCCAATATAGCCACAACTCACTATACCTCTGTCATCTTTTCTCTGTTGACTTTGGGGTTTAGCGGTGCCTCGGTGAGGAAGACAGGGTGATCCTCGGGGGCGACACCGAGCTCGTTGTAGAAGGTGTGATGCCAGATCTTCTCCATGTCGTCCCAGTTGGTGACGATGCCTTGCTCGATCGGGTATTTGAGGTTAAGAACCCCCCTCTTGCGCTGCGCCTCGTCGCCGACGTAGCTGTCTTTCAGTTGCATTGTCAGGGCGAGGGCCTGGGCATTTGTATCGAAGGAAAGAGGTGAACAAGGTGAACAACAGACATGATAGGACGGTTGCAGCATCTTCTTTGTCTTCCTTCTTATTCTCCTCTTTTCTAAACGCATAGAGACCCTGTCAAGGGTATTATGCGCTATACAAGAACGGTGTATTATTGTTATTATGATTGTGCATCTATTCTTGTTTATGTTTGAAACCTCCCGTTTTGTAGTGACCATAGTTTACATTTATATACCGTATATTGCATCAACCAATGCGTCGGTCAGAGGGCTCTACTCGCATCAACGCATCACTATGACTGCGAAGCGGAGACCCGCGACATGCCTCGTCGCCATGGTTGCGGTCTAGGTCTGGAGACCACAGGAACCGCTCGGTTTTGGATGACCCCCCAAAAAACCTATTCGAAATCTAGCGATCAATATAAACTGATAATTCCACTCAAGGACAGTTTAATTTGTAATATTGCAAGGCAAGTTCCTTTACAGTATTTTCCCCATTTCCCGTGGTATTTACACATATTCCCTTTGACCTGAAAAGGGGCTACCCTTTCAGCTTCAAAACATATTACACAACCATGTAGCTTAAATTTCATGTTAGTAGTCTTACTATTATCTTTCCAAATATTCTTAAAATTAAATTTATATTCCCCAGTTTTGTCCCCACGCAACTGTTTATAAATACAATTTCTTTAAAAAATAGATAACAAGAAAATCATCCTACCTCATGTCGTGGTCGTCCCACCAAGGACTTGAAGACGGCTCGTGGTTCGTGGTCCCCAGCAAAGCCAGCCATGCACATGAAGGACCCGTCGTCGATGACCACCGGCTCGACTGGATCGACACCACCGCGACAAAGACGATGACCACCTTCCGCAGAAGCCATTTCCGTGTCCGTGAATTAGGGAGTCGGTTTGGTCAAGCTGCCTGGTGCAATGTAAGTAAATGACACAGGGTAATAGGGTTTGTAGACCTATTATCATAAAATGATGATAACGAGTTAAGCATTACAATGTGTTAACAGCAGGAGAAAACAGGGTCTATATATACATGTCTATGTAATATATACATGTTTATGTAATCTTCATGGTAAATATTGTACATACACTTCAAGGACGTACATCACAAAGGTGTATGTGTGTGTGGGGGGGGGGGTATCAAAAACACACACATATAAATTTAACACCAAAAAAAAACACTTCTTTAATGATCGATGGAGGAATTACAAAAAATATTCAATTAAAATGGAAACAAAACTGGTGATACTAATATATTTCGTCATCAAATTTGGGGCAATGTTGTCTGCCAGCAGCATTACCATAATGGTAATCGACTCTGTTCACACGTGTTGGGAACTTAAGTCTTGTTTCCAGACGTTCTATTTATCAAACAACATGCATTTTATTGGTTACTGGATTCCAACCAAGGAGGTATGAAGCGTAGAGCTATGTTTCATACATCCTGGTTTCTGACGTATTGAAGTATCGGTAGACATGGTGTACGTAGGCCTACAAGAAAACTTAAATTCACATGTGATGTAGGCCTACACCCTCCATAAAGGAGTCTGTAAGAAGCTGCACAGACTTTTGTGTCTACGGTATGTTGTACACAATCCTCGGGTCCGTTTTTTTTCGACGGTGTCAAAATGAAGTTTGTACAATAAAGACAAACAAGTGCGCAATTGTCATTTTTGTGGCGAAAGAAAAAACCTGAGAGTCTGCAATCGAGACTACCTTTATCGCAGCCTTGGAGAAGGGGGATCCCCCTGATAGCATGTTCGCATGCGATTTGCACTGCAAGATACTTGTTGTATGTTGTCGATGGCATCACTATAAGATCATGACTACATCGTTTACATTGTGTGGGAACGTAGGCCTATATACTGCGCGATGGAAACTAGAAAGTAGTATGCTATTAAAGGGGCATTTCCGGTCCTGTACGTTTGAATAGTGATAGAGTTGCCGAGATTTGTTCGAAGTCACGACTACGCGTCGACAACCGCCATTATCCTCCTGGTATGTACACGAGACCTGCGTGGAAACATGCATATAACAATGACAGCCTTCCTTGACTGAAAAAATAAAAAAAAATGTCCAACTTACCAAACGTTTAATAGCGGTTCAACATGTCGGGTTGCTGGATGTTTACACACAAATCCACGCACTTACTTAGCTCGGCCTAGCTAGATGCAGAACATATTTCAGTCGACACTTGTCCTTTTACATGATTATAGCCAACTGGTACCGGTCTTTAATCGATCTACATTCCAATGATTTTTTCTTCACATTGTTTAAAAGGCTTATTTGTCAAAAAGCCTGACGAGAAATTTACTTAATCAGTCAACATATACATATACAAGTACGTGGTTTCGATGAAATTTGTCTATGGGCTTGCGTGTTCAAACCCAGTTACGTTTGTGCTCATCTATTGCTTGGCTCGGCTGTGACTATGCTATCTCGTACATACATCCGTGTGTGCGCTCATTCACAATACATGTACTGTACTGTAGAAACCCACAGCGTGCAATGTCAGTGCTGCATGCACACACAACACTATACTGGGTCCTGAAATTTTGTTCGCATTCACTGTACATGTACCGTACATTTTCTACTTAGCTTTGCCGTAGGCATAGTAGGCATATAGTGCGTGTGCATGTAATAGTAGGCGTACATGTCCTTCACAACGTGACGGAGTACCAGTAAATATAGCAAAACAAATTATATTGATAGGGTAGAAAATGGATAAAATGAAAAGAATATTAGCATAGCCATATTTCACATTTCACTGTGAACATTACGCTTATAACAACGTTGGCGTTGTCAATAGACCATGGGATTTTTGCATGAAGCTGTGTTAAATTATGGATGTAATATTTTACAGTGTGCCCGGAACGGAACAACAATAGAAGCAGATGCACATGGTGGAATGTTCTTTCACTAGCTTCTAAGAGCTAAATAGCCAGTGTTGTAGTCAAGACCAGACCATCCGAGACCAAGATCAAGACCAAGACCAAACACCCCGAGACCAAGATCAAGAACCAAAAAATTGGTTCAAGATCAAGAACAGAGGTCCAAGATCAAGAACATCAAATTACGAGATCAAGACCAAGACCAAGACCACTCACCAGTATTTAAATTTCTACTAGTTTTGAGGAAACACGCGTTATTTGTGGACTATGGTTATGAGTATAAGCTGTCTAATACTTGCACAACTTGCACAACATGAGCAGTCTGTAATATTCTTCTATATGGCTGAATTAAATGAAAAAATTGTTTTAAAAAAGTTATACTTTCAATGTGCTTTTTCAATCACTTCACAGGCATGCTTAAAGTTAAATGCACAATACAAGTCAGTAGCTAGTAGTTTAGCAACAAACTGCACAAAGGATCCAGGATCGTGATAATATGTATGATGGGGAAAAATACTTCTTTATTTCTGCATGAACATATTTGCCTGAGTTCCTGAAAAACATATCAAATACTGTGATTTTTTTTAATAATGACAAAGGCACAAGGCATACAAAATGAACACAACTTCTTTCAAGAATGATGATTGTTTTCCGAAATATATTCAAGTCATTCGTTTTTCTCTATAAACACATACACATGACTTGAGTTACTTAATACTTATATATTCTTCTTACATACTTCTTTATTTCTGCATGAACATATTTGCCTGAGCTCCTGAAAAACATCAAATACTGTGAAGTTTTTTTATAATACATGTAATGCCAAAGACACAAGGCATACAAAATAAACACAACTTCATTTCAAGAATGATGATTGTTTTCCGAAATATATTCGTCATTCCTTTTTCTCTATAAACACATACACATGACTTGAGTTACTTATATATTCTTCTTATATACTTCTTTATTTCTGCATGAACATATTTGCCTGAGCTCCTGAAAAACATATCAAATACTGTGATTTTTTTTTAATAATGCCAAAGACACAAGGCATACAAAATAAACACAACTTCATTTCAAGAATGATGATTGTTTTCCGAAACAGATTCGGAAAACATTCGTTTTTCTCTACAAACACATACACGTTACCTATATATAGGTCAGGCAAATTGAGTATTGGTCAAACTTTATCTTAGTAACCAAAACCTGCACCATTATGATATAAATTAATAATTATAACTCCACCATTTTCGAGATGTATACTAATACAATGTAAAAACCCTGTCATCATTCAAAAAGACCTGTGACAACTCGAGGGCATTCTCTATAGACTTATTGCTTTTAGCAATTTTTCATACAAAATTGTGCAATTCCTATTTTGTTAAAATAATTACTGAATAGGGATATTATCAAGAACTATTCAAAAACTTACTTTGATTTTTAAAAGTAATCTATTATGCATTTCTTGCATTATCTAAAAAGTCGCCTGGCCAGGCGACTTATTAAAAATATTTTTCAACTATAAGAGCATTTGAGAGAGAATTATTCTGCCACACATTTCATTAAATTAACTTTCAATAGGAATTAAAAACCAATCAACTTAGTGACAAAGGGCATTTCGGGAATTACCAATACTCAACCATCCCTTTTACAAATTAATGCAACGATACAGCAAGGAAATAACTAAATACACACTATTCGCTAACAAATACAAACAAAACATGACATTTCTATTTTCACGGAAATATGGCAACAGCTATTTAAAATAGCTGTTGCCATATTTCCGTGAAAATAAATTGAAATGTGGTCGACTATCTAATGAATTCTCATTTTACTCCGTGAGTAGGCCTATGTGAAATTGACCTGATGTCATTTTCTACCCTCCCACGGTAGGGAGATTTTGCAATTTTGAACTTGAAATCGTGCAATCTGATGTATACTTAATGAGGTAAAATAACACACACAAGCATTCACGCACACACACACACACATACTCACACACACACACACACACATACACACATACATTGTACTATGCCTTAAAAGGACAGTCATAGTTTCGACGAGATCTATTCACCGTGGCATACGAGTACGGAATGGACTGACACATATTTTGCAGGGAGGGCTCGTAATGGATCCAGGGGTAGTTTGGGTACCATTTGGCTTGAAACAGAATTTTCTGCGGTTTAGTTTTTAGTACGGGAATGAAAGAAGTTGGGGTGATTGGGGCTAACCCAGTCGTTAAAACCGGCATCAGTTTCATCATCATCTTTCGCCTCAGATGCTCCATCCGCACTTTCTTCTGGTTGAACTTCCGTAAGAACAGGCTTTTCTCCGACACTTTGTATCCGATTTTGATGTAGACGGCTGTTCGCCATCATGTTCTTCTTTCTCATTATGCTTGAAAAAGAAGAGATCTTTGATGTTTTCAACTTCTTATTATGAGCCATCCTAGAATCCGAAAATCAATTCACGCTGTGAATTATGTAAGGGACACACTCACATATATTTCCCCCTTAAAAAGTTAAGGAAGACAAGGCCTCCTGCTTAGCGGACTCACCACGTTTTTTTGTTTTCAAAACACACACACAAAAAAGTAATCCCCCCCCCCCCAGCAAAATAGCTTTTTTTTTTTTGTCAAAATATCTAGTTGTATTTTTTGACAAAAATAAAGGGTTTTCAAATCCTTTAGGAGTATTTTTAAACAGGTTAAATGGGTTAAATGTCAGGATAGGTGTAGTTGCATCGAGAGATGGATGATAAACAATGAAAGGACATAAGTTATGCACGAAAAATGAAATTTATCAAATATTCATATGACAAAACCCCCGAATTACATGCATGACAGTTCTATCACAAATAGAATCAATATGCAAGTGCTGGGGTCTACGTGTTTCGTCTACTAAGTCTTGTGCAATCGTCTTTGGGAAAAAAACGATTTCAAGATATTGAATTGAAAATAAATAACGACAATATAACAAAAAAAAAGAACACAAATTTGTAGGTATATGGTTTGACGCCAATTTAACATGGAATACTCATTTCATTAAACTAGTTGAAAAATGCAAGAAACGCATCAATTTGTTACGTTGTATTTCAGGAACATCCTGGGGGGAAATGCAAATATACTGTTCATGATATACAAGGGCCTTATACGCTCAGTAAGGTGTGAAGCGTATGATGCGGCATCCTCTTCTGTTTAAAAAAAAAAATAATAAACTCAATCCAGCATGAATCATTATGCATTGTTCCTGGCGCTCAAGGGCGGCAATCGCTCCCCGAAGGTGGGGGGGGGGGGGGGGGGGGACATGTTTTTCATCAAGAAGTCGCTGAGCGGGGGGGGGGGGGGTGATGATTATATCTTAGGGGAACATGACCGAAAATAGTGGGGGGGGACATTTGATATTGTGTCCGTCCCCCCCCCCCCCGGGATTTCAGCCCATGCTGGCGCTACAAAAACTACCTCGCTAGGCGCCCTCCAAGTGGAATGTAGAGAAATCCCACTAGAACTTAGGAGAAACCTTTTTGACGACAAATATAGATTCTATCTTGAAACTCGAAAAGAGAACCACCCAACAAAAGAGGTTTTGAAAAGTTGCTGACAATATTAATATGACAAATGGCCAATACAAAGGACCAATACGCAACAGAGCATGTAAATTACAGGTCGCTCTGTTGGAAAAGCAATTAGACTATATTCACAATATACCTTCTATGGGCTTACGCCAGACCGCATATATCATTACATATCCACACACAAGTATCCAAACAAAATAGCTTACCAGCTGAATTACAGTTGGTTACAAACGAAGTCGTCTCAACAAAATGGCAAAATAATTTGAAAATATTCACGGATGGGTCTAAGCTAGCAAATGGCATGACAGGAGTTGCATATTATATACCACATTTTAAAATAGAAAGACTGTACAGAATTTCCCCAGTAGGGATAATGAGGGCAGAACTAGTTGCTATTCTTTTCGCTTTGGAATGGATTGAACATGTTGAAGAGGCCCTCTCCCTGTCTGTTGTCATCTTCAGTGACTCGATTTCCGCTATCGAGGCAATACATAATTTGAAAGAATCCTGTATCATAAGGGAAATATCAGAAAAAATAACATATTTGAATACTTATTATGGTATCACGGTTCACTTTGAATGGGTTCCTGCTCATTGTGGTATAGCCGGAAATGAGCATGTAGTCTATTTGGCTAAAACAGCTGCCCTAAAAGAAAATATTGACACAGAAGTCCCCAGAAGCAGACAAGATCATGATTTATTTTTACAAACAAATTTGGCAAATGCAGTGGGATTCCAATACAAAGGGTAGATTCCTTTACACTCTTCAACCTATTATACAACCAAAATCTCAGATCAATCTCACTAACAGAAGAGATGAGAAAATCATATACAGATTAAGACTGGGAAAGTGTAACTTAAATTGTTATATATTTCGTCTTAACAGACATGAAAGCGGGCTTTGCGATTACTGTAAAGTGCACGAAACAATCGAACATTTTTTACTGCATTGTAAGGAATACAAGGAGCAAAGAAAACAACTCTTTACATGTCTCCGAGAAAAAAAACATAACCATAAAACATCTGTTAGGTACCAAACAGAACCACGCTCTAGTTATACGTTACATAAAAACAACAGATAAATACATGTATATTTGATTAAGTACTTCAGAATCAGCAATATGACAAGGAAGTTCGTCCCACATGCGCATCCCCTTCATTCACAAATTATTATCTATTTATATGTGTGTATGTGTATGTATGTATGTATGTGTGTATATGTGTGTGTGTATATATATATATATATATATATATATATATATGTGCATGTGTATACGTATATATGTATTGTATCTGGTTTATTTATGTTTATTTAATCACTGGAAGAGCGATCACACAAGTCTGTAGTTGCCCCCCCCCCCCCCCTTAAACCAAACCTGTTTTTTTTCTCGTGCACACTTATGTGCTTACAGTATGATCATCTGGAAAAGTAGTTACATGTTTGTGGTTTGAAATTGTTTCGAAATTGTTTCGAAATTGTTTGTGGTTTGAAATTGTTTCGAGGAAATAAAATAAAGTATAGTTTGTTGTTTATCGCTGTTTGTTCCCCTCTTCTGTGTGTGTATGTATGTGTATATGTTTAGATATACCCATAACATCTTGCTGTATCATATATCAAAAAGCAAACAAAGTGAGCAGAATAATATAAACAGTTTGTTCTTGTGTCTAGATCAAGCATTGCATTAAGAGATCAATTACAGTAGTTCGATCAGCAGCTGTCTCAAAGGGATAGTTTTGAGACCAATCACTTGTTTGTACTTTCTCTAGAAGCGTGAATACATGATTATCAGATCGTTCCCATAGATTAAATTTGTTGTTCTTTGTTTTACATTATATATTTGAGAAAACGTTAACAAGGTTGTACTTGCCTCTCATAGGTACTACAAATGCTAAATATGTTACTGTATTTACAGTATCCAAAACATAATGCTCTTCCTTTTCTTTCTTTTTTCGATCTCTTTCTCCCTCAGTCTATAGTTTTTGTATTATACATGTCAAAAGAAAGTAATAACTGGTTGATAACCAACCAACCCCCCCCCCTTTTTTTGATGAAAATATGCGCGCCGAAAATCATGAGAGAAAAAGAGTTAAATGAATTGTCAAAGGGAAAAAAATGTAAAAATTAAACTTCTAATGAACTTCAATGCACCTCTAACAAAAATTATTAACAATATGAATTCTAAACAGCAAACTAAACAAACAAACTTAATATGTACAGTACAGGGTCGTAGACTTTTTTCCGGAGAGCCAGCCACCTCCTCAGTGACGTGTAGCTGCATTCGACCAACTACAATGTCGGCGTGTACATAATCTGGTGTGATTGAACACGCGCCTAAAATCAACCAGCAACAACAACAACAACAGGCTGTATGAAGAGAAGCACTTTCAACTGCCACTATAGTCCTCTTAAAATCCTTGGAAAAGAAACCAAAATAGGAATAAAACCGAAATTCTATAGGCTTTTGATACCTTTCTCGAGTGCACTGCGCGGAGCCATGATTTTGAGCCTGCCGCTCGTGATGACGCATCTGTGGACATCTCCTTATTTGGATCGATTGTGTTACACGTGCGTCTATATTTTCTTACATAAATTATATTAATTGTAGTTAAAAAAAAGATACTAAAATGATGAAGAGTTATTTTATAAACAAAATTGAATTTAATCAAAAATATAAATTTCTTAAAAACAAAGATATTTTGAAAAAAAAAATAAGTAAAATGTATTTACTTTTGTGAGCGAGGATGTGCTGGATCCAGATCTTGAATGAACGCACACGTACGTACGCAAATGAATTCATCATTCTATATTTTTTTGATTTGATTTAATTTATTTTTTTTGTCATTTTTTGAACAAAACAAATATTTACAAATATTATTAGGAATATTTTTTTTTTTAAATACAGTCCCTCATTTTTTCCCAAACAAAAAACAGACAGTACGCAGACATCGTATTTCCCATCCATTCTGCATATGCTCGCGCTTAATTTATCAATTCGTCGTAATTCTGCAACTTGTTTTGTTTACATTGTTATCTGACGAACCCTTCTTGGTGAACACAATAGTACTACGCCCGTACTACGGAACAAATTACTTTACCTGTTTTTATGGTATTTTGAACTCATTTTTAATTGTGATTGCTCCGATCAGAACACCCAAAAGCTTGACACAGCACCATCTTGCACACAGAGAACTGACAGCACGCGCGATCGAGTTGTTCAAAAATACTTCACAAGAGTCGAGAAAGAAAACATGGCTGCCCCCATGACGCGAATAATGCATACATTTCGAGATTCTTTGGAAGTTCATTGTAAATCATCCCGTGGGTCAATTTTGGAGATCGATTTATCAACTTAAAGCGCACTTAACCCCTGACAATATGATAAGATATCAATTCGAGACTTTTGGTTCCCTTTAACTGTACATAGAGATGCTGTACTAGAGTCGATATAGCCTTTTGACAAGGCACTGTGGGTGTGGGTTGTCCCTCAGATGTATCAGCAGTTGTATCCACGGAAATTGTATCCCGTGCGCCGAAATATACGCTGACGGAGGAAATCATCAAGGGAATGTAATGGTACAAAGAATAAGACGAAGAAAGAGAAAGGGTAGGTAAAGAAAATATATCACGTACATTGCTGCAAAGAAAGGGTGCTGTTATTATCATTGTCTTGATGACTGTTTAAGAGTTCAAGCCTGCAAAAGTTGTTGCTGGTCTAGACTGAGTGTACATATCGAATCCTATGGGACACTAACTGCGCGTGCTCTCTGCGCGTGTCTACCACTCTATGGAAATACCATTGGAAATTTCATGTTTTGTTACAAATTTTGTCATTCCCATTTGTTTCGCTAGTTCCAATGATATAATACTGATGGTATCATATCATTTCCATGAAATAATTGATTTTTTTTTGCAAAGATGTTAATTACATTCGCATTTTGGGGTCAAAAACATCCTTTTCATATCAAAAATGGGATGAAACTCAACGTAAAGTCGCACTTTAAGTCACCACAAACGATTTCTCACTCGATCTAATTTCGCTTTATGGTGTCTTACAGCTTAGTTCCCATAAATCATAGTGCAGTTTTTTTCTAAGCTTTGCAATGATGTAAGAATGATGTTCATTGGTCAAACTTTGCGTTCGCGTTATAGCTTTGAATAAACATGTGTCAGACCACAAGCCAATGGCAAAAGTTGTCATATTCGGGGCGGGCGCGTACTGCACCTAATACGCATTCACCATACATGGCGCGGCCGGGCCCGGGCCGGCCGCGCGCCGGCACGCACTGCATGGACAGCGCGCAGCTATATAATAGCGAGCAAGGTTAGACAATTATTATCGGTCTACATCTAATGTAGATCTACTTCTGGTTCTGGTTGAATGCTGCATGCATACACACAACGCCCTGGTCAGGCTAAGTGGGCTATCAAATTCAAGGAATAGATCTAGGAGACATTTATGGCAGCAACAGTATGATTTTGGGCAAGGTCATGTCCACATCAAGTTTGCTGTAAAAAACAAACAAACAAAATGCAAACATGCACCAGTATGCAGTGAGCGGCCGCGGCCGCCGCGCGCGCAATAGCGTATAGCCGTACCCGGGCGCGATTTTTTTTTCCGTACCACTAACGCGTCAGATCGGCTAATTGTATTCCGTAGAGCGACTTGAAAGAGGCCATTGTTCATGCAAACGCAGTACGCATGTGCCTGGAGTTAAATTTCTCTAACGCTGCGGCGCATACGTACTACACATCGTGTACGGTACATGCAGGGAGGTCTCAACTCCCACCTCCCTGGTACATGCTTGTGTCCCCTTGTACTAAACAAAGACAAAAGATGAGGTTGATTCGATTTAAAAGCAAAACTTCATCATGTTTGAAACGGCAATCGGCCTTTTCGCAAGCGTACATACTACATGTATCACCCGTCCTTGCCTTGTAATCCCAGGTCAAAATTCCCATAGAAACCAGTAGAAACCAGTACCAGTAGAGAGCGTCTCCTGGTTTCCACTGGTTTCTCATAAACCAGTAGAGTCTACTGGTCTGAGGAGGGACTGCAAAATCAAACCAGTAGAAAACATTAGAGACCAGTGAAACCTACTGGTATTGGAGACCAGTAGAAACCAATAGAAACCAGTGAGACCTAAAGGTTTGAAAAGGAGTGTGAAAAATACAAAGTCAAACCAGTAGAAACCATTAGAGGCCAGTGAATTCTACTGGTATTGGAGACCAGTATACCAATAGAAACCAGTGAGACCTAATGGTTTGAAAAGGAGTGCCTGAAAAATATTAAGTCAAACCAATAGAAACCATTCGAGACCAGTGAATTCTACTAGTATTAGAGACCAGTAGAAACCAATAGAAACCAGTGAGACCTAATGGTTTGAAAAGGAGTACGTGTAAGAAAATCAAAGTTAAACCAGTAGAAACCAATAGAAACTAGTGAGATCTAACATGTCTAATGGTTTGAAAAGGAGAGACCACTAGAAACAAATAGAAACCAGTGAGACCTAATGATTTGAAAAGGAGTGTGAAAAATTCAAAGTTAAACCAGTAGAAACCATTGGAGACCAGTAGAAACCAGTGAGACCTCATGAATATTCATGAGCATTCACGTGTCATAATTTTTTACTTAAATCAAAAAGATAACCCCCACATAACCAGATAAAATGGAATATTACAGTATATCTACCAATACATTATTTGAAGTTTAAACATAACAGCACAAAAAATTATCTTATATAGGTTTTACTAACCAATATCTTATGAACCTTATAACCGTACCACTATATATATGAAGTGTGAGAAGGTAAGAGTAGGAAAAAGGATAGGATAGGAATAAGTATAGGTTAGGATAGGATTATGTAAGACCATTTAGAAACGTGCCACTTTTACACTTTCAAGGGACACAATATTTATTCATGTTTGATAGTTTAAAACAAACTATATTCTGTATCAATCAGTGTTTTGATGAATCGTGTTAAACGTATATGAATATGTGATAAGTCACATTGTTACCCAAAAGGATATATTTGTGAATGGTCTCATGCAAAGATTTCAATAAAATCTGAACTTGAAAGATTAAATGATAATGGTGATTCCTAGCATTTTTATTTTGATTTCAGAATTACGCTTACATAGCATGGACATTCCCTATGCACAATCTGTATACTAAAGCAAATAATGGTAACCAGGAAGTAAGTTCTGCAGTACTAGCAATGTGATGCTTTATATATGACAAAGTTGTCTCTTCAAATTGATTTAAAGTTAAACATAACCATTGAAGATTTTTTGTTTTTCAAAACTTCTCTTTCCGTCCATTTCAATAAAAAAGGCTGCATCATATAAACTGTATTATTGGCTTAAACGAGAAGGTATCCCCTTGTTCTCCATTTTTCTTTCTCAATTAAACGATTGCAGACTATCAGTCGTTTTGTCACTAATCTCTTACTCAAAAATCTACTCCAGGTAAAAATATATTTTGTTTACTTCTCCATATGGGCCGCTGTTTTCTGTGCCTCACTGGAAATTACACAGACTTCATGTAAATGGCGGTTTAATCTACTGTGCTCAGAATTATCAAATTACTGAAAACTTACTGAAATTTATTTACTGATATTAATTTCTAACTTAATTAAACAATTGCTGCTTCTCTTACCCCATTTTTTCTTCAATTTTATTTTTGCTTTTATGATTTTTTTTCTTTACATACATGTACTGTAATTGACATTTCTTCTTTGAATGAATCATATTCCCGCAGCAGCATCTACCTGTCGCAGCCCGTGTTAGTTGGTAGATTGGCTGCTCCATCTATCCATTGATTGATTCTTTCCACCTTCGCTGTAGTCTGTCCTTCATTCGCTTGCCTACCCGGTACGGTATGATGGCCAGCCGTATGTACCGTATAGTGAGAGAGAAAGTAAGAGGAATATGTAATGGGAGAGAAAGTAAGAGAGATACACTGAACTCCAAAAGTTTAGGAACACCTGCATTCAGTGTATAATTGGTAGGCTTTATTGATATTCAGGCTCATAGCATAGTTCAAGTTTTGTTTTAAAGTGAATAGTATATAAGAATGTACATTTTATCCTTGATTCAAACAAAGTTATACTCTATTAAAGGGCTGCCTACCAGTCAATATAGCATTTTCTCAAAATGCTAACCTTTTTATTACATTCGCGTAATCTAGATATCCAGAGCTTTTCACCATAATACAGGGTTAAATGCGTAACTTCATTCATTTTTCATTTTCCTAGTTAGAAGTCAAACACACAAATAAAATTAAACAATACTTAGTGTTTCACTTGTATGGAAGCCTCTTTTTTTATTCAAAAACATAAATGACAAGAAAGGGGATTGAAATCTGTAGACTGGGGCGGCCAATCCATGTTTGCCAGAACTTGGGTCTCTTCCTTTTTCTTCAAGTAGCCTTTGCATATTCTTTGAATAGTCTTGACGTGTGCTTTGGGTCATTGTCCTACTGGAAAGGCCTTCCGCTGTAGGATTGAATGATAGCCTTGCTGGTTGAGAATGCCCTCTACTCTGTGCAAATAAGAAAGATTGGATGATATCAGAGATCAAGGCCATGTTGCAGATATGTTTTCTTGGTAGCTACCATTGATGGTAAGGTAGAATACTTTAAAACCTATATGCAACATGCTCAAGGAAAGTGTAGAAAATCAATGGACAAAAAAACGGGTAGAAAAGTAATAAGAGGAATATGGAATATGGAATAATGAAAAACGGAACAACAAAGATGATAAGGCTCTGGTTGATTGTTGTCATCAGAGATAGAAGGAAAACATCAATTAAAGTCAATATTTCAACAACAACAAAAAATAAAAGGTTAAGCGATGGTTGCCAGGAGTTCAGGTGTCGTGACTTCGGGCTTTTGCAATTAAGCTCATCACCCTTACCGACTACCATTAGTTCCCTTCTGGTATGGCGACCGGCCCATCTCGTATCCCTTCCTACCTCCTAAAAACTATAGCCCGAAGACTCTAACTCTTTAGGGGAGGAACAAGGGTGATCCCAATGCCGTTGCCGGGCCATCCGACAATCCTTGAACCTTGGTTTTGCAACCTTGGAGTTAGCGGGTTTCGAACCCGTGCTCGCTAGCACGAGTGTGAGGTAGTCCCGGCGCTTACCCTACCACTAGGCTATAAGACGTCGGTGGTTTTGCTTGGTGATTTTAGCGTATAGACCATTAGTTTCAAGTCAACGAGAAAAAAACCAAAAGAGCATCTATGTCAGGAATCGAACTCTCGACCTTCAGGTTATCAGTCTGACGCTCTACCAACTGAGCCAACAGACCGATTACTGATGTTAGTACCTTTTCAAAGAGTATTAAACATATATACTTGCAGATTGTCAACGAGCTTCTATTACTGAAGTAATTTTCTTTTTGATATAAAGAAATGTGCAATTTATGAAAAAAATCACATGGGGGAGGGAGGGATCTTTTGCCCAAATGTATCCGGACGTGACCCGAGAGCCCTCTAAATCTGATACAATTTTGTAGTAACATGAATTATGAAATGACATCTTATATGCTGTGAGATAATTGGCCATTGAAATGTTTCTACTTTTCCATGGCGTTCGCTTTTCTCCCCGTCTCTCTCTCTCTCCCAACCTCCTCTCTCTCCACCTGTCTCTCTCTCTCTCCCTCCTCTCCTTCTCTCTCTCTACCTCCCCCCCCCCCCCTAAACCAATCTTCGTTGTTCTTTTCTCTTCCGATGCAAGCATTATTTCATATAGAGTACCGAAGTGGTGATGAACATCAGATGAACATGTTGTCAAGACAAATTGGCTCTAAATAAACGCACTCCACTGAGAGGTTTACCTGTCCGATATTGTATATCAGGCTGGTGTCCGGCATTCTCAATTACATTCCCCGTTGTAATCACCGCTTTTTATTCTGCCCGTATTGTTTAGAGCCATTTGTCTTGACAATAAAGCTCAAATGGCGTCACACTTCGGTACTCTATATTCAGATAAGCAGACGTAGACGGTTGCTTATTTTCCCCACAAATATATTTTTTATTCTTGAGTGCATCAACATTTTCAAATTCATGACATATATCAATACGGTAATGATGAAACTGATCCATGTATAATCATGTAAATGCTCATTGTTTTGATGAAGGAAACACTCAAATATCTATATTGTGGATGCAGAGAATTGTCCTAGCAAGGATGTTTAAGCACATGGATAAACATCAGCAGTTGAATTAATGCAGATTCATTGTACTCTCCTTCTAGTCACAAAAGAACCCTTCACAAAGATTTTCTCTTTGATCTCGATGTTCAATGCCGCCGATTCTCTGGATGGTTTTGCATGCATTTGACGTAATCGGATGCGCAGAAGAATTTGGGGAAATATCCTCACCCCATATGCTTGCGCAGTTGTGACATGTAATACGATGCATCAGTAAAGATTCAATCGAGGAATAGTTTTACAATATGGCATAAGGGCTCTAAACGTGATATCAAGTTGCAGTATAAAAGTCTCAATTTCACAATGTTCCGCACCATACCTGCTTACAAAATTGCATGAAACGTTACTTTCAGATATTTTCCTTTCGGACAAGTAACATGAAAAACGCGGCCAACCGCGGCCAAGCTAGTATTTCCATCTCAAAAAGTATCAAATTTCGTATTCGCTCGTCCTTTTTAACTACGTAAGAAGCGCTTAGTGACAAAATTAAAAGTTCAGCAGCGAAAGCTGAAATGTATGCATGTATAGGAATGCGTATGAAATCCAGGTGAACGTGACGCAATCGTGCATGCATCATATTGTTGAGAGCAGCTGCTAGTCATGAATATTAAGTGGCGGCATCAAACCTTGCTCAAAGCGATGTTTATCCATGTGCTTAAACATCCTTGATCCTAGTCAAAAATCAATTTAAACAGTGATGCAACACTTTGGCAATTGTCGACAAAATTTCTCCTGAATATAAAAAAAATATCATGTTTTGTTACATATTATTTGCTGGCTGAGCGCCCCCCCCCCCTCCCACAAAAATACAACTAAAACCAGAGTAAGAAAGTAAAATAATTACAATATAAAATTGAAAATGAGAATGAGGGATATTAGGTGGGATATGTGACAAACATACATTTTATTTCAAGAACTAAAAATTAAAAATACCTGTTATTTTATAATGCTGTCTTTATTAAACGCTTAGAAATATATCTTAAGTTCTTATTTATTCCATCCTTTAAAAGATAAGTACATTTACATTTACTTTACAAACGCCAACACTGATTCTGATAACATGAATATATAGACATACAATGTACATGATGGATAGCTTATATCATACAATAGCTTATCACATACAATAGAATGTCATTTGAGAGAGATATAGTTTGTTCAAACATTGCTTTCCTCAATGAAATACAACCACAATTAGTCTGCTTCTTATGGAGAATGAATTCCATATCGTGTTCTTGCATCAATACTGTGCACTTCACATATTTTACGTGCAACACAGGCGTGTGTGTCAAGGGGATGTGTGTCGAAGAATGATCCATGCCTCCGGTCTCTACATCATGGGACGATTTTCCGTTATATGTGCAGTATTGAGAATTCAACGTGCTTCACATAATCCTTTAATCCTAATACTCACCGGGATGCATTATTCCCCCACCCCCCCCCCCCCCGTCAATTTTTTGTCGGTATTTCCAAACACCTCAGTATTTCGAAACGAACATGATTTTTTTTCTGATCCATTCCGCACATTTGTATACCAAATTTATGACGATCGGACCTACCGTGCCGATATCAGATTACGTTTACCAAACACGAATGTCACTGAAATTTGGTTATTTTTCTATATGACTGAGCACAACCATACGGATAAAATCATGCAGGTTATTTCCCATTTTATCTAAATACTTTTCTAATAGGTAGTGTAAATAATTACAACACACAAACCCACATTCACACACACTTACACCCAAATCGCAAAATGCGCTTGACGAAAAACAATGAAAAACGTGAGAAATAATTACCACAACCTATCCTTTTTTCAGGAATTGATGAGGGATTTTTTTAAAGACATTTGTACCAGAAATTGATATTCCTGAGGCTTTATCTAGTGATTTCTTGCATTAATGAGCATACAGTATTGAATTTAAAAAAATAAAGGCACTTTCGTAAATTCAGATATACAACTTGTAGAGTACATAATTCTTGACCCTTATAAAAAAAAAAAATTGAGGGAATCGGGAGGCCCATGGCCATAATGCCCCCCCCCACACACACACACACACACGCACACTCTAACATGCTCTAACTACCATACCCGGTAGTATCGGTAGTATTAGGGTAAAGAGAGGTGGTGTCATTCTTTGTTCAAAAGTATTCATGCATGTAATCCAACTTTTCGTGAAATAATTCTACGATCATGATTTGCCTTGTGGTCTGTCCAAGCTATCTTGATAGTTAATATGACTGTTTGATATACTATCTCTCTCTCTCTCTCTCTCTCTCTATCTCTCTGGGTGCTTTGTCGTGTGACGTAGGCGATCATGGAGTGCCACACAGTTCTCTGTACTGAGCTCTTTGTATCAATTGCATATCATGGTAAACCAGTCAGTCAGGATGCTTATCAACTTAATAATCCTTCTTCCCATGCCCCATACCCCAGGTTCTTTTTCATCAATACAAACTCTTTCAAGTAAACTTTACACAGTATACGACGTACAAAATCTTAACCTTCAGATTCTTGGCTCACATATCAGTTTCACATGATAATGAAACATTCTTCTTTGTGTGACATAACACATACAGCTATGACTTGAGTCATATGCCACAACTTAGGTAAATAATCGTTCTAGGCATATCTGAATATGATCCGCTATTACGGTGAACATGTCTATACTGACTGTCCAATGGGTGGATACAAAATACCTTTTGCTCCCCTGCATCAGGTATAAACTAATGCTCAATTCCCCAAAGGAGACGCAGTCCGCTGATTCAATAATGATGTGCGAGTTTCGGCATGTAAACAATCAAGATTGGCGGTTATTTCTGACCAGTCAATCCTAAAGCTCGCAGCTTAATCAAGAGAGAGATGTGTCGCTGATATTGATATAGGACATGTGTGGAGTCACCCCGGTGTTCCTCTGTGGGAAAGTCCACCCTTCAATGACCTTTCCTTAAGGAGAGATGTATCGTTGATAAGATGAGCTACCTCTGCGCGTTCTCTTCAAATCGTTCCAAAGCCCATCCGTTAATTCATCGTGACCTTTATTTTAGGCAAGATTTAGAGTTGATTTGGGGCTCTCTCCCTCCCTTACTATTTTGTAAAGTTTCGCAAAAGTCCATCCTATAATGACATCTTTGGTAGGAGAGATTTCTTGTTCATTTGTCAAGCTGGCTGCGCGGATTAATTATCTCCCTCACTCATTCTTCGTCGTGGCAAAGTCCATCCTACAGTCTATAGTGACCACTCCTTTAGGAAGATTTAGCCTAGTGTTCATTTGTTGAGCTCCGCGAGTTCTCGACAATCTAACTCACTCATTCTACTTTAATTCGGCCTGCTTTGGCGCTTCCTACAGAAGCGTCCCCGCCGACGACGGAATTCTTATGGAATTCTCGCTTTCCTTCCTTCATTAATGAATCATTATGAATTATGATTCCCCAAGATGTAAATTACTGCTGAGTTTCTCTAACCAGTGCTAACTGGGACGTGCGGGAGCGCTGCAGGGTCAGCTTGCCCATAAAGGCCGTAGATGCTCTCCTCCTACTCGTCACTGTGCTCCGCAAAGTGGGGAGCTCTGCAACACTTGACGTCAAGGTCGCTCTCCACATGCTTCCGCCACTGCTCGACCAACTCGTCGTTTTCCTTGGCCGTGGCGATCGGGTCATCGCGAGAGAAGAGGTTCAGGGTGGGCGCCTTAACCGGGCGGCCAGTAAAGATCTCATTCACCTGAAGGACAATGCACAACAATAGGACCGTTAATAAACTCTGCGTTGTTTCTTTGGAAATTCTTATGGAATTCTCGCTTCCCTTCATACAGTAATGAATCATTATGAATTATAATTCCCCAAGATGTAAATTACTGCTGAGTTTATGCCTTGTAAAATGTTAGAAATATGCAGTCAATCGGCAGCGCTCGCTCGTTCTATAGAAATCGTGAGCGTTTTATTTTTCGTCTCGCGAAATCTCACGTGCAGATTTTGCTGCACCTAAATTATGAAGGAATTCGACATGCTCGCGAGATCTTTTGCTGGGGTCTTCTGTAAGCATACTGATCAGGATTTTTTTAGACAGGGATTGAGATTATATGTTTCTTAATAAATATGTTTTGTTTTTTTCGAAATCCGCAAAGGAGTTTTTATGTTATTTGCCTTCAAAAACAGGCCTCAATTTTTTTTTGAAATATGTAAGCTCTCAGACCTTGCTGGATGCTGACCCTTCTATGGATTGTACGGCAACGACAGTTACGGCTCTAAAAAGCCAATACTTCAGCGGAGATTCTGATTCCAATATTGTTTGGGCTCAAAAATAAAACATTTGAGCTATTCGTCTTCAAAGTGACGCGAGATTTCAGAAATCGCACGGACTTCGCAACCGATATATATGTAAGCTCCCAGACTTTGCTAGATCCTGACCCTTCTACAAATTGAACGGCAATACCAGTTACAGCTTTGGAAAGCCGGTACTCCAGCGGAGAATTTGATTCCAGTTTTGTTTGGGCTCAAAAATAAAACATATCAGCTATTTGTCTTCAAAGTGACGCGAATTTTCAGAAATCATACGGACTTCGCAACCGATATTCGTCCGCGGGCAGCAGAAAACACACGATTTTATTTTCAGCTCGGTAGTCGTGACCTTCACTTTACCTCTCGAACCGCGAAAAAGGTCTCCTTTCCAAACTGCGATATCTCCATGAATATATCATATTTTTGTACACTTTCTTTTGTAACTGTATGTTGGAGGTCGACATTTACCAAGGGTGAAAAAACATTTCATTAAAACAGTCAGACAAATATCGCAAATTCGAGATAAATATGTGGTTCTAATAAAAATTACAAAAATGAAAATAACCTCTATATTTCAATGTCAATCGCTTTTGAGCCCCTATCATTTAGAGATCATCTGAAGCGGAATTTATTGTACTTTATGGAGATACCATTATTTTTCAACCTCCCCCCATAGAAGGGTCAGGATCCAGCAAAATATCAACCATGTTCAAATCCAAAATGAGCGAGATATGACGAAGTTGTGAGCGATCCTAACCAGTCAATCATAGTCCGCGACCCTTGGATCGCAGGTAGAATTTCGTTATTATCGTGGACTATGATTGGCTGGTTAGGATCGTTCACAACTTCGTCATATCTCGCTCATTTTGGATTTGAACATGGTTGATGTTTTGCTGGATCCTGACCCTTCTATGGGGGGAGGTTGAAAAATAATGGTATCTCCATAAAGTACAATAAATTCCGCTTCAGATGATCTCTAAATGTTAAGGGCTCAAAAGCGATTGACATTGGAATATAGAGTTTATTTTAATTTTTTTTTGTATTTGTATTAGAACCACATATTTATCTCGAATTTGCAATATTTGTCTGCCTGTTTTAATGAAATGTTTTTTCACACTTGGTAAAATTCGACATTCAACATACAGTTACAAAAGAAAGCGCACGAAAATATGGTATATTCATGAAGATATCGCAGTTTGAAAAGGAGACGTTTTCCGCGGTTCGAGAGGTCAAGTGAAGGTCACGTCTACTTCGCTGAAAATAAAATGAGCGTATTTTCCGGTGCCTGCCGTTTGGCTGGTACCAGGTTTGACTTCAAGGGAATCAAATCTAACAGTTGTTATCAAGTCTAACTCCAAGGGTGTTTTTTCTTTCAGTTAGGACACTCTAAAAAAGAAGGGTAAAATTTGGTGAGCGAGGTAAATAAAGTTGCGTAATTTCTTAATCATTGTTGCGTTTAAAGGAGTTGTAATGAACAATTATCATCCGTGGATGACGACGATTGCTGGTGGCGACGAAGAATGAGCAGCGGTGAGTCGATCGTGCCGCTGCGTGGATGCCGACGATCGCCGGTGTCGACAGGGAAGAACGGTTGAATGTCTGTTAGGCTATGCAGGGCCTAGCTGTCGAAAATGGCTCAAACGTGCCCCGGAGAGAAACTATGTTTCTTATTGAAAATCAATTTGAAGTACACGAATGGAGCAGAGCACGCCGTTTATTGTCAAGCTGGGAATTATTTCCCACTTGAGGCAATCGTCGTATAAAAGCAGAGCACGCGTAGCGTGGAGCTGCTGGAACAGTATGCGTGAGTTCGGCCGTTGTCAGAAGGAGAAGAAAGAGATTTTGCATCATGATTTTCTCTATATACAGGCTCGAGGGATCAGTGGCAATCTGCTGAATCTTTTCGGCTCCAACAGCGTCCAATTAGCGGACGATAATCGCCCGCCTAAATAGCTATTTATGCAGATAAGGCCGCGTAAATTGCGAACGCTGGTGAGAACTCTAGCAACCATGGTGATAGATAAACAATATACTGACTAGTGACCCTGTATGATTCTATACAGGGACACTAATACTAACGACATATGAGCGCCATCTACGACCAAAAATAATCGTACATTTAAAATGTAGAGCTGCTACATATTCTCGGCGTTAGTTGCTTCTTTTTCTTGGTGGTTCCATGAAATTTGTGAAGTCCTTGCTGATAGTATTACCCCTCCAGGCCTAGCTCCAGCGTTTTCCCATCTGAAAGTTGAACTGTAGTCCCAAATTAGACACCCTGTTAATTACAAATGAATAGGCATACCGTATATTTCCCTTTTCTAATACAAAGTAAAATAGATATTTCAAAAGCATTTTCTTTCCCAATTTCACTGTCCTAAAGGGTCTCCTCTTTTCGCTCAGTGAGTTTTCCCAATGCACACACTTTGAGTATCATAATATAGAAACATAAAAATAATATTACAATATCTTCCGTTGTAACCCCAAGTCAATAGTGTAATACCAGCATATACATCGATCATAACACATTCACTACTTTGAAATACATGCATAAAACAAGACGTACAACTTTGTTGGTGTTTCCAAAGACAGTTTACACAGAATCATCCACTTGTAGGAACAGTTTAAACTTTGAAACTCTGCAATCGGTTGAAGGGTGGGGGGGGGGGGGGGGGGGACCACTTCACACCTCTCAGTTGCACCGCCGCACACATCCTGTTTCCTCTCTTGATTATTAAACAAATCTTTTCGTCTCCGGTCTGATAAATTTTGCTCTTGCACCTTGGTTTTACACGGCTCATTAACACATGAATCTATGGGAAACTAATATGTGTACACACGTCTATGGGAAATCACTCTCACTACACAACTCAATACAAGCCAATCAGACCATTCTCATTTCTGTCCTTGCATTTCATTGGGGGTTGGTGGACAAAAGACTTATTTTACGAATGTCAGTTGGTTCCTAAACTCTTCTTTATTGGGTTAAAGTCAACACCAACGCCCTTCCGTCGGTGACCTCTCCTCCCTGTTGCAACGAAAGTGAAGGTTCTCTGCTTGCAAAACAACAATTTAAAGATCAAGCTTAGGCGTAATTACTTTAAAGAGGGATTAAAGATTCTCCACCAGCAAAAACAGCAATTTGAGGATAATGCTTAGGCCTAACTACTTTAAAGGGGAGTTAAAATTAGGGTAGAGTTCCCACCCAGGACACTTATTAGGTTAGAGTGCCCACCAAGGACACTTTGGTGAAGAGTGCCCACCCAGGACACTTTAGTGGCTATATACTACCACCTTCTAATTCGCATGAATAATATGATATCACGTCACACTGTGACAGTCGTTTGCATCTAACTCAAGAAAATTCTATTCAGTTTAAAGGAGCGAAATTTTGGAACTCTTTTGATTCAAATATAAAACATCTTGATTCTATGAGTAACTTCCAAAGCCAATTAAAAAAAAAAACATTGCCTGTCTGTTTATTACTAATAACTTACTCATGATAATTTTTTGGTGCGTGATATGGAGTGCCGAGATGTGACGTCGTTTGAGCATAGTTGTCGGGACAACTGGTTCTAAATTATGCGGGTCGAGGAAACAGCAATTATCACAGCGGGGGCTGTGATAAGGATTGCCCGACACTAGCCCAAAAGACAATATCGGCCCGCTTAACCTCTCACTGAAGTGAGTTTGAGCCGATTGTCTTGACAGCATGCTCATGTGGCGACACCACTTCGGTGCTATTCTCTTTCCTGCGTTTCGTGTTCTTCCTGTTCTATGCCACATGTTGTGTTTCATTATTAAGAGCAATTTGTTGGTTGTGTTTTTAACACATATAGTTAATATTATTTATTTTTAGAGTCTCACGCTCTTTTTGCTAAAAAAAATGTGGATAGCTGTGATACTGCGACCAGGGAAGTGTTATAGGAAGGAGTAGAAACTCGAACATAATACATTCAAACATCTGTATGGGTTCTAAAGCGTGCTCATGCATGTCAAAAGAATTCCATAATCATGACAATGCTTTGATGTTCCATGTGCTGAGCCGACATTTAGCTGATGTCAACTTTAAAAGAAATTTCTTTCATTTCCCATTTGTCTGTAATCGTTTTGTTTTTGACAAATTCGTTTGCAAACTATAAGGAAGTTAACGGCAGATAATTACAGATCCTAATACTCTGCTTTTGTTTCGAAAAGTATTGAGGAATCATTAAAAATCGGACTTATAAGCTATTTGTATTAATTACAAAATTGACCAATTTCTTCACTTTCCGACAACTTGTGCATTTGGGAGATTCAACCACCCTCAAAATGATATATTAAGCTGTGTGTTATCATTAATGGCGTTTGTGTGTGATTGCGCGAAGAAGAGATATTTTACTTGGAAAACTTGTTTATTTGTGTTTGCTGATACCTGTTGTGCTCATGGAAGTATTAATGTCATTAACAGAACGGGACAAACGAAATGAGACTGTACATTTCTTTTGTTCTCTCTGAGAAACCGTTGCCACACAATCATGTTCATAATTGTTCGAACACCTGAACAGCATCTGTTGAGAACACCATAACTTTTCAGCGGCTTGGCACATGGGTTCAAAGAAAGAAAGTTGCTTCATATCCTTCCATAACACATCCCTGCTGCGACGCACCCAAGAGCAAGTAGCATGATCGTGCCTATAGATTTGGCAGGTCGCAAGGTAATTTTCCTCAGTCATACTACATGTATTGGCATGAGTGAGCACGCGGAGGTTTTTCGACCTTGCTTGGGTGGTGGGTAGTCACATATTTTGTTGTAATTCGAGTTGCCTTCGGGGCGTGTGGAGGAATATACATATATGGAGGTCTACATAGGCGAATTATATTTTGACATTTTCATATTACATACTGTTTACTCTGTTGATTATTGTCTTAGCTGTTAATCATTCGGTAATTTTTTGATGTTTTTTGTGTGTGTTTGTTTGTATTAGTCTTTCTTTGATGTATTTTTAAAGTACGTCTTTGTATGAAATTTGTGTACTTTGGTTCATCTCACTGTATGTCATTTAAATAATGGACTTTATACTTAATGTGTATTGAACCACATGTCAAAGGTTGTCACACCTCACAAGCCATCGGCTTTCTGGTGATGCCTTATATTCATTGTTCATGAAAGTTGTTTTTGTTTGTTTAATGAATAAAGAATTGAATTGATATTTCATCGCACAATAGTGAATGCACAAAATGATTACCGAGGATTTTCGGGGCCTGAAGACGGGTATTTTCCCCGATTAGTGAGTCGTGCCAAGCACCGAGAAGGGCAGAACCACACGCAGTGGAAGGGGACTCGGCGTACAAACGGTTACTATCAGAAGCAGTCAACGTGGTCAACCAACCAACCAACCAACCAACCAACCAACCAACCAACCAACCAACCAACCAACCAACCAACTAACCAAACAACCAACCATTCAACAAACAAACCAACCAACCAACCAACCAACCAATCAACCAATCAGCCAACCAACCAACCAATCAACCAACCAACCAACCAATCAACCAAACAACCAATCAACCAAACAATCAACCAACCAACCAACCAATCATTCAACAAACAAACCAATCAATCAGAAACAAACAACCAGACATAATCAAAAACAGAAACAACTATCAAGTATCTCTCATTTCTCTTCACGTTCATACCTGACACATTGAACAATCATTATGTCGATAAGTTTTTCTTGATAAGACCTTTTTTTTAATGATTTTATCATCAAAACGATACCGCGTTTAAAAACAGAGCGTATTTTTTTACTGGGAAAACTAAGAAGGAAGACAATGTTTGTCATAGTGTGTTTATTTACGTAGAGCCAAATTGTTTCGTTTTGAAATCTAATCAGCAATTTCAATTAATTGGAATTATATTTATTTTTTCACGTGACGTTAACTCCATAGTCATTACCCTTTATATGTTTCATTCATGCATTTTCGAACAAATAATTCACATAAAAACCATAGGCCAACATTTGGTCTGGCGAAGGATCACAAAGTGCAGAAAAGGGATGTTAGTGTCAGATTTTAGCAGAATTTGAAAAAAAAATAATAATCATAATCAATATCAACCCAATCTTGCTCCGCCTATCAACTCTATGAGCACCTGCACTATTTGACATTGTCGTGTGTATCTGCACATGGAAGGTGACGTGTCTATGTATACGCCACGTATGAACAAATGATTAAAATCACGACTTCTTTAAAGTTTTGTCCAATTTCTCCTAGACATCCACAATCACGCTGGGTTAGGAAAAACCGATGTGCTGCTCTGATTATTGTGCAACTACTGAACATCTATGTCCTCGTTTGAATCGAGTAAAGGCGTCCATTGAGAAGAGCCGTTTCGTTTATTCTTCATGATCTTTGCTCAGGAAGGAGTCTAGACGATCCAGGATCATTCTCAGACCGGGCTGGATCCGGGTTTGCTGAAACTCGGCCAGAGAGATCTTCTCATCCTCTGTTGGTCGGGTGTGTAGGGATGGGGTGGAGTGGGTTAGGGTAAGTGCGAAGGGGCGGCGAGATCATAAATGCAGCATGGGGGGGGGGGGGGGGGGTCGAAAGGGAGACAGAGAGAGAGAGATAGATAGAAAGATAGAGAGAGAGAGAGAGAGAGAGAGAAATAAGTAGAAAGAGATATAGAGGGAGAATGATATGACATGAAGTGATGGAAATAAAATTGAGCGAAGGGATGGAAACAGAGGGAGAGAAAGGTAGAAGACACATTACGCCACATGCTACATATATAAACTATGATATAGGCTAGGATGAACATGTCATAACCAGAAGTGTCATAACTGTTCAATAATGAAAGTTCTCAAATTACATATTATAATAACATTTCCTGACGCATTTGTTGAAAAATGAAATAAGTAGGTGTCTGCATAGAAGACTTACTATCTTGGTCGTGAGCCACGATCAGGGATGCGAAGGACAAGACTTTGCCACCCTCCCCGCTCCATTCCGCGACATCGAGTTGGCCGTCCTTGTTCGAGTCCAGCACGCTGAACAGCTCCCGGTGGATCGTGTCTGCGGTCGCGTTCTCAATGCTCCGTTTCAACTTACCTTTCAACCTACGTAGCACAAGAGGGCGACAAACACGAATTAGAATGAGAACGATTGGACGATATGAAAATATTTAAGGCGGACAACATGTAAAAACACACATTAAATCACACACACACACACACACACACACACACACACACACACACACTTACACACTGGAACACGGAGCGATTTCTTGCAAAAGGTGATTTAGCGAATTTACATTGAAACGATAGATCTTTCATGAAAATAGTATATATATAGTGTTATTAACTTCGGTGGTATCAATTAGATTATTACCATTTACATACACGTGGTTATTATAATCTCGACATGTATGCTTTTGTGCCACCCAACCTCTACATATATGAGGAAATTGAAATGAATATGCAAATGGAATAGGGGTTGTATACCCATCTTATTTATTTAGAAAATGTGATGACGTAGAAAGTCTATTAGTATTTTCTTTAGGACAGCCTTTCCATCTGTTTTATGGGGATGAATATTTTTATAACATATCGGAAAAGATAGTAATCCATTTTTTGCATGGTATTTACAAAATCTGAAAATATCAATTTGTTAGCGCAACCTTTATGGAAAAACAGTAAAATACAAATAAATGGAAGGTCTGTTTATTTTAAACACTGGCAAGAAAAGGGTATAAGATTTTTTAATGATTTAATACATCGAGAAGGAAATATTATATCTTTAACTGAACGTGAGACTAAGTTTGATTTAAAAGTCAATGTTTTGGAATATTTTTCAATTTCTCAGGCTCTAAGATAACCTACGTAATAGAATATGTGAACCATTTTTCATGCCTTATATTTCCCCTTTAATGCGTGATAAAAAGGGATGCAAAAGTATATATAAACTTTTGATAAAAAATAAAGATTCTGACAAAACCATTGCAACAAAATGGGTCTTTTGGATCACACTAAAATACCAAAATTTAATAGGATTGATTTTCAGATTCACAACCGACATTTGGATAAAGTATTTCCAATACAAAAAGTTTTCAATAGAATTGTGTTTTTAAATGATACTTTAAAGATCACCAATACTGAGTACTGTACATTTTGTTGTACTGTAAAGGAAACAATTGAACACCTCTTTTACTTATTTGGAGTAAAATAGAAACGTGGACATCATCTCCTACGTTTATTCTTAAATTTACTCCACGGAATATTTTGTTTGGATATAAAGAAAAGTGAAATGATGCCTTGAAGTGTATTATAATTTTAGTAAAACAACAATTATACTTCTCGAGGTTGAACAAAACTGTACCTGATTTTAAGAAGATTCAGAAGGTAATACAAACTTATTATTCAGATGAATGTTATATATATTTATGATATGAATGGGAAATGGACAGATTTTACTTTGAAGTGGAGTATGTTGAAACATTAGTTTGAATAATGTATATGGTTTGACTTCTATAAACGTGTTTATTTTTTGTAAATAAACTTGCCCATTGGGGCAAGAGTATGTAAAAAAAAAAAATCTTATTTAAAACGAGTTCACAAAAAGGTCCTTTCCTTCAGAATCAAACACTTTTTGTAGCCCTTCGTTTGTCACTCTCTCGTGTCTTACACAAACCTTGTTTAGCCCAGAACAACAATTGACATGACACAGAAGGAGTCAAAATTTCATGTGCTCCTGCCACACATCTGCATCAGAAGTACACACATGTACTATTATGCCTATTCAGTGATATTTGACATAATCACAGAAGGAGTGCATGCTTACTTGAACGTGGCGCCGACGCCGACGGCTGGGTTTCCGCCCATGTCTAATCCTGCGTGAAAGTCCAGTTTCACATTTTCAGAGGGCCTGGACGAGGGTAGTGAAAACGACTATATATAATATATCTACTGCCATAAAATGAAGGTGGATGGTTTCTGGAAAAGGAACTACCGTTAACTACTCTCATAATTGGGATTGGCGCATTTTGTGAATTGTTTGTTTTGTTGAACTTAAGTTGATGTTCTCAGCTGAGACAAATTTGTACTGATACGGTTCGTTGAAAACACCCACTGGAGTTTATGTTGCATTATAATGAATTCCTGGCTACTAGCTACATTCCCATTTATTTTTCTTCACAATATCAGTTAGTCACGAGGATGTCTTTTTTTTATGATATAGATATTACAATAACATTATCCTCTGTACAAATACCTAAATATAACATGTGATTCGGTGATGAAAACATTCTTTATAATTTCGTTCATGATTTGCTTCTTGATCTTAACTTAATCGTATTAATATTATCATCTTTTCTTTGAAGTTGTTTCTTTTTCCTCGTTTTGTTTGTCTGCTTACCGAATTTCCACGCCGAGGCCGAAAGTGCCTGTCTGGCGGTTGAAATCGGGAAAGACTGTGGTTTTTTCATTGTCTGAGTTCGGACGGGGGATATTCCAGTCTTCGGTGATGTCCACGATGAAAGGTCTGTCTGGGTTCGAACGGGGTACATTCCGATTATTGCTGGATCCGCCTGAGTTCGAACGGGGGACATTCCGATTATTGCTGGATCCGCCTGAGTTCGAACGGGGGACATTCCGATTACTGCTGGATCCGCCCCCTCCGCTAGACCTGCCCCCAGAGGAGCAGGCGCATGCGCAGACCAGCAGCTGAACCAGACATATTGCCAAGATGATATAGCGCGCCATGTTGTTCTGAAAGTTACACACAAAACATGATTTACATAACAATTATCACGCAAATTAAAGTCTTACATACAAGTTTAAAAACAGTCAAATTAGTGACTTGCACGTACTGAAGTTAGCCACACTTGTGGTATTATTCTGAAACCAATTTTCGTCTACAGTTTTGACGTTCGAAGATCTCAAATTGTGAAAGGCCGATCGATTGTCGCATTTTTTTTTTAATAAAGTTTTGTTGAGAATACCCGCCCTGAAGGATGGCTCCCTAGCTGCACGAAAGAACCTGTGTGTGCATCGTTCCGTTGTCCAAAAGAGCAAGCGGTACGAGATCAAGAAAACAACTAGTACGTCATGTACGTGGTAAAATCAAATACACTTAACTCATTTACTCGTTGTCCACAACCTATTTAATTACAGCCCCATTCCATAAAGAGACGCAACTTTGCATTCCATTATAATAGTTGCGATAGATCCACACGACACATTCCGATCAGTACCCATCATGCCCATTACAACTTATACGATCGATTGCTATCGCAACTACTTTGTGATACAGATTAACGATCTATCGTACGAGCCGCGGTCCATACTGTCAAGAGGAACTCAAATCTACGGCCTGGGTGTAGGTATGGACTGAAATTTGAACCAAAGTTATACAATCTTTATGCCCCGACAACGTACAGACACACATAGTCTCTTTAATTCCATGAAACAAGCTTATTTATTCGAAATGATATAACCACTAGAAAATTAAGAAAATTCTTACCAAATCAAAGTGACGTTCGAGCTGAGAGAATGAAAGCAAAGCCGGGGGTTGGTGAAGCGATGATTCCGTCAGGTTTGAAACTCTAGAGAGCAAGTGATTTCTGCATTACTTGCTTCCTTATTTATTTGATTTTGCCTGTCAAGTCTTACTCCGCTTTTTCTGGTAAAACAAAATAAGTCTGTCAATACATTGTAAATGGAAGAGTCAAAAGAAAATGAATATCAATAATCTGACCATGTATAGAAAGGATACTAGTGATGGGTTGAGCTGGGTGGGGCTTATGTGGTCACGGCTCGCCGATTGGCTGATTCATTCGACATCACTCTCTGATGTACCACCAAGGAGTCCAATCACACGACAGGAGCGAGGTCGCGGTGTATCTCGATGTCACTTATCCGTCTTACTGAGATTTTGTATATCGACACGGAAAAGAAAAACAGGAGGTTTCGCTGAGAGGGAAAACACCACACAAACACCCAAATAGCCCATACTGCCGTAGAATCACGATCTCTCGATAACATGTTCGATGTTAGGAGCAGTGTACATTCAGTAGATGCAGTGCGATATATATGTCAAATTTTGATGAAAATCTAACAACAGTCACGGAGGATAGTTTGGAGGACATTGGCCACTTTTTATGTTCATGGATAACGATGTGATTTCACAGACAAGGAACATGAATGATTAACCTACCGCATTCATAAACCGATGGGGTTCTTTAGTAATTGTCTCTATCGTTAATGATGTATGGTTATTTTGCATGCAGAATTGTTGATCTATAAATAAATGGTAAAAAAAAACACATTGATCCCTTAGCATATTTACACATTCATTATCTGTTGCTCCCAACTTAAGATATGAAGAATTTATGAAACTGATTCGATTGACTGAAATGGACGACTGAAGACAAACTAGTTGTATTTAACTGTGTCGCAATGCGTTAAAGGCCACCGCAGAGTACACGTAAATTGCCTCCGCTACAGCTTACTTTCAGGGTGAGCTATCCCTTTAAGATTTCTAAAAGGATTGTGTATGACACTGTATCTCCCCTAAAGTAATTTTGCACTTTATTGTTTTGACTGCTTTTTTATATTCGTATGTACGATAACTGATAAAAACAACATTAATAACGATCAATTGTTATTACATTTAGTCATATAATTGCATTTCGTTTGATTTGCAGAACAACATGGCGCGCTTTTTCGTATTGGCCTCGTGTCTGGTTAAGATGCTGGTCTGCACATGTGCCTGCTACTCCGGCGGAGGACCTGACGGAGGGGGTGGTTCTTACGAAGGGGGCGGGTCTTACGGAGGGAGCGATTCTTATGGAAGGGTCAGTACTTGGGAAATTGCCAGGTGGAACTCAGGCAGACCTTTGGTGTGGACATCAACCGAGATACCGAGATCTATCCAGAGTATAACCCCTATCTTGGCACTGTCGGCATCGGCGTGGAACATCGGTAAGCAGACAAACAAAATATATATTTTCTATAAAAAAAAAAATGATACAATATTGTTACGATCAATTCAAACCAAAAAAGGATCGCTCAAAATGATACCAATATTTAGTTTATGTGTTCTTTATTATATGGGGTATTTCCCCTTTAAAATCAAGACAAACTTTCACAAATTTGTACAATGGGTTTATCACTTACTCTACGAATATTATACAGGTGAATCAATGTAAGCTTACGGTGCTGGAGGATACTGAAGTCAAATGAATCCACGGCTCTCGCTGATGCTCCAGTTGATAATCCGATCCAGTATTCCCAAATTATGATCGCAATGTTGATCCCAATGTTGTACGCTGAAGAGCAGGTATTCCAGATAGTCAAGTCCAAATAGATGATCCAAGATGGTCAAATATTAATCCACAGAGTATACGGCTTTCACAGGCAGGATGTCATAAGCACTATTTAACAGGCAGGTATAGTTATCCACACAGGTCACAACAAAGTCTTAGATGCAGGTTACTATTACCACAGGTGACTGGAGCAAGATGATATAAAAACTCTCTAATGCAGGTTATCACAGGTGCATGTCTGGAGCTAGGATGGTATAACTCTGAGTTCCTATCCAAGGCAACTCGTATAATTTTTATATACTACAATCTGTACATTCTAGAAGGTCCTATTATCTGTGCTTCTAGAAATTTCTCAATACATCTTGTAAGTTCTCGCGTACATTGTATCTATGCTTGTAAACATGACAATCAATATTGACCTGACCCAGATTACACTGATGAGCCATCACTGGCCCATCTGGATATCCTTTATTATGCTAATGAGTCTCAGCTAGGTGTAACATTCTTTCAGGTAAATAGCACCTGCCAGAATCTTCCAGGCAATACATTGCGCGATGTTTCTTTCACCAGTGAGGAAATTCACAAGCACACAGAGTGCAGCCCACTTAATGGGCACATGCATGGCCACATTATAACTTACACAAATTTGGAACAATAAACACTATACCAAAGTTTTGATAGCAGTTAACGTAAGTTCCTTTTGCAGAAACCAGCCACCTTCCTAATTTTCATGGCAAGATATGTGTTATATGTTTTATATATTATAATTCTGAAATGTTGTTGTCCCTCCCCTCCCCTCCCCTCCCCACTTTATAAATCGCAGAAAATAAAAAGAAATGCCAAACTGTACTGTTAAAACGGCATAAACAATCACCCTTGTGACTTTTGAAAAATTTACATTTTTTGCCTTTAAAATTTGCCCACTCATGCATGACTAATTGGATTAATGTCATTTTCACACAGGTTAGTCAATAAGTTAAGGAACAATCCTGCAAATTGTTTTGCCCAAAACCGCTTCGATAAAAAGTTATGCTATTTTGCTTAGGGGGGGGGAGGGGGGTTACTTTTTTGTTGTCTTTTGAACACAAAAACACGTGGTGAGTCCGCTAAGCAGGACGCCTTGTTTTCCTTAACGTTTTAAGGGGGAAAATATATGTGAGTGTGTCCCTTACATTATTGACAGCGTGAATTGATTTTCGGATTCTAGGATGGCTCATAATAACAAGTTGAAAACATCAAAGATCTCTTCTTTTTCAAGCATAATGAGAAAGAAGAACATGATGGCGAACAGCCGTATACATCAAAATCGGATAATGTCGGAGAAAGGCCGGCCCTGTTCTTACGGAAGTTCAACCATCAAATTTGGCACATATGTAAAATGAAATATTCTAAGCAAATTTGGATACTGAGCCCTCTGAAATTTTGCCCAGGAGAGCCATTGCGGCCATTTTACAAAATGGCCGCCGCGGAAAAGTAGTGTGTATCAATTTTATAGATAGATTTTTTTTAATGGCATATTTCCTCACTTCGTGTAAGGTATCATATTAAAGTGGATTAAATTTTCTACAATATGGTACCAAATGTTTGAGGCTTTGGAGTGATTTGCATCATATTTTTGGGTGAAATATGTAACTTCGGAACGCAGTTTGCGCTATAAAACACGCGCGCAGCGACGATTGTCCACATTACCTGACGAAGACTAGCAGTAGCGGTCGAAACGTCGCAATCTCCAGTTTGCCTTATCCAACCGATTACTACTCTAGCATCTTTGAAAAAAATCACACAAATCTGAAGACATTTATCCTTTTGTTTAACAAATTGTTCATGCCAAATAGCTGAAACTTTGTAGATATATGCCTCAGTGTAATAGAAAGATCATGTGAAAAAAATGAAATACACATCATTTGTTGTTGCAGAAACATAGGCCGCTAAAGTTAATACTACGGTAACGCGATATTTCGCCATATGCTGCACACGCGACCGTACATTTCAAGTCAGCACGTCCTAATTAATAAGGGGGCCAGTCGCTTAGACTTTTTCTCTGCTAGTACCATTATATTTAACCTCAAGTACTGGTCTCCATGTGGCCGCGTCTACACAAACTCAATGACGACCTAGGTCTAACTGTTAGACCAGCCAGGCAGCCCCTAGGTCTGTGCCTATGCGGACGCCTGTGCCTGTAGTAGACAGTGAACGAATGGCACACATTACCTATACGCGCGTGTACAATCTTATTAAAGTTTTCAGGCCACACACCTGAAATGATTTCCCCACAGGGTTTTGTGTTTAAAATGAGAACTAAAACAAATAATGAAGATATCTAATTAGTTTATCTTGATGCTGGCCACCTTACCGGGCAAGAGAAGTAAGGGCAATCCATGACAACCATTCCCAGGTCGAAATTCCCATAGAAACCAGTAAAAACCAGTAGAGACCGTCTACTGGTTTCTACTGGTCCAGTAGAGTCTACTGGTCTGAAGAGGAACTACGAAATCAAACCAGTAGAAACCAGTAGAAACCAGTAGAGTCTAATGTGTTGAAGACCAGTAGAAACCAATAGAAACCAGTGAGATCTAATGGTTTGAGAAGGAGTGTGAAAAAAAACAAAGTCAAACCAGTAGAAACCATTAGAGACCAGTGGATTCTAATGGTATTGAAGACCAGTAGAAACCATTAGAATCCACTGGTCTCTAATGGTTTCTACTGGTTTGATTTTTTTTTTTTTTTTTCACACTCCTTCTCAAACCACTAGATCTCACTGGTTTCTATTGGTTTCTACTGGTCTTCAATACCATTAGAATCCACTGGTCTCTAATGGTTTCTACTGGTTTGACTTTGTCTTTTTCACACTCCTTCTCAAACCACTAGATCTCACTGGTTTATATTGGTTTCTACTGGTCTTCAATACCATGAGAATCCACTGGTCTCTAATGGTTTCTACTAGTTTGACTTTGTTTTTTTTTTACACTCCTTCTCAACCATTAGATCTCACTGGTTTCTATTGGTTTCTACTGGTCTTCAATACCATTGGAATCCACTGGGTCTAATGGTTTCTACTGGCTTGACTTTTTTTTTTTTTTACACTCCTTTTCAAACCATTAGATCTCACAGGTTTCTATTGGTTTCTACTGGTCTTCAATACCATTAGAATCCACTGGTCTCTAATGGTTTCTACTAGTTTGACTTTGTTTTTTTACACTCCTTTTCAAACCATTTGATCTCACTGGTTTCTATTGGTTTCTACTGGTCTTCAATACAATTAGAATCCACTGGTCTCTAATGGTTTCTACTGGTTTGACTTTGTTTTTTTACACTCCTTTTCAAACCATTAGATCTCACTGGTTTCTATTGGTTTCTACTGGTCTTTAGTACCATTAGAATCCACTGGTCTCTAATGGTTTCTACTGGTTTGACTTTGTTTTTGTTTACACTTTTTTTCAAACCATTAGATCTCACTGGTTTCTATTGGTTTCTACTGGTCTTCAAGACCATTAGAATCCACTGGTCTCTAATGGTTTCTACTGGTTTGACTTTGTTTTTATTACACTCCTTTTCAAACCATTAGATCTCACTGGTTTCAATTGGTTTCTACTGGTCTTCAATACCATTACAATTAGAATCCACTGGTCCCTAATGGCTTCTACTGGTTTGACTTTGTTTTTTTACACTCCTTTTCAAACCATTAGATCTTACTGGTTCTCACTGACCAGTAGAAACCAATAGAAACCAGTGAGATCTAATGATTTGAAAAGGAGTGTGAAAAATACAAAGTCAAACCAGTAGAAACCATTAGAAACCAGTGAGTTCTCCTGGTATTGGAGATCAGTAGAAACCAATAGAAACTAGTGAGATATAATGGTTTGAAAAGGAGTGTGAAAAATACTAAGTCAAACCAGTAGAAACCATTAGAGACCAGGGAATTCTACTGGTAATGGAGACCAGTAGAAACCAATAGAAACCAATAGAAATAGAGATGCTCATGAATATTCATGCATGTATTTACGTGTCCTAATTTTGTACTTTTAAATAGATAACCTCCACCTAACCAGATAAAAGGAATTTTACCAAGTAATTATTTCAAGTTTAAACATAAAATAGTGAATGTCACCTACTTAAGTGAAGACAATAATGATAACAACAACAAAAATGATCTTCTTAAATGTAAGTTGTAGTAACCAATATCTTATGAACCTTATAACCGTACTGCTATATATATGAAAGTCTGTGAAGGAAAGGGCAGGAATTAGGATAGGTATAGGATAGAATAGGAATAAACATAGGATAAGATTAGGTTAAAACGATAAGGATATATGCCATAATTCGGATTATCATATACTAAATTGAAATCGATATTTCATCAATATTTTTTAATTTTGATTCCTATTGATCTCCTTATGGCTCCAGTAGGTATTCTACTAGTTTCTACTGGTATTCTGATGGATCCAGGAGAAATTGCTAGTGGTTTCTATTGGCACTCTACTGGTATTTTTCTAATGGTTTCTACTGGGAATCATTTCACTTTCCATATTCAAACCAGCAGAAAAATTCCAGTAGAAACCATTAGGAAGCTCTATTGGATCCAGTAGAGATTCCTACTGGTTTCTACTGGTCTTCTACTGGTCTTCTATATTGGTCTTGTATTGGATCCAGTAGAGATTTCTACTGGTTTCTACTGGTATTCTACTGGCATTTTTCTAATGGTTTCTACTGGAAATCATTTCACTTTCCTTATTCAAACCAGTAGAAAAATTCCAGTAGAAACCAGTAGGAAGCTCTATTGGATCCAGTAGAGATTCCTACTGGTTTCTACTGGTCTTCTACTGGTCTTCTATTGGATCCAGTAGAGCTTCCTACTGGTTTCTACTGGTATTCTACTGGCATTTTTCTAATGGTTTCTACTGGAAATCATTGCACTTTCCATATTCAAAGCAGTAGAAAATTTCCAGTAGAAACCAGTAGAAATTCTAATGGTTTTTCTCTACTGGTTTCTACCGGTTTTTCGTCCTGGGTTAATAGAATCAAGCAATGCCGGATGGAGGAGCCAATCTACCAACTAACACGAATCACAATATGTTACTAGATGAGTATGCTAAGGTCACCGGGTCTGCTTGTATCCCTGCTTGCATGGGTCCATCAAGAGATATTTGGCGTGATACTTAACTCTTTCGGTACCATGTAAGCTGATACTCTACGGGAGCTGCGTGCATTAGGTGTGAGCAAATTCAGGGGTCAAACAACAAAATGACCGTACACGCCTCCAGGTTCCTGAAGGGAAGCTTTGATGCGCTAGTTGTAGGTACATCGTAGTATTATAAAGTATATGCGGCATGGGCTGCGAATAGAGATTTTTCATAAGTTCTCGGAAAATCATCACTGGTGATTTTTATCTTGTTTGCAGGGGTGTACAAGTGAACATAGAACCATGCAATATAAATCCCCATCATCTCTGTTGGAGGATACTGCAATCATGAGGACAGGTAATAGTTGATATGACTTGAAAAAAAATTCAAAACACTTCAAAACACTAAACCGAATTTAGCATGAAGAATAGACATGTGGACCTTGATGTTGACCTAATCTCACCGCGACAACAATACGGTCAATATACATGAACGATTCTGCACATTTTGGATACTGTCCGGAATGGAGCTGAATGAGTAGATAATCCATGTCATACACACCAGCATTGTTACAACTGTGTACAATATTGCTGGGGCCTGTATTACTCATGAAATGATGGTTGCACTAGGAAGTTCAAAATGCCCCATAAAGCCCTTCATCCGTAGCTTGCATGGCAAATAAATCAGTCTAGTGGCTAGGAGGGGCTCCTGTAAGTGCACACCCCCCCCCCCCCCCCCCTAGAACGATTAGCCACTATAATTTTTAGATCCGCTAGAGTGCCTATGTTGCACCACAAATTGTCGTCCCTGCACAAATTGTCGTCGGCGACAATTTGTGCAAAATTTGACAAAACCTGACACCACAAATTGTCGTCCCCTGCACAAATTGTCGCCGGCGTCAATTTGTGCTGCAGGTGATGTTCCCATTTTTCACCCTCACGGACGACAATTTGTGCAGGCAAACTGATAGCTCGTTGCACAAATTGTCACCCCTTGCACAAATTGTCACCAGTCCCTGTCTTCAAAATATTGCCATTTGTGGTTGTGCCTGTGATGTGTATGTAAGGTGTGTGTGTGTGTGTGTGTGTCTGTGAGTGTGTGTGTGTATGTGTGTGGGTGGGTGGGTGTGTGTATGTGTGTATGTGTGTGTGTATGTGTGTGGGTGTGTGTGTGGGTGGGTGCATGTGTGTGTGTGTATGTGTGTGTGTGTGTGTGTGTGTGTGTGTTGCGCGCGTGCTGGCGTATGGGCTAGGTTGTTTGCGTGTGCGTGTGTTAGCGATGAGTGTTGAGCTGGTACATGTATGTGTACGTGATGGGGATGTTGAGGTGGGTGTGTGCAATATATGTGCGCAACTGTGTAAGTACGGAATATTACGTGTGGTTGCATGGTGATGGTGGTGGTTGTGTGATTGTGTGTGGGGGGGGGGGGCGAGCGCGCGTGTATGTGTACATTGTGTAGATGTGAAGTCGTGTATTTGTGTTGAGGAATTAGCCAATGGTTTTGCATTGCCCTCTGTTTCATTGTTCTATAAATATGATAAAAATTACACAGTGACGATGGTCATCGGGGTTACTATATTGGTGTGATTACAAAAAAGAAATGTCATGATGGTGAATGGAATTATAAACAAATATCAAAATATGATCACCCTTATGATCGTGCCAATAAGGCAAAATGAAAATAATTGACAATGCTCTAGAGTAAAGACAGCGAGTCAGTTAAAGTCAAATTCCATTATCTCCTTCTAGGAATAATACGAAAGCAGGGGAAACAGTTTATGAATTGTTTGTTCTGGTATTGCCCCAATTTTATGTGTTAGAACTCAAAACTTGACTGTGTTAACTGTCTTTATTCTCTTAGAGCAGTATTTGTGTTAACTGCACGTACACCACACACACACACACACACACACATACACAAAAACACACGCACACCACCATACAGACAGACATCCACACCCATACACTTACCAACCCACACTAGTGGAATGGATAAGGTGAATAATTGTGCACTTTTGTGTACAAGCACCAAATTTGGCACACATGTTCAAAATCATATTTCGGACAATATTAGATATAGAGGTATCTCAAAATGTTTTCAGGGACACCTGGGTGCAGCCCCCAAATTGCCCCAGGGGCACTTATATGTTATTAACTTCTTTTCGAAAACGCACGGCCGGACTTGAAAAAAAACCTTGATAGGAATCATCCTTAGGCAATAGGTACCTTACCTTTTTTCAAATGTGTGGTCGTAAATGGCAAGAAGGCCGAGGGATAGCCCCCAAACTCCCCTGGGGGCATTTTTCTCTTATTTTGGGACATTTTCTCAAGAATAAATAACTGGATTTTAACCAAACTAGATAGGAATCATCCTATGGTAATAGGGAACACTAGATGTTAGATTTGGGGTACACAAGTGGCAAGGAGCTGGGGAAGGGGGGGGGGGGTTCTTTTATTTTTCTAATACTTTTTCTCAAGAAAATAAATAACTGGATCCACCCTTAGGTATTAGGGACCTTAAGTTGTTAGAATGGGGGGACACAAATTGCAAGGAACTGGGAGGGGGTACCCCCCCCCAAAAAAAAAAAAAAAAAAAAAAAAAAAATGACATTTGATAAAAAGGTCCCTGGAGATTTTGGAGCCATTTAATTGGACCCATTGGACCATAACCTACTCCACCCCAACCCTATACTCAACTCTAACCCAGTCCACCCGACCCCAACCATCTCCTACTCTACTCATCTCATCCCTACCAAAGTACATCTACCCCTAACCTAGTCCACCCCATCCCTGCCCACCCCTTACCCACTACAACCGACCCCAACCTTCCCCTACCCTACTTTGACCTATTCCTACTTACCCACCATTAACTAAAAACACACACAAAAGTAAGTCCCCCCCCCCCCCTAAGCAAAATAGCATAACTTTTTATCGAAGAGGGTTTGACCAAAACAATTTGGCAGGATTGTTCCGTAACTTAGTGACTATCTTCTCTACGAAATTCACATTAATCCAATTAGTCATGCATGAGTGGGCTAACTTGAAAAACAAAAATGTCACTTTTCAAAAGTCACAAGTGTAATGGTGTATGCCTTTTTAACACTACATTTTGGCATTTCTTGTACGATTTTTAAAGTGTTTTCATTCATCTATGACACGAAAATGACTTCTTATGTTTACATCACATGTCATGTTTTATTTTTTCACCAAAATAAAGGGTTTAAAAACGTTTCAAATCTAAAGAGGGATGAGTATTTGTTAAAGGGTGCTCTCTCAACCAGAACAATGGGTTACGGGTCAGGATAGGTGTTAATGTATCGAGAGATGGATGATAAACATTGAACGGACATCAATTATGCACCAGAAATGGAATTCATCAAAAATTCATATGAAAGAATCCCAAAATTACCCTTGTGACTTTTGAAAAGTGACATTTTTGCCTTTTAAATTTGCCAACACTCATGCATGACTAAATGGATCAATGTAATTTTTCAAAAAAGTTAGTCAATGATTTAAGGAACAATCGTGCCAAATTACTTGCCCAAACCCTCTTCGTTAAAAAGTTATGCTACTTTGCTTAGGGGGGGGGGGGGGGGGGGCTTACTTTTTTGTTGCGTTTATTTTGTTAGACCTGCAAAATATCAATCTTGTCTTTAAAGAATTACAATTCGTTCTTGTGGACGTGGCAGGGAATTAAACTTGTGAAACCCGAAAGTGGGAAAACGGAGTTTGGAATGAAGTATTACGTGTGCTGGGCTCGACGTGACAGTGAGAACATGACCCGGTGACCTTGGTGGCAGTGAGAACATTCCCCAAATTGGCACGGTATGGGGTTGGCGGATGTACACAGGGAAGGATACGGGATCAACATACAGACAAGTGTATCCACAATATAAAAGAAAGAAGAAAATAGGGACATTTGGAAGCTAATCCCTTTAGAGTGGGACCTTGCCAAAATAAGCACTGCGACAACAAGATTGGTGTTGATGTTGGATTTCAGAAAGTATTTTGCCATAATAATAATCTGGTGAATTGTCTACTTCGAAAAATATTGTTACAGGTTTCATTAAAGATAACATACATGTATCATTGACTCGCTCCAATCATGCGGCTTGTAATATATTATTTGCAGATGATGTAGGTATTTATCACGCACACAAAGAAGCAGCAAAGGCCATATCGGTACTCTAGAATGACTACGTTCGTTACGTCGTTGGTATAACGTAAATCAGTTAACTATTGGTATTAATAAAAACGAAAATAAGTTTGTTATGAGTTATTCATCTCATGATACTTATTGACGATAATGAAGTCGGGCAGGTTAAAAGTATTAGACATTTTAGAGTTGAGATAGATAGCAGGCTGTCCTCGAATTTTCATATACACTATCTTGCAAAATCAATAGCTAGAAAAAGTATGCATAACACAAAGTGAGCTAATATCTCGACTTTGAATCTCGCAATATTATATCTAAATCTAATATTCAACCACGTTTCGATTATTCATGTTCCGTTTGGGCAAACTGTTCAAATAAGAACAAGGAGAATTGTTCTCATGGTGTCATGTAATTTTGATTATGATGATAGCAATGGATAAGAAATAATAGAATCTAAGATGACAAGTTATTGAAGGTACACACAATTAATGTTCTAGCAACAACAATGTACAAATGTATACATGGACTAGCCCCAACTCGACTCTGTCACAACATTGCAACAGTTTTGATAGGTATTGTTATACAGAGTGAGTCAAAAATGTGTCCCTTCTTTTTAAAGTTATTTTATTCTAAGTAGACTCTATGTACCTTAGAGTATGCATTAGTGAATACTGTTTCTGTGCTTGTTTGTTTGTATGGATGGATGGATGTAAAATTTGTGTACATTGTGAAAACGCACATTTCCATACGCAATGGGTGTGTCTTTGTGTGTATTATACTGCTTATTGGTTCATGTGTGATATAGGGGCGTAGACAAAGGGGGGGGGGGGGATGAGGGGGATGGCATGTACAATCATCCCCCCCCCCCCCCCCCAGGTTTGCAGGAATGATATTTGCTAGGAGGAATTAGTGATTGAATCACAAGTCCTCAAACTGTTCGGGCCGAACATTTTGAGGATGTGGGATTTAATCACTCATTTCTCCAAATGTGGATCATTTGAGGGCAAATGCATTTCAGCAAGTTTCTAAAATGACAATACAAGAATTTATGATCAATGGTAAGAAGATTGCTCATTATCACATGTTGGAAGGCTTTTCGTCTTCCCAGTACACCATATGCCCTTTAAGCGCTCGTTCGGAAACAATCGTGTAACCTCACACATTGTTATAAGAGGGACACTGCTAGTAGAAAGCTGAGTTTGCACAATTCGATCATGTCAAAGGGGGAACATTATTGTGGGGTACGTGCACAGGGGCACATTAACCTCCGCGAGAGGGGAACTCCCACCAATCAATGTGACGCTCCAGCCGGTGCGACACTATCGTTATGACTGGATGGCCCTTCTAATACAGCAAAATGCTATCAAAAATGAATCATCGATTACAAAGCGGGATTAGGCCTATACCCGATTATATCAAAATGGAACACAATTTGTTTGCTACATTGGAACTTCCTTGAAAGAAGGCCCATTATCAATTATTACCAGAGGCACTACACTCATCACGTATCGAATTCCTCTTGGATGTGGAACAATGCTATTATTTAAGAAATTACACTTGTGATTTGAAGGGGCACCTATAGATCCTGTTCCAATTTGTGGGAGGTTGTATCGTTCTTTGGCTGCACTAGAAAAGTCCTTGGAAAGGTACACCGTGCATGGGTACTTAGAGGGTAATCAACAGTTTCATCAAAGTTCATAATGAGACTTTCGATATTGCCACGAAAAAGGAAAACATGTGGTTTCAATAGCTGACAGGGAGACAGCACAAGTAATTTTGCATCTAAATATTGTAACACGTCTTCAAATTTGTTGAAACATTTCATTAGGGAGTCAACCAACTATATGAAATTATCTTCGTTTCTTTTAGTCTATTTTAACACAAAGTAACCTTCGGGCTAACGATAACACAAATGAAATATTTAAGTCACAGCTTTACGAACATTTTCAGGAAAAGTAAAATAATAATAATAATAATAATCATCATCATCATCATCATCATAATAATCATAATCATAATAATAATAATAATGATAATAATAATAATAATAATAATAATAATAATAAAAATAATAATAATAATAATAATAAACTATCCCTGTTTACATTTGAACCCCCGTTTCGTAATGACAATATTCTGTGTTCATTTATTGCAGTGCAGCGACCAGCGGCGCGATGCTCGCATTGCACGCCCTGATCGCATGACCGCGGACAACTGTTGACCTCTGTGTGGAAAGTCAGTCTATATGCTATTGGAATTGCGGCGGTATTGCACGATCCGTCCACACCCTACTCAAAATCTCAACATCAACATAATTTCGCTGGAAGTCAGTTTCCAGTTCTAAATTAGTTTGAGTCAAGTTCTTAAACGGTGTTTCTTCTGAGCACACCCCAAAAAAGTAAGTCTCCCCCCCCCCCCCCCCCCCCGCCCTAAGCAAAATAGAATAACTTTTATCGAAGAGGGTTTGGCCAAAATAATTTGGCAGGATTTTCTCTTAACTTAGTGACTATCTTCTCTGCGAAAATCACATTAATCTAATTAGTCATGCATGAGTGGGCTAACTTGAAAAGCAAAAATGTCACTTTTCAAAAGTCACAAGGGTAATTGTTTATGCCTTTTCAACAATACATTTTGGCATTTCTTGTGCGATTTTTAAAATGTTTTCACTCATCCGTGACACGAAAATGACTTCTTATGTTTACATCACAGGTCATGTGACATCTTTGTCAAAATATCCAGAGTTTTATTTTGTCACCAAAATAAAGGGTTTTAATAATATTCAAACTCAAGAGGGATGAGTATTTGTTAAACGGTGCTCACTCAATCAAAACAATGGGTTAAGTGTCGGGATAGGTGTCAGTGCATCGAGAGATGGATGATAAACTTTGAAAGGACGTAAATTATGCACCAGAAATGGAATTCATCAAAAATTCATATGAAAGAATCCCAAAATTACTCTTGTGACTTTTGAAAAGTGACATTTTTGCCTTTAAAATTTGCCCACTCATGCATGACTAAATAAATTAATGTAATTTTCAGACATAAGTTAGTCAATAAGTTAAGGAACAATCGTGCCAAATTATTTTGCCCAAACCCTCTTCGATAAAAAGTTATGCTATTTTGCTTAGGGGGGGGGGGCTTACTTTTTGGTTGTGTTTATTACAAAAGGCTATTTTGTTAGACCTGCAAAAGATCAATCTTGTCTTTAAAGAATCACAATTCGTTCTTGTGGACGTGGCAGGGAATTAAACTTGTGAAACCCGAAAGAGGGAAAACGGAGTTTGGAATGAAGTATTACGTGTGCTGGGCTCGACGTGACAGTGTAAACATGACCCGGTGACCATGGTGGCAGTGAGAACATACCCCAAATTGGCACGGTATGAGGTTGGCGGATGTACACAGGGAAGGATACGGGATCAACATACAGACAAGTGTATTTACAATATAAAAGAAAGTAGAAAATAGGGACATTTGGAAGCTAATCCCTTTAGAGTGGGACCTTGCCAAAACAAGCACTGGGACAAAGAGATTGATGTTGTATAAACGATTTCAGAAAGTATTTTGCCATGATAATAATCTGGTGAATTGTCTACTTCGAAAAATATTGTTACAGGTTTCATTAAAGATAACATATCATTGAGTCGCTCCAATCATGCGCCTTATAATATATTATTTGCAGATGATGTAGGTATTTATCACGCACACAAAGAAGCAGCAAAGGCCATATCGGTACTCTAGAATGACTACGTTCGTTACGTCGAGGGTATAACGTAAATCAGTTAACTATTGGTATTAATAAAAACGAAAATAAGTTTGTTATGAGTTATTCATCTCATGATACTTATTGACGATAATGAAGTCGGGCAGGTTAAAAGTATTAGACATGTTAGTGTTGAGATAGATAGCAGGCTGTCCTCGAATTTTCATATACACTATCTTGCAAAATCAATAGCTAGAAAAAATATGCATAACACAAAGTGAGCTAATATCTCGACTTTGAATCTCGCAATATTATATCTAAATCTAATATTCAACCACGTTTCGATTATTCATGTTCCGTTTGGGCAAACTGTTCAAATAAGAACAAGGAGAATTGTTCTCATGGTGTCATGTAATTTTGATTATGATGATAGCAATGGATAAGAAATAATAGAATCTAAGATGACAAGTTATTGAAGGTACACACAATTAATTTTCTAGCAACAACAATGTACAAATGTATACATGGACTAGCCCCAACTCGACTCTGTCACTACATTGCAACAGTTTTGATAGGTATTGTTATACAGAGTGAGTCAAAAATGTGTCCCTTCTTTTTAAAGTTATTTTATTCTAAGTAGACTCTATGTACCTTAGAGTATGCATTAGTGAATACTGTTTCTGTGCTTGTTTGTTTGTATGGATGGATGGATGTAAAATTTGTGTACATTGTGAAAACGCACATTTCCATACGCAATGGGTGTGTCTTTGTGTGTATTATACTGCTTATTGGTTCATGTGTGATATAGGGGCGTAGACAAAGGGGGGGGGGGGATGAGGGGGATGGCATGTACAATCATCCCCCCCCCCCCCCCAGGTTTGCAGGAATGATATTTGCTAGGAGGAATTAGTGATTGAATCACAAGTCCTCAAACTGTTCGGGCCGAACATTTTGAGGATGTGGGATTTAATCACTCATTTCTCCAAATGTGGATCATTTGAGGGCAAATGCATTTCAGCAAGTTTCTAAAATGACCATACAAGAATTTATGATCAATGGTAAGAAGATTGCTCATTATCACATGTTGGAAGGCTTTTCGTCTTCCCAGTACACCATATGCCCTTTAAGCGCTCGTTCGGAAACAATCGTGTAACCTCACACATTGTTATAAGAGGGACACTGCTAGTAGAAAGCTGAGTTTGCACAATTCGATCATGTCAAAGGGGGAACATTATTGTGGGGTACGTGCACAGGGGCACATTAACCTCCGCGAGAGGGGAACTCCCACCAATCAATGTGACGCTCCAGCCGGTGCGACACTATCGTTATGACTGGATGGCCCTTCTAATACAGCAAAATGCTATCAAAAATGAATCATCGATTACAAAGCGGGATTAGGCCTATACCCGATTATATCAAAATGGAACACAATTTGTTTGCTACATTGGAACTTCCTTGAAAGAAGGCCCATTATCAATTATTACCAGAGGCACTACACTCATCACGTATCGAATTCCTCTTGGATGTGGAACAATGCTATTATTTAAGAAATTACACTTGTGATTTGAAGGGGCACCTATAGATCCTGTTCCAATTTGTGGGAGGTTGTATCGTTCTTTGGCTGCACTAGAAAAGTCCTTGGAAAGGTACACCGTGCATGGGTACTTAGAGGGTAATCAACAGTTTCATCAAAGTTCATAATGAGACTTTCGATATTGCCACGAAAAAGGAAAACATGTGGTTTCAATAGCTGACAGGGAGACAGCACAAGTAATTTTGCATCTAAATATTGTAACACGTCTTCAAATTTGTTGAAACATTTCATTAGGGAGTCAACCAACTATATGAAATTATCTTCGTTTCTTTTAGTCTATTTTAACACAAAGTAACCTTCGGGCTAACGATAACACAAATGAAATATTTAAGTCACAGCTTTACGAACATTTTCAGGAAAAGTAAAATAATAATAATAATAATAATCATCATCATCATCATCATCATAATAATCATAATCATAATAATAATAATAATGATAATAATAATAATAATAATAATAATAAACTATCCCTGTTTACATTTGAACCCCCGTTTCGTAATGACAATATTCTGTGTTCATTTATTGCAGTGCAGCGACCAGCGGCGCGATGCTCGCATTGCACGCCCTGATCGCATGACCGCGGACAACTGTTGACCTCTGTGTGGAAAGTCAGTCTATATGCTATTGGAATTGCGGCGGTATTGCACGATCCGTCCACACCCTACTCAAAATCTCAACATCAACATAATTTCGCTGGAAGTCAGTTTCCAGTTCTAAATTAGTTTGAGTCAAGTTCTTAAACGGTGTTTCTTCTGAGCACACCCCAAAAAAGTAAGTCTCCCCCCCCCCCCCCCCCCGCCCTAAGCAAAATAGAATAACTTTTATCGAAGAGGGTTTGGCCAAAATAATTTGGCAGGATTTTCTCTTAACTTAGTGACTATCTTCTCTGCGAAAATCACATTAATCTAATTAGTCATGCATGAGTGGGCTAACTTGAAAAGCAAAAATGTCACTTTTCAAAACTCACAAGGGTAATTGTTTATGCCTTTTCAACAATACATTTTGGCATTTCTTGTGCGATTTTTAAAATGTTTTCACTCATCCGTGACACGAAAATGACTTCTTATGTTTACATCACAGGTCATGTGACATCTTTGTCAAAATATCCAGAGTTTTATTTTGTCACCAAAATAAAGGGTTTTAATAATATTCAAACTCAAGAGGGATGAGTATTTGTTAAACGGTGCTCACTCAATCAAAACAATGGGTTAAGTGTCGGGATAGGTGTCAGTGCATCGAGAGATGGATGATAAACTTTGAAAGGACGTAAATTATGCACCAGAAATGGAATTCATCAAAAATTCATATGAAAGAATCCCAAAATTACTCTTGTGACTTTTGAAAAGTGACATTTTTGCCTTTAAAATTTGCCCACTCATGCATGACTAAATAAATTAATGTAATTTTCAGACATAAGTTAGTCAATAAGTTAAGGAACAATCGTGCCAAATTATTTTGCCCAAACCCTCTTCGATAAAAAGTTATGCTATTTTGCTTAGGGGGGGGGGGGGGGGGCTTACTTTTTGGTTGTGTTTATTACAAAAGGCTATTTTGTTAGACCTGCAAAAGATCAATCTTGTCTTTAAAGAATCACAATTCGTTCTTGTGGACGTGGCAGGGAATTAAACTTGTGAAACCCGAAAGAGGGAAAACGGAGTTTGGAATGAAGTATTACGTGTGCTGGGCTCGACGTGACAGTGTAAACATGACCCGGTGACCATGGTGGCAGTGAGAACATACCCCAAATTGGCACGGTATGAGGTTGGCGGATGTACACAGGTAAGGATACGGGATCAACATACAGACAAGTGTATTTACAATATAAAAGAAAGTAGAAAATAGGGACATTTGGAAGCTAATCCCTTTAGAGTGGGACCTTGCCAAAACAAGCACTGGGACAAAGAGATTGATGTTGTATAAACGATTTCAGAAAGTATTTTGCCATGATAATAATCTGGTGAATTGTCTACTTCGAAAAATATTGTTACAGGTTTCATTAAAGATAACATATCATTGAGTCGCTCCAATCATGCGGCTTGTAATATATTATTTGCAGATGATGTAGGTATTTATCACGCACACAAAGAAGCAGCAAAGGCCATATCGGTACTCTAGAATGACTACGTTCGTTACGTCGAGGGTATAACGTAAATCAGTTAACTATTGGTATTAATAAAAACGAAAATAAGTTTGTTATGTGTTATTCATCGGGCAGGTTAAAAGTATTAGACATGTTAGTGTTGAGATAGATAGCAGACTGTCCTCGAATTTTCATATACACTATCTTGCAAAATCAATAGCTAGAAAAAATATGCATAACGCAATGTGAGCTAATATCTCGACTTTGAATCTCGCAATATAATATCTAAATCTAATATTCAACCACGTTTCGATTATTCATGTTCCGTTTGGGCAAACTGTTCAAATAAGAACAAGGAGAATTGTTCACATTTGCAAAAAGAGCTGCATGAATGGTCTCATGTAATTTTGATTATGATGATAGCAATGGATAAGAAATAATAGAATCTAAGGTGACAAGTTATTGAAGGTACACACAATTAATTTTCTAGCAACAACAATGTACAAATGTATATATGGACTAGCCCCAACTCGACTCTGTCACAACATTGCAACAGTTTTAATAGGTATTGTTATACAGAGTGAGTCAAAAATGTGTCCCTTCTTTTTAAAGTTATTTTATTCTAAGTAGGCTCTATGTACCTTAGTGTATGCATTCGTGTATACTGTTTCTGTGCTTGTTTGTTTGTATGGATGGATGGATGTAAAATTTGTGTACATTGTGAAAACGCACATTTCCATACGCAATGGGCGTATGATTGTCTTTGTGTGTCTTATACGGCTTCTTGGTTCATGTGTGATATACCAAGGATGTTTAAGCACATGGATATCCATCAGCCGTTTAATTAATGCAGATTCATTGTACTCTCCTTCTAGTCACAAAAGAACCCTTCACAAAGATTTTCTCTTTGATCTCGATGTTCAATGCCGCCGATTCTCTGGATGAGTTTTGCTGCATTTGACGTATAAACAAAATCGGATGCGCAGAAGAATTTGGGGAAATATCCTCACCCATATGCTTGCGCAGTTGTGACATGTAATACCTACGATGCATCAGTAAAGATTCAATCGAGGAATAGTGTTACAATATGGCAAAAAGGCTCTAAACGTGATATCAAGTTGCAGTATAAAAGTCTCAATTTCACAATGCTCCGCATCATACATGCTTACAAAATTGCATGCAACGTTACTTTCAGATATTTTCCTTTCGGACAAGTAACATGAAAAACGCGGCCAAGCGCGCCCAAGCTAGTATTTCCATCTCAAATAGTATCAAATTTCGTATTAGCTCGTCCTTTTTAACTACGTAAGAAGCACTTAGTGACAAAATTAAAAGTTCAGCAGCGAAAGCTGAAATGTATGCATGTATAGGAATGCGTATGACCTATTATCGGCCAAAAAAATCCAGGTGAACGTGACGCACTTGCGTATGCATCATATTGTTGAGAGCAGCTGCTAGTCATGAATATTAAGTGGCGGCATCAAACTTTGTTCAAAGCGTTGTATATCCATGGGCTTAAACATACTTGGATATACCAGGGACAGTCAATCGGCAGCGCTCGCTCGTTCTATAGAAATCGTGAGCTTTTATTTTTCGTCTCGCGAAATCTCACGCGCAGATTTTGTTGCACTAGATTACGAAGGAATTGACATGCTCGCGAGATCTTTTGCTGGTGTCTTCTGTAAGCATACTGATCAGAATTTTTTTAGACAGGGATTGAGATTATATGTTTCTTAATAGATATTTTCATTTTTTTTTCGAAATCTGCAAAGGAGCTTTTATGTTATTTGCTTTCAAAAACAGGCCTCAATTTTTTTTTGAAATATGTAAGCTCTCAGACCTTGCTGGATCCTGACCCTTCTATGGATTGCACGGCAACGACAGTTACGGCTCTAAAAAGCCAATACTTCAGCGGATATTTTGATTCCAATATTGTTTGGGCTCAAAAATAAAACATTTATGCTATTCGTCTTCAAAGTGACGCGAGATTTCAGAAATCGTACGGACTTCGCAACCGATATATATGTAAGCTCTCAGACTTTGCTGGATCCTGACCCTTCTACAAATTGGACGGCAACACCAGTTACAGCTTTGGAAAGCCAGTACTCTAGCGGAGAATTTGCTTCCAGTTTTGTTTGGGCTCGAAAATAACATATTTGTGCAATTCGTCTTCAAAGTGACGCGAATTTTCAGAAATCATACGGACTTCGCAAACGATATTCGTCCGCAGGCAGCAGAAAACACGGGATTTTAGTTTCAGCGAGGTAGTCGTGACCTTCATTTGTCCTCTAGAACCGCGGAAAACGTCTCCTTTCCAAACTGCGATATCTTCATGAATATACCATATTTTCGTACGCTTTCTTTTGCAACTGTATGTTGGAGGTCGAAATTTACCAACTATGAAGAAATTTTTTATTAAAATAGGGAGAAAAATATTGTAAATTCGAGATAAATATGTTTTTCTAATTAAATAAAGAAAAATGAAAATAAGCTCTATATTTCAATGTCAACCGCTTTTGAGCCCTTAACATTTAGAGGTCATCTGAAGCGGAATTTGTTGTACTTTATGAAGGTACCATTATTTTTCAACCTCCCCCCATAGAAGGGTCAGGATCCAGCAAAACATCAACCATGTTCAAATCCAAATTGAGCGAGATATGACGAAGTTGTGAGCGATCCTACCCAGCCAATCATAGTCCGCGACACTTGAATCGTCGGTAGTATTTCGTTATTATCGTGGACTATGATTGGCTGGGTAGGATCGCTCACAACTTCGTCAAATCTCGCTCAATTTGGATTTGAACATGGTTGATGTTTTGCTGGATCCTGACCCTTCTATGGGGGGAGGTTGAAAAATAATGGTACCTTCATAAAGTACAATAAATTCCGCTTCAGATGACCTCTAAATGTTAAGGGCTCAAAAGCGATTAACATTAGAATATAGAGTTTATTTTATTTATTTTTTATTTTCATTAGAACCACATATTTATCTCGAATTTACAATATTTTTCTGCCTATTTTAAGGAAATGTGTTTTCATACTTGGTAAATTTCGACCTCCAACATACAGTTACAAAAGAAAGTGTACGAAAATATGGTATATTCATGAAGATATCGCAGTTTGAAAAGGAGACGTTTTCCGCGGTTCTAGAGGTCAAGTGAAGGTCACGACTACCTCGCTGAAAATAAAATAAGCGTATTTTCCAGTGCCTGCCATTTGGCTGTATGTGGCTTGTTTGAGACCGAGTCTCCACGAGACTAGACGGGTCTCCGAGAAATCATTGTGAATTCGAATGCGTCTCATTTCAAGTCTCCTGTAAGTCTCTGTAACTTATCTATGCTGTCCTTGCGACATCTCCACCAATGAGACGGACCTTTTACTCTTACATTACCATTCCCTGAAAACCACATTGGCTTACTACACATCTTCACGCCAATGCTCACGGGAGAGTTCACCCTTCAAGCTCACCTTGACGATGCTATCCATGGTGTACTTGTTGGTTAGCCAATAGTAGGTCTCTGCAACCCTCTTGATGACAAACTGCGTAAAGGAGTTGTTGGCGGCCTGCGAGTAGATACCCTCGTAGCTATCCCTGGAGAGAATACAACTGTACAGGATCTGATCCGCTCCGCAGACGCGCGCTTCTTCTCCCTCTCATGCATCCATCAGGTCGAGCATCTCGGCGTACACGTGGCTGTTGACGGAGAAGGCATGGACCAGGAGAGGGCGTGTGTCGCCGTCCATGACATAATCCAGGATCTCCGGCGCGATCTCCTTGGCGTTGGCGGGCAAGGCGATGTCGATGGGTCGCGTCTTGACCACCAGTACATCGAATCTAGAACTAAAAAAATATATACAACATTGAAACATGTATTAGATATGACTTAACATAGGACAATATCAATAGTGACTGATCGGCAATAGCGACGATTAATAAAAAGCGGCACTATATGAGTATTGCAGAGGTGTAAGTATAAACAATGATTGATTGATCGATTAGAAATTAACGACACTACTAACACTTGAGTGTCATATAAGTATCGAACAGTTCATCTAAAAAGATTATACAATTCAAGTCTCCCTAATGTGATTTACAGAATTTGAGGAGGATTATAAATCAGAAATAAATCAATGTTAACTACTTTCTCAGGATAACTTCCCAACTCTTTACGAAAAGAGAAGCAGATTCTTTAACGTGCCAATGGTGTGACTCTCCTTTACACGGGACCGACGGTTTAAAGTCTCCTCCGAAAGACTAGGCAATTGGAATAAAATACCTTGCCCAAGGGTATACCTGTTGTGATTGAGATACGATCAGTTTCCCACTTAAAATTTAGTGTAAAGATTGATCCTCTTTAGAAAGTTTATAACGCATAATCGCGAAATATCTCTAAATGATGTCTTTAGGTCAGGACAATCAAAAAGTTCATACGAATATTTGCAAGTTCAACACATTCAAGGAGAATGTGTTTAATTGTTAGTGTATAATTACATGATATGCATTGAGGTGGATTTTCTACTGCAAATAAGTATGCATGAGTCAAATGAGAATGCCCAATACGAGCACGGGTCAAGTATAAACAATGCAGAAAAAGGTTTACCCGTAAATGCCTCAGTGGCTTGATAACTTGGGTACACCTGTGTAAAAAGAGCATGCAGATAAATAAAATAAGTACACCGGGGAGCTAAAGCTGTTAACTTATTTTATTCTATGTTGCGCCAGGTAAAGAGTATTTAGACAGGAGGAATGCTGTTTGTCACATTGTGGGGTTCTTCATAATTAAAATAAAGAATAAAAATCGGAACTAAGGTTCATGTAGTTTCAAAATGAAGCTTTAATTCTAAGGAATGCATGAAATCAGATAATGAAACGCAATAACATACACATAGCAATTGAATTGAACAGTGAAATGTTGCCTCAATGCAATAATCTTTAAATAGGAACGAGGATGGATAAACAAATATTTTCCGTCTGTCTCTGTCTACTAGTCATATATATATATATCAGAATTAATGAATGAAATTATGAGTTTACATCAAACTATCATCGATGCAGGTTTTGATATCTGTACCAGTTGATAATGTTCAGCGCAGTGTGCAGCGTCAATACAACCCAGTTGCCTTGACGACGCGATCGCGATAACGTTGATTTTTGAAGCGCGAGATGGTTGTAGTTGCGATCCTCGATGCTCGGCGACGTCGATGAGGGAGACCAGGAAACCGAACAGTCACCGCCCGGTCTGGGTGCAAGGGCACGTGATGGCTGAACCCTTGATTACGGCTGAAATATAGTTACACCGCATCATAAATATATATTCAACCCAAGTATAACTTGTACGCTTTAACTTTATATCTTGTAAAGCACACGACATCTTAAAATGACAATAATCACACCATTTGGTTTACCAAATAGACTTCGCAAAAAAAAAAACAGCAACCGGATATCTCCTCGATATCTCAAATTAGCATAATAACCATTTACTAGCATAATAATGTCCAGTGCTAGAATGATTCATACCTCTGCTATGTACAATACTTCCATTTAACCAGCAACCATTACTTATGACCGCTTGTTAACCAAATGCGTAAGTTGCATAAACCATTGATTATCAAAACATATAGCCACGCTAAAGTAGTTCTCACTTTCATCCCAATATAAATATATGCCGTAAATACACGGTGGTACCAATCAATGAGAAATACCCAACAATATAGGCTTCCTCAAAGTTCGACATGGCTGACATAAAATGGCCGACTTTTGTTACTTGCCAAAAGAGGGCGTTTATGACATTTGACTACTAATTAAACACATTTCAGTTTTTGCTGAAAAGTAAATACGTTGAGTTTCCGAACTAGAATAAATCATTCAATTTGAAATGATAATTTTTGTGTCAGAAATTGTTTGCATTTAAAATGTTCACTTTAGTTGAAAGCACTGATTTTTAGAAAGCCAAACTTCAATCTGAAAGACTTGCCTTTACAGAAATTAAACAGTTGTAGAAACCCCCCGCAAACTGGCATGTTTCAGACTTACAGTTATTTTGAAGAATCGAAGACCCTGTTGCCTGCCTCCCGGAGGAATTTGTGTCCACACGACGGCCGTCTGCACTTCCTGCTCATGACAGCAGAAACAGTGGCAACTTGAGTTGGGACGGATACACTCACTCTCATGCAGCAAGTCCCCAGACTTCCCAGACTCTCTCCCGCACACAGGACTCCTCCCAGTGGGTGACAAAACAGGTCTTTCGTCAATCACGACAAAATAGCTACTCACACCACTCCCTCAAACTCATGTACTCTCGGACCCTCGTTCCATCATACTAAGACAAAATCTACCAATCATGTTCTCCCATATATGCTCACGTCACTTACTGTTACATAATACCCTTAGGGCAAAATCGGGAAAACCGAAAAAACGTGGGTAACAATGAATTAGGCACGGCTACTAGCTGCGAAAAGGATAGACAAAAGAATTAAGAATGCGATGCATCCAGTGCGCCACAGAGCCTAGGTTACCTGTATTATAAAACATATGGTATCAGGGATTTTAGAAGATGATCCGAATTAACTCGGCAATGTGGTGTTTAAAGCTATTACAAAAGGAACACATTACTGAGCAACGTGATTTCCATTGCCAGTCAGTTAACCTTTGTAATTTGGCTGACATTTTATTTTGACACTGTTGACAAGTTGATTTTAAAAGAATTACGAAAAAAGCATTCTGACTGTGGGCTGGTAATTAATTCTAGGTTACTTGATCTAAACAACGGGCTGATTTGGAAAGAGTATTTTGTATTTAACTTTCCACATGTGGAATTTAACAGGTTGAAGGGTATTTTAGTAATGAATTTCAGCGTTCAATGAAAACATGTGCATGAGATATTAGGTTTAAAAAGTATCTACGCATTAAACAGGCAATTTGCATCGTATTTATATCAAAACATTAAGCAACGTTCGAACAGGGGTAACGAAGATTCAAGGTAATAAGAACTGGCACATAATACGGAGGATTCTGTTCCGTATACACGATGAAGTCTGACTAATTTAGAAGGATGCAACGAACCCCATAACGCATTGCAATTAGCGATGTGAGGCACTATGAATGCATTGTACATCATTAACAAGAATTTACGTGGAATAGTGAGTTTCAGATTATTCATGATACCAATGTTAAATGATATTTTTCAGCAAACAAAATTTATATGTAAATCCCAACATAAATACATATCTACAAGCACTCCAAGATATGTAACCACAGAACATTGCTTAATTCTAATGTTGTTGATGTATAAGGGATCATCATTATAACAAGTATTTAGGTCTTGCCTGTGTCTGAAAACAATAAATGGAGTTTTTACAATGTTTAGAGATAATCTATTTCACAAAAGCTAATTGTGAACATGCATTAAATGAACATTCACTTTATTGATCAAAATGTAAATGATTCGCACCGTAACTTCGCGATTTTTTGCAATGAGAACGCACACAACAAAAAATCGAGAAGTTGTTCAAGTGACTTCCGGCGTCTGCTATGCAGTAGCGCGCGATTGAGTAGCCAGCTAATATGTGCGCTCCAATTACAGGCTAGGCTACTGTCATATCGGATGCGGAGTGTCGTACTAGTACTGCATGTTTCTACCGTGTATTGTTTATTTATCTATGAACGTCAAAGCAAAACTGTATGGACGGCAGCTGCACTCACTAAACTAGATCAATTCGGTGATGACCGCACTGCGCTACATACTCTACAACTAAGAGAAACTGATAAATATGGTCTTAAAAAGTTGGTCTGTAGTGAAGAGTCGCGCTGCGTTTTCATCTTGACGCGCTTAACGTTGTTATGCACTACATGTAGCACTAGCACTGGGTAGCTGCTGCTAGTACTAGCCCCGGGACTGCTCCCGCGCAGCGGGAGCGTCCTGAGGGCTCGCCCCCGATTTGCCGGCATGTCGGGTGAGATTAATGAATAATCGACCCGTGCTTATGGATGAATTACTCATTTCAAGTATATTTATCACAGTATATGAATGGTTGAATGTAACTTCCATATGTCTGAAGTAAGAAAATGATGGAAAATACTGAGTAACGTTACCAATTTCCCCTTCATGTGTCTGTCTAATCATGGTCTAACAAAACGAAGTCCCTTCCAGACTGCCATCTTGGCTGTTTAATAACTTCGTAGGCATGCGCAAAGTAATATTCATGATGATGACGCTTTCGGTCTGATGACCGTATTTAGCGCTATTGATGAATATGCATGAGAAAAGTGATTTTTTATTGTTTTGATTGTGCAAATTATCAACCTGATTTTCATTAATTGTGTCATTTTAAAGTGACCAAAATATGATTAATTTCTATGTTATAAACTTCAGTGGCGGATCAAGGATTTTGTAAGAGAAATAGTTCCGAATCTTCCAACTTTCCTAATACCGTGCACCACTGCACCATCACTGAAATCTAGCTTAGCGGGATGGCTTATTGGGTTGAAAAAAGTGGCTCTTAAAAACAAAACAAAACAAAAAATTACGGACAAACATAAATATGCAAAGTATAATAAATGCTCCAAAATAAAATTTTAAATATAATGAAATAAAAATTGGAATATAAAATCTGTTCCAATAATAATGAAAAAAGAAAAAACAACGATGTGAAAAGAGTGCTACGGTAATGGATTGTTGTTGGAAACGTAACACACACGAATCGTATAGAGAACTGGCGCATGCGCGTAAACTTCAAAAAGTCGGCAATCTTCAGATACATGTTTCCCAGCTGCATTAATTCTGACCGCCGTACGATGGGATGTTTTCAAGAAAAAAAACCCATCATGGACTAAATTCATCTTCAAAGCAACTACGGAAGTATTCATGTAAGTATTCTCCGTAAGTGTGTCCAATAGCTTTAAGTTCTGCGCAATATAATTGATGATATTTTACCAACTTATCACTGCTTATCTCGACTACCTTGCACCAATGCTCGGTGCAACGCAGCCCGCTCACTGCGTGAGCGGGCTGGTCGCAGTAACTGCTAGTACTAGCTACGGAAAATTAATAAACGTGCCGGTAACCTAACGTTAGATCTAATCGTAGTCACAGATGAACTTTGGACTAACCTTATTTGGGATGAGTCTAACAACTAATCGAGATGTTAGACTAGCCTAGTCACGGAAGATGTTGAACTGTTAAAGATGTTTACACCACGGGATTGCCCTGCTCCTTCGGGAAAATACTACGTCAGATTGCTGTTTTGTACACGGCGATTGTGCGTATACGCGTACGTGCATTCGAAGCTTGAAGCTAGCTTGACCGAGCGAATCAATTTTGTGTATGTTTACAACAAACTTCGCGCGAAACGAATTGCATGCCGGGAATGGTCATTCGAGCGTGCTCGATTTTTCTAACTTCGCGTAACTTCGCGTAACTTCGCGATTTTTTTGTGTAATGTGAACACGATTGTAAAATTTTGCGATTTTTAACTTCTCGATTTTTTGTAATGAGAATGGCCCTTATGATGGCAGTTGCTAGTGGATTAACAGGTGTGATACACAATGGTCATTGTGAAGCATATCCCGGCTGTGACGTACACACAACGCCACTTTTCCCCAGGCGATTTCGTAGGTCAGGAAGAGAGTCAATTTAGTGAAATTTGACTTTCATTAAACACATAACTGAACACTTTCATGGCATGTTAGCTGCATGAATTGCTTTTATAACTCATTCAATTATAAAATGAACTATATTTATTTGATTTTATTTCCTATGAATATCACCTTTAACACCACCTCCACATCTTCGAATCACTGACAGCCTTTTAGTATCAATTGTGCATAGAGATGCTGTACTAGAGTCGATATAGCCTTTTGACAAGGCACTGTGGGTGTGGGTTGTCCCTCAGTTGTATCAGCAGTTGTATCCACGGTGGTGTAGTGGGGTATTGCGCTGACGGAGGAAATCATTAAGCCTTGAAGCCGTGATCAAAGGCTACTTTGAATATTGATAGAGCGTGCACTCGGCCTTTCATGTTTAAACAGGTGTGGACGTACTCGTGGGGTGGTTAAGCGACAAATATGAGATGAGTTGTGCACTTTTGTCTACAAGCACCAAATTTGGTACACATGTTTAAAATCACATTTAGAACAATATTATATACATAGAGGCATCTCAAAATATTTTCAAAAAGAAAAAAAAAACCTTGATAGGAATCCTTCTTTGGTAATAGGGACCTTACCTTGTTAAAATGTGTGGTCATAAGTGGAAAGGGCCACCTGCCCCCTGCGGCATTTTTCTCTTATTTTGGGACATTTTCTCAAGAATGAATAACTGGATTGTAACCAAACTTGATAGGAATCATCCTTAGGTATTATGGATCGTTAGTTGTTAAACTTGGGGTGCACAAGCGGCAAGGGGCTGGCCGGGGAAGGGGGATACCCCCCCCCCCCCCAAAAAAAAAAAAAAAAAAAAAAAACGCCCCAGGGGGAAACTTTCTTTTATATTTTTGATACTTTTTCTCAAGAATTGATAACTGGAACCATCGTTAGGTACTAGGGACCTTAAGTTGTTAAAATGGGGGTACATAAATGGCAAGGACCTGGGAGGGGGTATCCCCCCCCCCCACAAAAAATGTCCCACTGGGCAACTTCCCCTTATTCTTGACTTTTTCAGAAGGATGAACAACGGGATTTTAATCAAACATGATAAGAATCATCATTAGGTATTTCTCTGACAATGGGAAAGATTTGGTACAAATAGGGAATCCATCTGACAATAACTAGCTACAGCACATCCCCTCCCCCACCACATCTGAAATGCTCCTTGCGGTTCAACATTTTAAGAAAAAAAAAAGAATGTTTTCTCGAATGTATCCAAACTGTACTCATCTGATGAGGAGACAAGGAGGATCCAAGATGGCGTCCAAAATGGCTGCTAAAGCCATGTATTTAGCTTTATTCAGTTCTATTTTTACGTACAAGTACTAAATTTGGTACATAGGTTAATGAACTCAACAAAATTAGATATAGAGGCACTTAAAGGTGGCCCGTCCCTTTTTATCTGCAAACTTCTTCAAAGTTTGTACATAATTTAGCACGTATCTTTGGGATACTAAGTGTGAAATCGTAAGGTAAGAGGTACTATGACTCCCGTAGGATAACTGAAAATCTAACTAGTTTTCACTAAGATTTTACTTTTTTCGTGGTACGATCAATTACCGAAGATTATTTCCTCAAAACCGAATATCACGCTTTGTCGCTTCCAGGGAAGGGTTATATAGTCACTCCCTCCAAAATGATGACAAAGTCAGGGAACTTTCAGAATAAGGTCCGCAAAAGGGACGGGATATTTTTAAACATGTGTCCTTAAGATGCCATTTTCAAGTAGGCTTCCAAAGTGTCTGCCAACGCAATGCTTTTAGCTATACAGGTTTATTCTGTTTTACTATAACCTACAAGAATGACATTTGTACATAGGTTTCGGATCATGAATTAGGCAATTTTATAATATAGAAGCAATAAAGATTTTTTATCTTGAGGCGCCATTTTCCAAGATGGCAGTCAATCTAAAATATTAATTTTTATTCCCTCAAATTTGTTTAATTTGATCGAGATATGTTCATAGTGAGGGCATGAATAAGAAAAGAGATTATTGGCAATGTATAGTGACAAAAGAACAAAGAGTGGCCTTGAAAACCAACCCCAAAACATTATATGGTCCAAAACTATAACATGATATAAAATATATGCATATATGATTTCGATATTTGGTTTTAAAAAAATAAAGTCTGATGTTTTATCGCTGATTTTTCCGTCCATATTGCAAGCATTGGCTAGAAAAAGGAACATGACTTTCAAAACTATCTAAGATATCAAATGTACATCTTATGAGATGATATAAGTTGTAACCGATCCGTACAAAACATTTAATTGATGTCTGAAAATTGTCCATGGCTCTCAAAGCATTAATTTTAATCTGATATTGTTTGTGAGGATTTTCCATTAGGAAAAAATATATATAAATATTTTTAGCATTTATGATGAACATTCTCCTTCACACGAACAAAGGGCTGCATATGCAAGCTCTGCCTTTTTGCACTTGCATCTTGCTGTCTTGCAGCCTTTGGAACACCCACATGAAATTAGTTTTCGAGGCCTCAGGACTGGTGACTATGTCCATATAATGGCTGGGAATGTCTGTCAGAACTCTTGGTCCATCGCCATACCATGGACCCAACCACGTAGTATGGTATATGGTAAGGCGATGGACCAACAGTTTATACAGAGGAAGGACTGGGCAGCTCCTGAAGAGGAACATGACTTTGCATTGTATGAAAAGTATATCACAATGAATCTATCAAAGAAATAACAGCATTTATTTGTATCACATAATTCAGCATACAAAATGTTTCAAAGTTAAGTAATTAGCGCATATATTCCTGTTGGCACTGATTTTGTTTACGAAATTACATTCTATCTAGCCTTTTCAGAATCAAAATTATTATACATCATTTAGTGATCTGACAATTTGTGTTTTGTTTATTCAAATTTTGGTGGCCATTTTGAAAACTGATTGACTACATTTATTTTGTTTATATTTCCCATTATACATGTATTCATCTTATATTGAAATAGTATTTGCATCACTGTTCTTTCACATTTTGAGCACTAGCGATTGATTTTCACTGATACCTTTCTTATGTATGGTTATAAACAAGTTTTATGGCGTCTATACTGAAGAATGGCGACCTTGAAAACATTTTAGATACCCCAAAATGATATCTTATATAGTTCCAAATAGTATTGTAAACATATATGTTCAAAGTTCGGTGCTTGTAGAAAAAAGGTTAAAAGAACGAAAGAAAAAAAACCCTTGAAATATTAATACATGCACTGAGGGAGGGAACGAAGTCCCCCCATGATAACAAGAAAATAATTGATATGTAAGGCCCCATGTTTATTTCGAGGCTGGGGGGGGGGGGGGTCTTCCTTGTCCCCTCATCAGATGAGTACGTTTGATTATCCTTTATCCTTGGTTACTGTACAGTTTGGATACACTTAAGAAAACACTCCTTTTTTCTTCACATTTTGGACCGCAAGGTGCATTTCTGAGGGCGGGGGGAGGGGGCTAGTTCATGTCAGATGAAATCTCCATTTGCAACAAATTTTTCCCATCGCCTGAGAATAATCTGTTGAGTTTTAATGAAATCTAACATTAATTTTTCAGATTTGTATCCCATTTTTAAAACCTTAGGTCTACTTTCAAGAAAATAATAAATGGAATTTCCCCCCTGGGCCATTTGGGGCTCTACCCCCACATCCCGCCCCTTGCCACTTGAGTACCACCATTTTAAGAACGTAAGGTCCCTATTGCCCATGGATCATTCCTATCAAGTTCGGTTAAAAAATATGCTTCAATATTATAAAGATATTGAAAAGTACATTTATACCCGAAAATGCAAATTTGTTATGTATGCAGACAGATGGAGTGTCATTAATTTACTTTAAGACCGTATATACATGCAAATTGTCATCTACGTACGTTGAAATGTTTATTGTTGATACCTCGAGAATATTTGAATAAATTTGATTTGAAAAAAAAAAGTTCGGTTAAAATCCAGTTATATATTCTTCTGAAAAAGTAAAAATAAGAGAAAGTTGCATGGGGGAATTTGTTTTAGGGGGGTACTCCCCCCCCCCCATGACTCCTTGCCATTGGTGTTTCCCCATTCTAAATTCTAACAACTTATGGTTCCTAATACCTAAGGATGGTTCCAGTTATTTGTTCTTGAGAAAAGGTATGTAAAGAAAAGGAAAGTTTCCCCTGGGGCGTTTTGGGGTTCCCCCCCCCTCCCCCCTCCTTCCCAACACCTTGCTCCTTGTGTACCCCAAGTTTATCAACTGATAGTCTCTATTACCTAAAGATACTTCCTATCAAGTTTGGTTAAAATCCAGTTATTTATTCTTCTGAAAAAGTCACAAATAAGGGGAAGTTGTCCCATGCATGGGGACATTTTTTTTTTTTTTTTTTTTGGGGGGGGCTACCTACTCCCAGATCCTTGCCATTTCTGTCCTCCATGCTAACAACCTAATGTCCCTAATACCTGAGGATGGTCTCAGTTATTTATTCCTGAGAAAAAGTATTTAAAAAATAAAAGAAAGTTTCTCCCTGGGGTGTTTTGGGGGCTACCCCCTTCCTCAGCCCCTAACCGCTTGTACACCGCAAGTTTAAGAACTAATGGTCCCTGTTTCCTCAGGATGATTCCTTTCTAATTTGGTTAAACTCCAGTTATTTATTCTTGAGAAAATGTCCCAAAATATCAGATAATGCCGCAGGGGCGCTTGGGGGCTACCCCCACCCCCTTGCCACTTATGACCACACATTTGAACAAGGTAAGGTCCCTATTACCTAAGGTTGAGTCCTATCAAGGTTTTTTTTTTTTCAAGTCCGGCGGCGCGTTTTCGTAAAGAATGAAAATTAATATATTAGGGCCCCTGGGGCACTTTAGAGGATGCCCCCAGGTGCCCCTGAAAATATTTTGAGATGCCTCTATAGGTAATACACGTATTTTTCCAAACATAATTTCATGCATGTGTGCCAAATTTGGTGCTTGTAGGCAAAAGTGCACATTTTTTCACTTTATCCACCCCACCATACAGTACACACGTGTCATATCCTAGCCATACGCCAGTCATTTTTGGCAGTAGAAGAAATAAGCACATTTGGAGAGGAGACAGCTGTCATTAAGAGGTATCTCCAGCAACTGCCATCAGGGCCCAAACAAATCAAAGCCATCAAACGGAAGGCCATAAGGCAATGTGCAACAGAGGATCTAGGCAACTAACTAGACTAATTTGCGTATAGCTGCATACAATATATCATGCATTAGCATGCCAGATGACCTTCATTTTTGTATATATTTGTATTTTCCCAAATTATTGGTTGCGTGGACCCCTACCCCCGTCAAAACCGTCGCGTCTACATAGCGATGAGAGCAATTTGCAAACATGGTCTAGGGAAGTAGGCCGCTAATAGGAGTGCATTAATGGGCTTTAACAACGGCTATCTTCAAACTAACAGCAAGCTGCTGTGGCGTGTTGATTCGAGGTATTGTATAAAAACAAATAAAAAATGTATTTTTCTGTTTATATCTTCATTCCTTGCCAACACAGATCCACTTCACAAGTGCGCCCTGAAATATAACCATAACCATGATAACCGTCGACAATCATCATTTAGCCGAAGATCACATGCGAATTAGAATGTTCCGTAAAAAAAGGAAAAAAAAATATTACGACAGACCAACTAATGACATGAAGCATACTTACTGTCGCCTGCAAGCCGTTCTACCGGGAGTTATTTAAGTAGTCTAACGGGTTGTCTGGCTGCTTCATGTGTAAATGGTATATAAGTACAGCATAGTGCACGTGATTAAGATTGCACCGTTATGGCCGACGTGACTTTGTCCTTTGTCGCCGTGCGGGGCGGGTTGGGCGGTGTGAGGTGTGATGACACTGCAAGGGAGGGTGTGGATTGAGGCTTCTACCCCCACCCCCCCCCCCCCCCCAGATCCACACACACACACACACACACACACCCTCTACCCATCATCATCACCAACCAATCAGAGAGATTGCATTTTCAATCACGAAATATGAGGCTCTGCTACGCTAAAAACAGAAAACAGAAGTGATTTTTCCATAAAATGTGCATAAGACCATACGAAGCGGTTAGTTTGCATAAGACCATACGAAGTGGTTAGTTTCGTAACTGTCTAAGTCATGGAAGATGAGCTATGATCTCTTTTGTAACGATTTTTTTTTTCTTTATGTGTATCCTGACAAGGTATTCCATAATGTGGAAACAATTAGATAAGAAATCCATTTATGCACCACTAAATGTTTGTATACTATTTATATCTCAGGTCGATCGTAACATCCACAATTGTGTGGTTCTTTTTTTAGCTTGTAAGAAATCAAATGATAGTTTTCTCTGTATCCACAAAACACAACAAAGAGCCGAGTAAAGAGAACATTTCGAAGCGAAAAGCGCATGTATTGAAAACCTGTCAAATACAGAGATTCAGTTGTTATTTGGGGTACACAGAAAATACAGGAAAAGAAGAATGACAATAAATTGTAAAAAAAAAATACATTTTAGGCAATCCTAGCGGCTGTAATAAGTTTCTTTTTATTCGCTTACATTTTTTCATCTATTATTTAAATGTTTCATAATAACCGATGCCTTGCACACTCATGGGGCCTCTATGGATGTAAAAAAAAATACTCAATGGATACGTAAATAAATGAACACACAAAATAAGCGTTTATAACATATGATTGACAATAAAAACATTAACTATTAAGTTCATTGAATTTTATTAAATACATTGAAACACACAAGTTTAAACTTGTTAGACACATATATGGTAGATGTGGATATTGGGGACAGGAAATGCGTGAATTCATAAAAGAAAAATTAAGACACATACTAGAGAAGAAATATTCTAACTTACACGTTAACATATAAAACCAGAGTAGAGTAAATACATTACTGATATTGCAGATAGAAAATGATTGGGTATTTTACGCATTCACACGAGAATATAACAAAGTAATGAAGATAAATTAGCACAAAACAGAACAGATAACAGAAAGTAAGATATTGGAAACAGGAAATATATGATTAGTTGATTATTTCATACAAGTATATAACGATCAAAACAGAGAATATAGATTCTCACTTTAATACGCACTGTTAAATACTGAACAGAGATACCATCTTTATCATCAGGAGAAAGAGTTCAGTTTATTTTTTCAGTTCGGTTTATTTCACATCCATAAAACACAAATTTACAATCAATGACAATGAAATGAATATACAACCTGTTTACAACATGTCATGATAACTGATAGAGGAGACAACAAGGAATGGTGTTGCGGGGATATAAGGGACCAGGAAAGTCAATCGGCCTGACTATGTCTCTTCATTGGGTTTATTAAAATATTTTTTTAGTTTAATAGATTGGCTTACCGAACATTAAGTGCTTACATTACATCATATCCTTTAATAGGTAGAGGCTCTGTCTGAAGCCTTTGCAGATGTGTGCTACTCAAGTTTAAGACAGGATGTTCCTATTGCTGGTCACATTTTAGAGAATATACTATATCATAACTTCCTTCCCAATAATATAGTTCTAGAAACCGGCCTTAAGCGCATAGGACAATATCAAACAGGAGGAATACAATAGTGAATGTACACTACGGCTGCCAGGTTCCAAACATGAACATCAGTGGTTTTTCACTTTTCCTGAAAAGGTTCATGGTGCTATGAATGTACAATTATACATATGTTGTCGTTATCTTGTTGATTCCTGCTGAGGTTCATGAAAGTTTCAAATGGTACCCTCCGTCTTTAGTATTTTAATGCGTTTAGTAGATTATGAGGCTCTCAAGAACAATTTAGTAAAGTTGAGGTAAGTTTGATTTTTGTAACAAAAAAATATTTGCTAACGATGGCCCCTTATTTCCTTCCTCGTTAATTACCCATTATCTCGGCTCTCCTAACGTGCTTAAGTGGGTCAAAACGCTCTTCAACTTGTGAAAGAGAAAAGGGAGATCACAACCTCCCTCGCCCCCAAGCCGATCAGACGGTCACTGTGTCGCACCTGTTCTAGTCTCTTGGCACGGCACACGTCTCGAAGGGTTTGGGGCTGTAGGTAAAACCCAGCACCCCGTCGAAGGAGAGCGGAGGAGAGTTGTCCGGTTTCTTGAAGGTGAAGTGCTGTAGGAGGCTCGTAAAGAATAAAAAGGTCTCCATCCGAGCGAGCTGCTCACCCGGACACTGGCGGCGACCTGTCAAATAGACAAGGACAGATGATTTGTAATAACATGTATTTATTAAGTGTGCCTTTACTGGTAAGGAGGCTTTTATTCGCGTGTATATTGGGATACATCTTTGCGACACTACGAGCTCAGTTTTAATGAGCAAATATTTTTTGTGTGTATGCTGCGCGCATTAATTAAAATAGAGTTGTAACACAATTGTTTTCCTCTTGTTTGTACAATGTGTAAATTCTACCTTGATCTGAGCTATAACTTTGACGTTCTTATCAATCAAAGGAGTGATGTCTTTTTTAACAATTGGTGGTAGTACTCCTAGTAGTATTTTCAAATTTTAGAACGAGATTAAAGAACGTACCCACGCTGAAGAAAATGAGTTCATCTCGTTTGATCATCTCCCCGTCTTTGGTCAGAAATCGTTCCGGTTTGAACGCGTTCGGGTTATCCCACAGGTTCGGATCGCGAACCACTTTCCAGGTGTTGGACACTATGGTGGCGCCCTTTGGGATAGTGTACCCTCGCAGCTGGGTGTCTTTTGCTGCTACATGGGGGAATCCTAACGGTGAGATCACTTCTTTCCGTTGAATCTGAAAATAGAGCGTCAAATAAGTTTTAAACTCTTCAGTCCAGGGGCGGTATTCCGAAAATCCACAGAGATAAAAATTTTATCTCCTCTAAGATACAATGTCCTTAAAATATTTTATCTTTGGTATTCCGAAAAACATTTTAGGAAGATTTTAACCAATATTAATGAGCGCATGCACTGCGCTCCTATCCCAGAGCCAGCCAGTAATAAACGTCCTTTCATGTCTTCTACATACATTAACACCATCAAGCTGATGGTGTGATGTCATGAAACTGAAAGGGACATTGCGCATCAATGTCTATCAGCGCGCCTTATTGCATTTGATGCGCACATGTGCAAAAAGTTGAATGCGCGAATTATTGTTTGCACGTAATGCTATGGGCCTAGGCGCGTACGTCTGGAGATAAAATTGCTTGGGAGCAGTTTTATCTTTTATCCTAACTTTTTTTCCTAAGTGCGTTTCAGAATACCGATTTAGCTCATTTGCATAAAAATTTTATCTCGGAGGCTCATTTACATAAAAATTTTATCTCTAGCTCATTTGAATAAAAATTTTATCTTTTATTGTAAGTTGGCTTTTCGGAATACCAAAAGATAAAATTTTTCCTAAGTCACTGAGATACAATAAAATTTTTCCTAAGTTCGTTTTCGGAATGCCCCCCCTGGTCATGCTACATCATAGTTTACTTCATATACTTCTTCAGTATTAACGCCCAATGATTGCATTTTTTCTGAGGTTGGTCTCCTGCCATGTAATGTAAGTATCCCTACCTCTTGCAACACTGCAATGGTAAACATATACGTCCACTTCATGTCCTCTGTTTTGTGTCCTACAGGATAAAGTGGAATTCCTACCTCTTGCAGCACTGCATTGGTGAAAGGGAGATCCTTCCGGTCGTCCAACCGTGGAACACGCCCTCTACCGACCACGCGGTCGATCTCGGCCTGGACCTTCGCCTGCACCTTCGGGTACGCCATCATGTGGAGCATACACCACTTCAAAGTGGTGCTAGTTGTTTCCGTCCCACCGGTGAAGAGATCCGCAATACTACTGCGAAGATTGATCTCATGGAATCTTGAGCTCTGTCCCTACAAAGAGACATGAACATGATCCGCAAATATCAATGTAAGCTGACAATTGGGTGTTCTTTTCCATAATTTATCAGTTAATACAAAATATTTTCGTTGCTCTTACCAGCGTACAAAATATCGGTTTTTGTAAGTAATTAGCATGACATATAACACATTTGAATAAACAAAGTAATGATAAGTAGACAGATATACCTGTACATATCAATTCAATTCGATTTGCTTTTACAGTACCTTAATTTGAGGGTTGCCGCCATTTTAAAGCATTGCCGTTGCTACGCTGTATATTTTATACGGGTCGCTATAGCGATAGCGGTTGTAATCGTTTAAACCCGTTTAATAAAAAACGGCAGATTTTAAAAGATTGTAGTCTAGCAAGTAAATTGATTTACTTTTAGTTCGTTTTCCCCCAGCCGTTGGAAACAAACAACTTAAATCGATTTTTAAAGACAGCCCGTCCATTTTTCAGATCACCACAAAGCCATCGAAATATTGGAAAAACATATAGAGAAGTGTTAGCAAGCTGTATATTCATAATTTGACACTGATACGTAATGTAAAATTCAAATAATGCACGTAAACAACGTCTGATTAATAGTCTTTACCTCAGGCTCTTGGCAGTTTGTGTTGAAATATCTATTTTATTGATTAATCTGTTTATTAAATTATAAAACGCATTATGACAAGGAATGAAGGGTGCAACACAAACGGCGGAAGATAGAGTTGCATGGCGTGCTCTTCTAAAGACCACAGCAGCGCTTTACATCGCCACCTGATCTTGATGATGTAGATAGATTCCTCGAAGAGCTAGTTATCAGGGTGCATCATTCCTTGGTATATACACGAACCATATTTCACTAACCAACTAGTGGTCATCGGAGATCGGGCGCAACCATGGTAACACCAATGTGACTGTGGCTCTCTGGGGAAGGAGTGAGAGCATTAGATATCTTCTAGGAATCATAATGTTCTTACCTTCGACTCCTCCATCTTGTTGAGATACAAGTCGATGAAATCCCGCGGGTTGTTAGGATCCAGGTTCTCCTTGTGCGAGTCGATCTGATCGGTGGTGAAGCGATGCATCGTCTTAAAGCAGTCTGTTATCGCTTTGAGGCGGCCGAAGGGGAACTTAGAAAGATGTGGAATAGGCAACAGGAGCAGAGCGCCACCACTCCCAACTAGCTCCATGTACGTGTCAAGCATGTTGACCATCTGTTTCACAACATGAACAATAACGTGGATTAGAGGTAATTACCGTTATTACAAAAAAAAAAAACATCTTAAAACGCATTTAGTTTTGGTTTACAACATACGCAATTTATGTGTTTTTTAATGATTTGAGAGTGATACAGAAATATTACAAAAGAGTCTTCTATAATACGTGGCATAATCATCATTAAAATGAATTAAAAACAAGTTATTGAATATATGATTTCATGAGCCATGCGAGCACCCCATAGTGCTGGTTATCATGTACATTATACATATGTTTTCTTTTGTTCTCTTAATACTCCGCTACTCCAGTAGGTTTTATTTGTATACATGTTTCCTCATTTCTAAAGTTAGGGACGCAATGACGTTATCACTTACCTTTTGAAAGGTTTTGTCCGTGTACGTGTACTGTTTACCAAAAATCACAGAGCAGATTATACTGGAAACAGCCAGGGTCGTGAGCCTTCCAGGGTCAAAGGGCGAACCTTTCTTCTCCTCAAAAGCTGCTATAAGCTGGGATCCTTCGGCAACTACCGTGTCTTCGTAACTTTTCTTTCCGACGCCTAGATTTCGGAAAACCGCTTGGGCGAAGTTGCGTTGCTCCTTCCATGAATCCCCGGAAGAAAAACCAATACCTGACACACACAAAAAAAAACGTAACGGCAAAAAAAAAAGAAGAAAAATTTGAAGTACGGGCGTTTTTGAAGACTGCACGCGGTGGTTTTGAAGTTGCGTAATAATGCCTGCTTTCGTAATTGAAACATGAGACGTTCATACCTATATATTTGTTATCATATGGTTTCACTTTTGATGTCTCACTCATGTCGTGGTTTTGATATTTTTGTTCGTAAGGCGTTCTTAGCTTTGCGTCAAGAGCTGTAATAGATTATCTATATACCAAGCCCTGATAATTTGAAATTGTGGGGCAAAACAACCACCGATCAAATGTTCTTTGTGTAGCGATAGGGCTACTTTGCAACATATCCTAAATATGTGCCCTACCGCTCTCTCTCAGGGAAGGCTCACGTATAGGCACAACAGTGTTTTGAGATACATTGGAAATTAATTACGGGACAAAGCCAATAGTAACAATGTTTCAATGTCTTTGTTTGCAGACCTGCCTGGCCTTAGAGTAAGTGGTGGTACTGTTCCCCCAAACGTAATGGCAACCACCGAAAAACCTGACATAGTATTACACCTTGTCAATGAAGACATACAGCGGGTAGTTCTCAGAGAACTCACAGTCCCCTTTGAGCCCAATATGCATTGATCCAGGGAAAGGAAATTGGAGCGTTATTGCCAATTAAATAATGACATCAAAGCAAAAACTATTGAATCCCACCTAATATGTGTCGAGGTTGGAAGCAGGGGAGTGATCTCAAAAGAAAACAAACAGCAAATTAAAAAGATCTCTCGATTCGTAGGTGAAAAATCCTGCAAGGCTATCATAATAAAATTGAGTCAATTAGCACTCATTGGATCATATGTAATATTTAACTCAAGATCAGACCCTGACTGGACAGACATGACATTACTGGATTAATGTTCCCCACTTTCATTTTTTCCACTTTTGGAATTGCAAATCTTTATTGCGACATTTCTGTTTACGTCGTAAATGATTTATTAAAATTGTTAAGTATGAAACTACGTTTGTCAACTAATTCAACGTAGGGAAAACAAAAGTAATAAACCATTTGTAATGATCTGTTCAACTAATATCGTAAATTACTGCATATATTATATTGGAAATATTCGGAATCTGTACATTATACCCATGTCATAATCAATTACACAATTACTGCGTCCTCACTTAATAATTGCAAGCCCTCGTGTTTGCCATGATTTATGATTGAAATCGCAGCCATTTTGTTTATGTTGTATTGTGAACTCACATTTGATTTTCTGCAATTGATTTATTTAGTACGATTTAGTATAAAATTGTGTTTGTCAATATATTTAGTGATTAAATAGTTAGTAGAAAACTACATAAATAAACCACTTGGAATCACTTGTCTAATATATGTTGTAAATATTAAGGTAATAAAGGTAATTCTAAATGCAATTAGGTCAATGAATATAGAATCAGCACGTGATATTTTTTATAACAATACCATTATTCCCCGATTTAAGAATAAACTTTCATTCCATGCAATTAGTTGATTCAGAATTATAGAGTGTGAATTTATATTTGCAAAAATATTTATATGCTCAACGTGAGATAAAAAGATATCACTCGTAAATTACTATATATTTGAGAATTAAAATTGATGTTGAATTTGATTATGTTAATGAATATATACATCCGGGACTGTGTTTAGTAACATGCGATAATAACACGAATATACCATAATATCTAAACTCCCAAATTCAAACGAAGCTTTGTCATCATTCTGGTATTCACAACAATCCCATCTATATTTTGTACTCCAAGATAGTTTTACCTCGTATTACATTTGTCAAGCGTTTCTTAATTTTCTTTCGTAAATGTACTTTGTAAATTATTCCCTGTATTGTGTTGATAAACATGTATCCTGGGCTCTGTGTTACCTTGTGTTATGTATATCTATGTATTTAAAATAAAAGGATTTTAAAAAGTGCTTGCTTAATACCACCCTCTCCCCTCCCAGTCCTCCGTTCATTGAATCCCCACAGTTAAAGTTGGTTTAGCCACTAGTTCTTTTTCTTACCGGTGTTTGCTTCTCCTATTACCTCGTCGAGAAATAAGTTTGGCTGTCGGTTGTTTAGGTCAGGGTGGCGGAAAGCTTCACGAATCGCCTCGTACGAGCTTAGGACGACGGTTTGCATCGGTCCGACGTTGAAGGTCATGATGTCGCCGTATTTCTCCGCCCAGGAAGTAAAAAGGCGAAGAGGATTCGGTTCGGTCCTAGAACATTAGACGAGGAAAATCAAGCATCATGTTCTGATGTTATAACAATGTTCTTAAATTGGTCTAAATTGGTCTTAACACGAAATATCGTATCTATTCAAAAGGCATGGAAGGGGTTGTGTCAGATTTGTTCACACTTTTCATTGTCGTATATGTTATTGGTACATTGTCTTAACGAGCAAAGTGTTTGTGACCTTCTTTCAACACCTGCTTTTTTTGCGATCGGATGAAATGCAAGTTGTATGACTAATATTATGGGACTAGTTGAATCGGTGTTTTTTCAGGTCCCATGCGGATATATCATTTTCATACTACTTCCCGTTTTGTGTCATCTACACACACACACACACACACACACACACATATGTAAATACATATTGTAAATAGTAGAAGTAAAATACGAGCTGTGATTGGCCAGATTGGTACCACGTGACCTTCATTCAAAAAGTTATAGTGTACATATGTACAATATAACTTTTTTATTATTATTTGTGGAGGGTAAACCCCGTGTTAAGTGAAGGGGGAAAATTACACTGCGTACTTGTATGGCGCACTGCTCATTGCGTATTTCGACCGCGCGCGCGTTCATTGGTCATTGTATTTGCGTTGCAAAAGGCGCGCAAACAAAGAGCATTATGACATCATGTTGGACACTGCTCTATACAAATAACTTCCGTGACTTGGCTATAGTAAAATTCACGAAGGGGGACTTAGATCAAGGGGCCTATTTACTATAATGAATAGTGAAAGCTCTATCATACAATATTACTGGACTATATGAACTCCAAATATAAAATTATTGCTCGTGCAGGTCTTATCTCACCTCGGCCTTCTGCCTGCACTCTGGATGATTTTATATTTGTTGTGCATATAATCCAGTATTATTGTACAATAGATTCATTTTACCATGTTTACTTTGTTCATGGACTTCGAAACAGTGGGATACATTCTCTTTAATATTGAATGATTCCCTATACAACAATCTTATCCTATTATTTTATTACATAGATCAGTACTCGTATATCCATTAGGCTAGATATTCCCCGCGACACTTACAGCTCGTTTGAGGGATTAGAGACTAGCCTGTAAACTACAGCCCAGGCTCCCCGAGTTAAACCCAGTACGTGATTTGAGCACGGCTTAGCTTACCTATACATGGTCCACGCTACTCCCAGGAATGGGAGACCAGCCGGCCCAGGTGGAAGGTTCTTGGATCGAGTCATGTGCCTCCTGACCAACCACATGACTATCAGAGCGACGAATGCAGTCACCAGCGTGTGGTGCGGTTCGGTACTCAGGAGCCAGTCCATGTTTCTTGAGAGACACAGTCACTTTGATCACCAGATTATGTGCTGATGTAATGAGGAACAAGAAACATGACCATATTCAGTTAACCCTTTGAGTGCAATACAACATGCTGCCCTATGGGATTTGTGTGTATTAACGGTGACATAATGCCCACACGGCGTGGTAAGGGTCACGAGCTTTAATAATTCGCGTATTTTGATGACGATAGTCATACTCACTCTTTTCCCGAAAGCCCTTCCATCAGTAGTCGGGATAGAGAGTCATCTGGTATGTGTGCTGATAGTCATCGCATCAAAAAAGATTTTAGAGAAAAAAAAGCACCGTCGTGACTGATGCAAAATGGGGTTGACAGGTCATATAATATACTGATATAGGGGAGGGTGATCAGGGGATCAGGACATTTTGCAGTCTTGAGGGAATTTACACAGACACAGACACACAAGCACATACACACACAAACATGCGCGCGCACAATCCCACCAGCTATCTACGTACCTACATTAGAGTGCAAATATTCCATAACGCTCATGAAACATCAATCAGTGTTTATTTACCTTCCAAAATTATGTCAATATCATTGTTGATTGTCACCACCCGCCGATGAAAGGTGTTCTGAATGATGATTCCATTCTATTTCCTTAGTGTACCGAAAAGAGCAAGAAATTGTAATGATATAATGCAGTCAAAGAGCTTAATACATATTCATAAGCGTATGCCAATAGTTTAGTGACCATACCTTGCGTGTATACTAGTCCCTGTAATGAAAAGTTCTCAAAACTTTTTGAATACTGCTGTGCATTAAGCATACCGCTACATTACTTTGGGCAAAGTTTCCCCTTAAAAATATGTGTATACAAGGTTGGTTGGATATGTCATGTATGTGGATTAAAGGTCGATATCTCCGGACGATACCTCGGAAAACAAACGGAAGGTATTGACGTCCGGTATACATGCAATTGCGACCCCCACATTCCACATATGCAAAGTATGTTGTTACATATAAATTGGTTTGTTATAAAAGAAATAAATATAATTGATCCTTTAAAAGAAATTTAAGTTCATTAAAACATCGGTGATCAAAGCAAATATGAAAAGAATACAGAAAATTTGCCAACTTCATGTTTTGTAGATGGCACTACACCAACGTCACACACGATAGATTTGACAAGTTCTATGAGGACATGGAGAATGCACGTTCAATAACTAGAGGAATGGAAGAATTCAAGTCAAAAGTAGGATATGTAAGAATAGATGGCCTTGTTGTCTGCATTGATTGTGTAATCGTAACGAGAGAGAAAGATGGAGACAACATTGTAAACATAACCTCACGATAACAAACTCGTGGTATCAACTATCACCAAAGACGAAATACACATGGCTGTACACATGGCAGGGAGCAAAACACGAAAAGAGGCTGAGACCAATTTAGGAGCAGATATCAAGCAAAGCCCATGTATCAACAATTAACAATCCACCAAAGCTTAAAACTTTAGTGAAGGGCTAACAACATCTATATATCTTATAATTTCTTCATACATTCTTTACTTGCAAATACAAATGTAAGGGCGCCCTGAATTGTAACCATGATTGTCGATAATCATTATTCAGTGGAAGATCAACGCGAATTAGAATGTTCCGTTAAAAAAAAGTACGACGTTAAACATACTCACTAGCTCCTGCAAGCCACTCCACTAGTAATCGTATAAGTGGTCTATCTGCTTCGTGTGTACATGATATGCAAGTACGGTACAACGCGCATGATAAAGCTATGGCCGACGAAAGCGTGACTTTGTGCGTTGTCGCCATTCGGGCGGTGTGCGGTGTGATGTCACTGCAAGGGAGGGTATGGAATGAGGCTGTTACACCCCCACCCCCTTTACACACACACACACACACACACACACACCCTCTACCCATCATAATCACCAAGTTATCAGAGAAATTGTATTTCCAATCACGAAATATGAGGCTCTGCTACGCTAAAAACAAAGACCAAAGTCATCATTCCATAAACTGTGCATACGACCATACGAAGGGGTTAGTTTCCTAACTTTGTAAGTCATGAAAGATGAGCTATGATCTTTTTGTAGTGATTGTTTCTCTTTGTGTATCCTGACAAGGTATTCCATCATTTCGAAACCATTAACCGGCAATGTGCCAAATAATAGTATTCTGCTCTATAGAAATGATGTGTATCAAAGGTGAAATATTCCACCATTGGCACTTTAAGGGTTAAATAAGAAATCCTTTCAGCACCACTAAATTTTTGTATAGTATTTATATCTCAGGTCCATTGTAACATTCCCAATTGTGTGGGTTTAAAAAAAAAAATAGAATCCAAATGAAAGTTTTTTCTTCATCCACAAAACACAGCAAGGAACCGCACAAAGAACATTTCGAAACGAAAAGCGCATTTAATGAAAACGTGTCAAGTACAGAGATTCAATGGTTATTTAGGGGGAAAAGAAAGCACAGGAGAAGTCGAATGACGATCAATTGATAAAAATATATTATGTAAGTCAATCCTAGCCTCTGTAAATACTTTATTTGTTTATTTTGTCATATATCATTTAAATGTTTCGTATAAATTCGTAGTTATGAAAGGTATTACATGCTTTTAATTATTTTTGTAATCTTGTATAATGTGACTAGGACCGCCATGAAACTGATGCCTGGCACACTGATGGGGCCTATATGGATATAAAAAAAATACTCAATGGATACGTAAAGAAATGAAAATGAAATAAACATTTATAACATATGATTGACAATAAAAACAATAACGATTAAGTTCATATTTTACATGGAAACACATAAGTTCAAACTTGTTAGACACATATATGGTAGATATATGATTGATAGTGATGACAGAAAATGCGTGGATTCTTTAAAGAGTTTTTTTCATAGACAAATGATAAAGAAGAAATATTTTAACCTACACGCTAACACAAAACAGAGAAGACATTACACATATTGCAGACAGGAAACATGGGAAATGCTTCGGGTATTTTATACCTTCATACATGAATATAACAGCGTAATAAAGATGAACTAGATTCTAACTTCCCCATTAGCAGGAAACATAGCAGATTAAAAAAAAAATACAGATATTGCAAACAGGAAATGCATGCTTACTTGACATGATTGATAAATTCCTACAAGAATATAACGACCAATAACATAGCAAATACATTCTCACTTACGCAATATTAAAACCTAAACAGAAGTGCCATCTTTATCTTAAGGAGAAAGTGCTCAATTCATTTTTTCAGTTCAGTTTATTTCACATTTATAAAAAATATGAATTTACAATCAATGACAATTGAATATACCAACTATTTAGAATGATAAAGGATAAAGTACAAAAGCAAACAACATATATAAAGCAGTGGTGTTGCACGGATGTCAGGGACCAGAAGATTGACTCACCTGATATCAAGTAAGTACATCACATTTTTTTAATAGGCCGGGCATCTGTCTGAAGCCTGTGCGTGCCTGACGATATGCAGATGTGTGGTACTGAAGTAAAAGACAGGGCGTCCCTGGTGCTCATAAAATAAACCCAAAAATGTTGTAAAATAACACGTGCAAATTGGGAATGTCAGCGGTGTGCGGCGCAAAACGTACTGACAAGGGCAATTGTGAATGTACACTACGGCCGCTAGGTTTCAAATATAAACATCAATAGCTTTTCACTTTTCCTGAAAAGCTTCGTGGTGCTATGAATGTACGAATTCACATGCATTACCGTTAGGTTTATCCTGCTTATTCCTGAAGAGTTTTATGACGTCTTTAGTATTTGTATGCGTTTAGTAGATTATGAGGCTCTCAAGAACAATTAAGTAAAGATAGGATAAGTTTGATTTTTTTTATAACAAATATTTCAGTAGGGTGCTAACGATGGCCCCTTATTTCTTCCCTCGTTAATAAGCAATTATCCGGGCGCTCCTAACTTGCTTAAGTGGATAAAAACGCTCTCCAAGATGTAAACGGGAAGGGAGATCACAAACTCCCTCGCCTCCAAACCGATCAGACGCTCCCTGTGTCGCACCTGTCCTAGTCTCTTGGCACGGCACACATTTCGAAGGGTTTGGGGTTGTAGGTTAAACCCAACACCCCTTCGAAGGAGAGTGGAGGAGAGTTGTCCGGTTTCTTGAAGGTGAAGCGGTGTAGGAGGCTGGTGAAGAATAAGAAGGTCTCCATCCGAGCAAGCTGCTCACCCGGACACTGACGGCGACCTGTTGAATAGACATGGAAAGATTATATTTGTAACAACTTTTATGTGCCTTCACCATGTTCACTGGTAAGAAGGGATTTTATCACGTGTATACCGAGATACGTATTTGTGACACTACGAGCACAGCTTTAATGAGCAACTATATTTTTGGTGTGTATGCTGCTCACATCAATTTACATTGAGTTGTAACAAAATCGTCTTTTGATTGGAGTAGGCCTATCTTGTCAGAGCCTGAAGTTGCGTGTCAGAATTAATTCCCCCTTTTGCTGGCAGTTGCGTATGATATTGAGGGGCCTTCTACAATGTGCACATTTTTACCCTTCATCTGAGCTATAACTTTAACGTTCTTATGAATCAAAGGAGTCATGCTTTTTTTAAAAGTTGATGGTAGTAATCGGAGTAGAATTTTTTATTTTTTTGAACGAGATAGAGAACATACCCACGCCGAAGAAAATGAGTTCATCACGTTTGATCAGCTCCCCGTCTTTGGTCAGAAATCGTTCCGGTTTGAACGCGTTCGGGTCTTCCCACAGGTTCGGATCGCGAAGCACTTTCCAGGTGTTGGACACTATGGTGGCGCCCTTTGGGATAGTGTATCCTCGGATCTGGGTGTCTTTTGCTGCCACATGGGGGACTCCTAAAGGTCCAATCGCTTCTTTCCGTTGAACCTGTAGATGGAAAGTAAGATATGTCTTGATCTCCTAAGTTTGGGTCAAGCTATAGGCCTATCACTGATTTACGTATTGTCTACTACAGAATTTTACGCCATATAAACTGAATTTAACTTATCGAAAGACTTGTACAATAAGGATTGTCACCTTCAGAAAATTAACATTTTTTTTTTCTTTTCGTTACTGTGAGTATGCCTACCTCTTGCAGAACTGCAGTGGTGAAAGGGAGATCCTTTCGGTCGTCCAACCGTGGAACACGCCCTCTACCGACCACGCGGTCGATCTCGGCCTGGACCTTCGCCTGCACCTTCGGGTACGCCATCATGTGGAGCATGCACCACTTCAAAGTCGTGCTAGTTGTATCTGTCCCGCCGATGAAAAGATCCGCAATAGTACTGAGAAGATTGATCTCGTCAAATGATGATCCCCTCCCCTACGAAGAGACATATACATACATACTGTGCCATGATCCTAGATGCACTGCAAATATATCAATATAAGCTGACTATAATCTTCCATGGAAACAGTCAAATAATATTAAAACGGTTCAGCTGATAGCCTGCGTATAAGAATGAAAGAAATTTACAATTCAGTAATCATGATAATAACAATAATCAGATTTATGACCGTATCATACTTTTTGCTTTTATCTCATTACATATTCAGTTCCGTTACAGTCTGGCCAATATCCCAGAGCTATGAGTGTCATGAGTGTACTGTCTATGGCAACCACAATTTATCCCTCAATACCAACACAAATAATTGTTTATTGCGGTAGTTATAAATCTTTATCATGAAGTTCGTAAGAATTTTTCTCAGAAAAACAAATAGCACGTTTGATAACATTTAATATAGTATCGATTAAAATACTGCAAAGAGCTTCGACATATATCATGTGTATGGTTCTGTTTCTGAAAGTGAATTATTTCCAAAAGTAAAATTCATTTCGATGCAGCAGTGATAATCTTCAGCGGACCAAAATGGTAAAACAACCACTCGCAGAACATGAAATTGTTATGAAATGGCGTGTCTCTATTGTTGGCCGGGGTTTTCATTGGCCGACTCCATTGAGGGACGAGCTGTACTTCCCTCTTTCAATCACGGTACGTGTTATAACATTACCGATCAGGTAAATAGCACGTCTCTAAAATGTTCTTTTGGAATGAGGAACACCGAATAAGAGAAAACACTAACTGAACTTGTAGTGAAATAATCTTTAACATGACGTTCGATGTATGAACACCGTGTGCAAAGACAGTTGATTGATAGTTGAACTGTAAAACTCAAAACAGAAACGACTATGTAGTGTACGTTTCTTCGGGAAATGTTACATATCTTCACTTACACATGTTTCAGCGCATTCTAGTTCTTAAATGCTATATAATTTTGTTTTGTACACAACAAAATGTCACACTTGTTCAACAGATCGATGTTAAAGAAAAATATGATGAAAAAGGAAAGAAATTCAATTCTGATCTTTTGACCTAAATAAGAGTATAATGTAGAATGATGTTTGGGTGATCGTAACCATGGTATCACCAGGATGATCTAGGCTCTCTAAGGAAGGTGAGCTTCTTACCTTTGAGTCCTCTATCTTGTTGAGGTACAAGTCGATGAAGTCTCGCGGGTTCTTTGGAGCAAGAGTTTCTTTGTGCGAGTCAATCTGGTCGACCAGGAAGAGATACATTGCTCTTATGTTCTCTGCCATTGCTTTGAGGCGACCGAAAGGGAACTTCGAAAGACCTGAGATGGGCAACAGGAGTAGAGCACCACCACCCCCAGCTAGCTCCATGTAGGTGTCAGCCATGTTGACCATCTGTTTTTACAACATGAACGATAACGTGGGCTAGAGGTAATTATCGTTAGTACGAAAAAAAAACATCTTAAAGTGCACGTGCGCGCAATATAGACAAAGGATCGATCATACTGCTCGCTCGCTCACGCATGAAGTTACCAAGACATAGCCATTGTCTGATGTATTAATCACTTACCCTTTGAAAGTTCTTGTCTGAGTATGTATACTGTGTTCCAAACACCACAGAGCAGATGATATTGGAAACAGCCTGAGTCGTGAGCGTATTAGGGTCAAATGGCGCACCTTTCTTCTCCTCAAAAGCTGCTATGAGCTGAGATCCCTCGACAGCTACTGTGTCTTCGTAACTTTTCTTTCCGACGCCTAGATTTCGGAATACCGTGTGGGCGAAGTTGCGTTGCTCCTTCCATGCATCCCCGGAAGAAAAAGCAATACCTGTCACACACAAAAGAACGAAACGGCAAAGAAGCAGAATAACTTCAAGTATGGGGGTTCCTGCGGGCTGCCCGCAGTGGTTTCGAAGTTGATCCAATGCAATGTGATGGATGTCCACCAACGTCACCCCTTCTTTGACCTGAACAGCTTTGCCCTGCCACAGACTACTCCGGATCATACCTGATCATTTTCCCAGCTCCACGTTGGATATGTTGGACCTCTATTCATGTGGATAGCGGAGCCATAAACCCTTTGGTCGTGCCGCTTTCATGAATATGAATTGATACCTTATTCAACGCCCCGGTGAACTGAAAGCTAGGTATTTTTCCCTATCTTTGGTTGGAATATATGACCTCCCCCGCATATTCATGTCCTTACATGTACAGTCCTTAAAAAAAAAAAAAAAAAACTGAGGTCTTGATTTATTGCGACGGGTGTTCGCTCTCAACCACCCTCCCCACCCACTCCCCAGCCAACCCAATCCCGAAATTTGAAGTTTGTTTTCGCAGTTAGTTTCTTCTTACCCATGTTTGCTCCTCCTCTGATTTCGTCTTGAAAGGGCGAGGGAGGTCGGTTGCTCAGGTCAGGATTACGGAAGGCTTCAAGAATTGTCTCGTAAGAGCTTATGACCACAATTTGAATCGGTCCGACGTTGAAGGTCATGATGTCGCCGTATTTCTCCGCCCAAGAAGTAAAAAGTCGAACAGGATTTAGCCCCGTCCTAGAACAATAGAAGAGGACAATCAAACACCATGTCACAGCAAAGTTCTTGCATCGGTCTTCATTGCTAACACGAAGTACCTCATCCATTCAAAAGGAGACTCATTTTATCCACAATATCATTGGCGCCTCTTATATCGTAGCGCACCAGAACTCATTGAAAGAGGAGTTACTCGATACCAGACCAATGGCCCGTGTCACCTCATCCTTTAGCTGGCTGACATAAAGTAACAGGGGACAATCGTCAGGAGAATGTAGCATGGACCGTATACGGTTTTAAAAGTTGGCAATGTTTAGCTAGCCACACACACCACACATACACATACACATACACACAAACACGCACGCACATATATATACATATATATATATTCTACTTTCTCCCTGTATATCAACCTTTGAATAATTTTGATTAATTTCAAATTACTTATACTACAATCTTACCCTATTCTATTTAGTACATAGGTCAGTGCCCGCGACACTTGACTACAGCCCAGGCTCCTCGAGTAATACCAAGTACGTGACTTGGACGTGGCTTTATAATAACTTACTTATATATGGTCCACGCCACTCCCAGGAAAGGGAGACCAGACGGCCCAGGTGGAAGGTTCTTGGGTCGAGTCACGTGCCTCCTGACCAACCACATGACTATCAGAGCGACGAGGGCAGTCACCAGCAAGTGGTGCGGTTCGGTAGTCAGTAACCAGTCCATGTTTCTTGATAGACACAGTCACTTTGATCACCAGATTATGTAACGATCTAAAGAGGAATAAGAAACGTGACCATATTCAGTTGGCACTTTATGTGCAAGACAACATGCTGCCCTATGTGACATAATACACAAAAGGGTTACGAGCTAAAATAATTCGCGTATTTTGACGACGATACTCATAGTCACTATCATCCCGCAAGCCCATCCTCACGATAGGGTGTCATCTGGTATGTGTGCTGATGGTCACCGCATCAAATAACATTTTAGAAAAAAAAAGTACCATCTTGACTGATGCAATATGGCGTTGACAGGTCCTATAATATAGGGGTAGGTGGGGGGAGGATCAAGACATTTTGTAGTCTTGAGGGGATTTACCCCCCCCCCCCCCCCAAACACAGACACGCATGTGAACACACACACACATACACAATCCCGCCAGATATCTATGCCCCTGTATGAGAGTGCAAATATTCCAGAACGTCTCACGAAATATGAATCAGTCTTTATTTACCTTCCAAAAGTATGTCAATATCGTTTTTGATTGTCTGAGGTGAGAGCTGTTCGGAAAATGATTCTATTTTCTTTTCCTGGCGTACCAAACAGAGCAAGAAATCCTGCCCTACGTTTTCACGACAAGGCATATAAATTCAGTCAAAGGGGCTAACACGTATCCAGAAACATATATCAATAGTAAGACAGTAGACATGGTAGAGTGGTCATAACTTGCATGTTTGCTGTTCCCTGTAATGTAAAGTTCTCGAAACTTGCGAGTCGCAAACTGAAAACTTACCACTGTTGTGTTATTTAAGCATACTGTTTACATTGTACGTATAATCTACCTGTCTTATCTGGTCTCTGATCTTAAAGATCATGTCAACATATTTCCATGGGTGTCGATTTCTTGTGATGTCACGAGGCGATTATTGGTGTTGAGAGACTCCCACGGGGTAGGTTTGGGGAGGGAGGGGGGCATCCTCCTACTGCAGAGTCTTTTCAAAAACTGCTACATTGACATCACATTTTGTACGGACACCCTCCTTGGCACCCACAGAGGCGTTAACACTTGATTCTATTGTTTCCTTAAATGGGTGTTGGCTTCCGCAAAAAAAAGAACAGTTTAACCCTTTGTGCGCCAGATAAAGGGCTGCTCTATGGGATTGATGTGTATTACGTGTGACAAAAGGCACACGTGCCATTCACAGACTTAAGACCAACTACTGGCTTTCTTCTTTGACACCCAAATCATGTAAATGAAGGGAGTGACAGTTATTTAATGGTTTTCAATACCAGCTTTTAAATTGCACGACAGCAATCTTTGAAATTGGCAGCCGCATTGATTTTGGTAATTTCAATTTTCAATTTCAATTTATTCATATTTCTGTTCAATACATGTAAAATAAAAGCAATAATACATCAGCATAGTCTGTCTTTGACATAAACAAAACTAGTATAATAATGCAAAATATTACATAATGGTCAATATCAAACATACAGTGGATATAGGTAAAGAAATATGAATAATAAGGCTAGCGTACCTTTCGTAAAGACAACACACTGAAGCATGCAATTTGACACCAACATTATTCATATCAACCCAGGGACGGTCTTGTAATGGTGTAACTACCTACGTTTTTATTGGCACGGCGGTCTGTAATTTCATGTGGCTACCGTACTTTCGGTAAAAAGTTTCTCCTTAGTGATATTTGTATATAAGGTTGGCGGAATATGTGGAGTAAAGGCCAATATCTCCGGGCAATGCTTCGGAAAACAAACGGAACGTATTGGCTTTCGGTAAACATGCACTTGCGACCCCAATTCTAAACATAACAAAAAAAAGTAATTACCACCACCCCCCCCCCCCCAAGCAAAATTGAATAACTTTTTATCGAAGGGGTTTTGCGGAAAATAATTTGGCAGGGTTGTTTATTAACCTATTGACTGACTTCTGTGTGAAAAGGCAGCAATGTCACTTTTCAAAAGTCACAAGGGTAATTGTTTATGCCGTTTTAACAATACATTTCGGCATTTCTTGTGCGATTTTTGAAGTGTTTTCACTCAACCATGACGCGAAAATTACTTCTTATGTTTACATGACAGGTCATGTTACATCTTTGTCAAAATATCCAGTTTTTTCACCAAAATAAAGGATTTTTAAAAGTTTCAAACTCAAGAGGGATGAGTATTTTGTTAAACGGTGCTCACTCAACCAGAACAATGGGTTAAGTATCGGGATAGGTGTTAGTGCATCGAGAGAAGGATGATAAACATTGAAAGGCCATAAATTCTGCACCGGAATTGGAATTCATCAAAAATCCATATGACAGAATCCCCAAATTACCCTTGTGACTTTTGAAAAGTGACATTTTTGCCTTTAGAATTTGCCCGCTCATGCATTACTGATTGGATAAATGTGATTTTCACACATAAATTAGTCAGTAAGTTAAGAAACAACCCTGCCATATTATTTTGCCTTAAACCTCTTTGATAAAAAGTTGTACTATTTTGCTTTGGGAGCAGGGGCTTACTTTTTTGTTGAGTTTACTTAAACATGAGCACAAACACGACAAATATGGAAAGAACATAGCAAAATTTGCCAACTTTATGTTTTGTAGATTACACTTCAACACGTGCATAGAACGTCACACACGAGAATCCAAATTGAACAAGTTATATGAAGACATGGGCAATATAAGTTCAATCAAATAACTATAGTAATGGAAGATCGCAATGAAAGAATGGAAGAAGAAAAATATATGACACTGTTGGTCTCAATTGATTGATCGTTACGAGAGAAAGAGAAAGGTGGATAGAGCATTGTGAACTTGAGCTCATAATAAAATACACAAGTCATGGTTTCAACAATCAACAATGAGGAAATACACATTTAACATAGAGTACGAAATATGGAAAGAAGCTGAGGATAATCTATGAGCAGATATCAATATTAATCATATTCCAGTCATAAACAATCAGGATGCAAATACCATCCATAAAAAAGCAAAAGCAATCTACAAAACTGAATTATGCAACTAAATCAATTTCATTTTTCATTTATCCGTTCACAAGGTTCGTGTCCTCTTTAAAAAAAAGTTAGGAACTAACTCCTTGGTATGGTCTTATGCACATTTTACGGAAAAAATCACTCTGTAGTGTTGCAGAGCCTCATATTTCATGATCGAAAATACAAATCCAGGGTGCCCTCATTCAGAAACGAACTCGCTTTACACGGGCACCCTAAAATATAACCATAACCGTCGATAATCATTATTCAGCCGAAGATGAAAAGCGAATTAGAATGTTCCATTAAAAAAAGTACGGCGTTAAGCATACTTACTTTCTACCGCAAGCCTTTCCACCAGTACTTGTATAAGTGGTCTAACGGGCTGTCTGTCTGCACTCCGTGTGTAAATGGTATTCAAGTACAGCATAATACACATGATAAAGAACGCAAATAAAGGCCGACGAAAGCGCGTGACTTTGTGCGCAGTCGCCCTTCGGGGCGGTGTGCGGTGTAATGTCACTGCAAGGGAGGGTGTGGAATGTGGCTGCCCCCCCCCCCCCTCCCACCTCCTCCACGCACAGGCACACAGACACACAGACACACACATACACATACACATACATATTCACACACACACACACACACACTTACACCCTCTCCACATCATCATAACCACCCAATCAGGGAAATTGTATTTTCGATCATGAAATATGAGGCTCTGCAACGCTACAAAGTGATTTTTCCGTAGAATGTGCATAAGACCATACCAAGGAGTTAGTTTCTAAATTTTTGAAATCATAAAAGATGAGCTTTGACCGTTTTGTTATGATTCTTTTTCTATGTGTATCCTAACAAGGTACTGAATAATTTGCAAACCATCAGATAAGAAATCCTTTTATGCACCATGAAACGTTTGGATATCATTCATATCTTAAGTCGATCGTAACATTCACAATTGTTTTTGATTTTTCATTTCTAAGAATTCAAATAGTATTTTTCTCTTTACCACAAAAAACAACAAAGAGCCGTGCAAAGAGAACATTTCGAAACGAAAAGCGCATTTCTTGAATACGTGTCAAATACAGAGAAAGTTCAGTTGATTTTTGTACGGTACACAGACAGACAAGAAAGGAAGAATGACGATCAATTGTTAGAATTTATCATTTAAGCTAGTCCTAGCAGCTGTAATTAGTCTCATTTTACTCGTTTATATTTTGTCATCTATTATCTAAATGTTTCATATAAATTTGTAGTTAGACAAAGTATCACATGCTTTTAATTGTTTTTGTAATCTTGTATAATGTAACCCGGGCCCCACGAAAAAAATTACTGCCACACTCATTGGGCCTCTATGGATGTACAAAAATACTCAATGGATACGTAAAAATGAAAACGTCCATAACATATGCTTGACAAAAATAACACTTATGATTAAGTTCATATGTTACATCGAAACACACAAGTTCAAACTTGTAAGATACATATATGATAGATATATAGTAAATATTGGAGACAGGAAATGCGTGAATTCTTTAAATACTTTGAATACAAATACTAGAGAAGAAATATTCTAATTTACACGCTTACACAAAACAGAGCAGAATAAAGACATTACAGATATTGCAGACAGGAAATGCTTGAGTATTTCATATCTTCATATAAGAATATAACAACGTAATGAAGACAAGAAAATCTACCTTACACATTAGCAGAAAATATAGCAGATTAAAGAAATTACAGATATTGGAAACAGGAAATGCATTTTTACTTCATGCACTTGATAAATTCATATAAGAATATGACTAACAATAACGTAGCAAATAGATTCTCATTTACGCACTATTAAAAACTAGACAGAGATACCATCTTTATCTTCAGGAGAAAGTGTTTATTGGAATTATAATAATAACAATAATAATAATAATAATAATAATAATAATAATAATACTAATAAACCATTTTTATATAGCGCATAACACATACAAATAAGAATGTCTCTATGTGCCTTAAGAAAAAAAAAAGGGATAGGAGAAATTAGGTTTTATACTGAGTTCCTCAAAGCACTTTGGTATTTAGAATAAGTATGTTTCAAGGGCAGACTGAAACTATATATGGTGTTAATATTATATTCAGGGAGGCTACTCCAAAAAAAACTGGAGCAGCACGGGCAAATGAACGTTCACCATAAATCCGTGTAAGTAGAGAAGGAACAATAAACAAAATGTTTTTACATGATCGAAGATTTCGTGTTGGTTTGTATGCAGTGAGTAGGTCATTTAGATAAGCTGCAGCTAATCCGTGAAAACATTTATAAGCTAATAACAATATATTGAACTTAACGCGAGACTAGAATGGTAACCAATGTAAATTACGTAAGGCAGGGAATATTGAAGCATGTTTCCTAGGACATGTAACATGTCGTGCTGCTGAATTTTGGATAATTTGTAGTCTCTGACTTTGGCGAAATGGTAATGGAAAAAGGGGACTATTGCAAAAGTCAAAATGACACGTAACAAATGCGTGAACCAGACGTTCAGTTGCACTTCTATCAATAAAATCACGAATTTAACCAATTTTGTAGAGTGCAAACGAAGCTGAACGACATTTTTGTGTGATGAAATTGTTAAAAGTAAGTTTATTGTCGAAAATTACGCCAAGGTTCTTACATTTTTTGGTAGCTTCAATTTGCTTTCCGTCTAGATCCATGAATGACTGGGGCTGTATTTGTAAACCGGGATGAAACATGTAGGAACTCTGTCTTACTGCAATTTAACTTGAGACAATTTTGGTGAGACCATTCTTTGATTGCTTGAACACACTTTGCTATCTGAGAAGAAACATTAACAAGTCTTGACTGTTTGAATGCAATATACAACTCAGTATCACCAGCATAAAACATCTTAAAAATGTTATGTTTATCAATCAAAGATTCTCGAGGACAGGTGTATAATGCTAGTAGGAGTAAACCCAATACAGATCCTTGCGGTACTCCTTTGGCGAGTACATGTCCTGAAGACCGATCATTTCCAATGACTACATTATGAGTACGTCCTGATAAGTATGACTGCAACCAAATTAAATGCTTCACCACAAATTCCAAATCTCAGTGATAAGCAAAGTATCGTGATCAATTGTATCAAAAGCTGAGGAAAAGTCAAGCAAGACGAGCATCACCTCCTCCCCCTATCAAGTGATAACAGAATGCCATTTGTAATTCTCAAGAAAGCAGTATCAACACTGTCAAATGACTTGTATCCTGACCGAAGGTTTGCGTGTAGATCAGATTTACCTAGATATTATTATAGCTGGTGTGCTGCCATCTTAGCAAAGAATTTAAGGTTTGCTATTGGGAGGCAATTCTTCAAATTATCACTATCACAAGACGAGCTTTTAAGTTTCTGAATTATATTGGCACTTTCGAACTTATCAGGAAATCTACCATTTCTAAAAGTATCATTGATAATGCTTGTCATAATGGGTACCAAGTCAGTAAGAAACTCTTTCATAAATGAGTTGGGAATAGGATCGAGTTCACAGGTTGTTGAGGAAGACTCCTTAATTACACTTAAAACTTAATTTATAGAAACGGGCTTGAATTTTTCAAATGAAAAGCCTGTTTCATCTTCAACAAGAACATTATGAGATACTGATGACTGTAGCTCCGTGGTGATAACTTCTACTATCTCTGCAAAATAACTCTGGAAACGTTCTGGGAGGGACAGTTCAGAGTCAGTGTTTGTCGGCAGTGTACTGAAGAGCATGGTCGTAGAAGCTCAAAAACAGTTTAGTAAAGATGGGGTAAGTCTGATTTTTATGACAAAAAATATTTGAGTAGGGTGCTAACGATGGCCCCTTAATTCTTCCCTCGTTAATAAGCAATTATCCGGGCGCTCCTAACTTGCTTAAGTGGATCAAAACGCTCTCCAAGATGTAAACGGGAAGGGAGATCACAAACTCCCTCGCCTCCAAACCGATGAGACGTTCACTGTGTCGCCCCTGTCCTAGTCTCTTGGCACGGCACACATCTCAAAGGGTTTGGGGTTGTAGGTCAAACCCAACACCCCTTCGAAGGAGAGCGGAGGAGAGTTGTCCGGTTTCTTGAAGGTAAAGTGCTGTAGGAGGCTGGTGAAGAATAAGAAGGTCTCCATCCGAGCGAGCTGCTCACCCGGACACTGGCGGCGACCTGTCAAATAGATAAGGAAAGATGATTTGTACATGTATTTATTAAGTGTGCCTTCACTGGTAAGGAGGCTTTTAATCACGTGTATACCGAGATACGTATTTGTGACAGCTTTAATGAGCAACTTTAATTTTTGTGTTTATGCTGCTCACATCAATTTACATTGAGTTGTAACAAAATCGTCTTTTTATTGGAGTAGGCCTATCTTGTCAGACCCTGAAGTTGCGTGTCAGAATGAATTCCATCTTTTGCTGGCAGTTGCGTATGATATTGAGGGGCCTTCTACAATGCACATTTTTACCCTTGATCTGAGCTATAACTTTAACGTGCTTATGAATCAAAGGAGTCATGCCTTTTTTAACAGTTGGTGGTAGTAATACAAGTAGAATTTTTAATTAGAGAACTTACCCACGCCGAAGAAAATAAGTTCATCACGTTTGATCAGCTCCCCGTCTTTGGTCAGAAATCGTTCCGGTTTGAACGCGTTCGGGTTTTCCCACAGGTTCGGATCGCGAAGCACTTTCCAGGTGTTGGACACTATGGTGGCGCCCTTTGGGATCGTGTACCCTCGCAGCTGGGTGTCTTTTGCTGCCACATGGGGGACTCCTAAAGGTCCAATCGCTTCTTTCCGTTGAACCTGTAGATGGAAAGTAAGATATGTCTTGATCTCCTAAGTTTGGGTCAAGCTATAGGCCTATCACTGATTTACGTATTGTCTACTACAGAATTTTACGCCATATAAACTGAATTTAACTTATCCAAAGACTTGTACAATAAGGATTGTCACCTTCAGAAAATTAACATCATGTTCTTTTTTCTTTTCGTTACTGTGAGTATGCCTACCTCTTGCAGAACTGCAATGGTGAAAGGGAGATCCTTCCGGTCGTCCAACCGTGGAACACGCCCTCTACCGACCACGCGGTCGATCTCGGCCTGGACCTTCGCCTGCACCTTCGGGTAAGCCATCATGTGGAGAATACACCACTTCAAAGTGGTGCTGGTTGTATCTGTCCCACCGATGAAGAGATCCGCAATAGTACTGAGAAGATTGATCTCGTCAAATGATGATCCCCTCCCCTACGAAGAGACATACACATACATACTGTGCCATGATCCTAGATGCACTACAAACATATTAATATAAGCTGACTATAATCTTCCATGGAAACAGTCAAATAAGATTAAAACGGTTCAGCTGATAGCCTGCGTATGAGAATGAAAGAAAATTACAATTCAGTAATCATGGTAATAACAATAATCAGATTTATGACCGTATCATACTTTTTGCTTTCATCTCATTACATATCCAGTTCCGTTACAGTCTGGCCAATACCCCAGAGCTATGAGTGTCATGAGTATACTGTCTATGGCAACCACAATTTATCCCTCAATACCAACACAAATATTTGTTTATATCATAGTAGTTGCGGTAGTTATAAATGTCATTTATCATGAAGTTCGTAAGAATTTTTTCTCAGAAAAACAAATAGCACGATTGATAACATTTAATATAGTATCGATTAAAATACTGCAAAGAGCTTCGACATATATCATGTGTATGGTTCTGTTTCTGAAAGTGAATTATTTCCAAAAGTAAAATTCATTTCGATGCAGCAGTGATAATCTTCAGCGGACCAAAATGGTAAAACAACCACTCGCAGAACATGAAATTGTTATGAAATGGCGTGTCTCTATTGTTGGCCGGGGTTTTCTTTGGCCGACTCCATTGAGGGACGAGCTGTACTTCGCTCTTTGAATCACGGTACGTGTTATAACATTACCGATCAGGGAAATAGCAAGTCTCTAAAATGTTCTTTTGGAATAAGGAAGAACGAATAAGAGAAAACACTGGCTGAAATTGTAATGAAATAATCTTTAACATAACGTTCGATGTATGAACACCGTGTGCAAAGACAGTTGATTGGTAGTTGTACTGTAAAACTCAAAACAGAAATAACTATGGAGTGTACGTTTCTTCGGGAAATGTTACATATATTGACTTACACATATTTCAGCACATTCTAGTTTTAAAATGCTATATATTTTTTGTTTTTGTTCACAAGAAAATGTAACACTTAGTCAACAGATCGATGTTAAAGTTGAATATCATGAAAAAGAAAAGCAAGACATAAAAAGGGGACGTCTCAATTTTGATCTTTTGACCTAAATAAGAGTATAATGTGGAATGATGTTTGAGTGACCGTAACCATGGTATCACCAGTATGATTTAGGCTCTCTGAGGAAGGTGAGCTTCTTACCTTTGAGTCCTCTATCTTGTTGAGGTACAAGTCGATGAAGTCTCGTGGGTTCTTTGGAGCAAGAGTTTCTTTGTGCGAGTCAATCTGGTCGACCAGGAAGAGATACATTGCTCTTATGTTCTCTGCCATTGCTTTGAGGCGACCGAAAGGGAACTTCGAAAGACCTGAGATGGGCAACAGGAGTAGAGCTCCACCACCTCCAGCTAGCTCCATGTAGGTTTCAACCATGTTGACCATCTGTTTTTACAACATGAGCAATAACTTGGGTTAGAGGTAATTATCGTTAGTACGGAAAAAATACATCTTAAAGGGCACGTGCGCGCATTATCGACAAAGGATCGATCATACTTCTCGCTCGCTCACGCATGAAGTTACCAAGACATAGCCATTGTCTGATGTATTAATCACTTACCCTTTGAAAGTTCTTGTCTGAGTATGTATACTGTGTTCCAAACACCACAGAGCAGATGATATTGGAAACGGCCTGGGTCGTGAGCGTATTAGGGTCAAATGGCGCACCTTTCTTCTCCTCAAAAGCTGCTATGAGCTGAGATCCCTCGACAGCTACTGTGTCTTCGTAACTTTTCTTTCCGACGCCTAGATTTCGGAATACCGTGTGGGCGAAGTTGCGTTGCTCCTTCCATGCATCCCCGGAAGAAAAAGCAATACCTGTCACACACAACAAGAACGAAACGGCAAAGAAGCAGAATAACTTCAAGTATGGTGGTTCCTGCGGGCTGCCCGCGGTGGTTTCGAAGTTGATCCAATGCAATGTGATGGATGTCCACCAACGTCACCCCTTCTTTGACCTGAACAGCTTTGCCCAGCCACAGACTACTCCGGATCATAATTGATCCTTTCTCCAGCTCCACGTTGGATATGTTGGACCTCTATTTATGTGGATAGCGGAACCATAAGTCCTTCGGTCGTGCCGCCTTCATCAATATGAATTGATACCTTATTCAACGCCCTGGTGAACTGAAAGCTAGGTAGTTTTCCCGATCTTTGGTTGGAATATATGACCCCCCCCCCCCCCCCCCCGCCTATTCATGTCCTTACATGTACAGTCCTTTTAAAAAAAAAACTGAGGTCTTGATATATTGCGACGGGTGTTCGCTCTCAACCACCCTCCCCACCCACTCCCCAGCCAACCCAATCCCGAAATTTGAAGTTTGTTTTCGCAGTTAGTTTCTTCTTACCCATGTTTGCTCCTCCTCTGATTTCGTCTTGAAAGGGCGAGGGAGGTCGGTTGCTCAGGTCAGGATTACGGAAGGCTTCAAGAATTGTCTCGTAAGAGCTTATGACCACAATTTGAATCGGTCCGACGTTGAAGGTCATGATGTCACCGTATTTCTCCGCCCAAGAAGTAAAAAGTCGGACAGGATTTAGCCCCGTCCTAGAACAATAGAAGAGGACAATCAAACACCATGTCACAGCAAAGTTCTTGCATCGGTCTTCATTGAAAACACGAAGTACCTCATCCATTCAAAAGGAGTATCATTTTATCCACAATATCATTGGCGCCTCTTATATCATAGCGCACCAGAAGTCATTGAAAGAGGAGTTACTCGATACGAGATCAATGGCCCGTGTCACCTCATCCTTTAGCTGAATGACATTAAGTAACAGGGGACAATCGTCAGGAGAATGTAGCATGGGCCGTATACGGTTTTAAAAGTTGGCAATGTTTAGCTAGCCACACACACCACACATACACATACACATACACACAAACACGCACGCACATATATATATATACACATATATATTCTCCCTGTATATCAACCTTTGAATAATTTTGATTAATTTCAAATTACTTATACTACAATCTTACCCTATTCTTTTTAGTACATAGGTCAGTGCCCGCGACACTTGACTACAGCCCAGGCTCCTCGAGTAATACCAAGTACGTGACTTGAACGTGGCTTTATAATAACTTACTTATATATGGTCCACGCCACTCCCAGGAATGGGAGACCAGTGGGCCCAGGTGGAAGGTTCTTGGGTCGAGTCACGTGCCTCCTGACCAACCACATGACTATCAGAGCGACGAGGGCAGTCACCAGCAAGTGGTGTGGTTCGGTACTCAGGAGCCAGTCCATTCTTCTTGATAGACACAGTCACTTTGATCACCAGATTATGTAACGATCTAAAGAGGAATAAGAAACATGACCATATTCACCTGCCACTTTATGTGCAAGACAACATGCTGCCCTATGTGACATAATGCACAAAAGGGTTACGAGCTAAAATAATTCGCGTATTTTGACGACGATACTCCCGCAAGCCCAATCCTCGTGATAGGGTGTCATCTGGTATGTGTGCTGATAGCATGGTCACCGCATCAAATAAGATTTTAGAAAAAAAAGTACCATCGTGACTGATGCAATATGGCGTTGACAGGTCCTATAATATAGGGGTAGGTGGGGGGAGGATCAAGACATTTTGTAGTCTTGAGGGGATTTACCTCCCCCCCCCCCCCAACACAGACACGCATGTAAACACACACACACACACACATACACAATCCCGCCAGATATCTATGCCCCTGTATGAGAGTGCAAATATTCCAGAACGTCTCACGAAATATGAATCAGTCTTTATTTACCTTCCAAAAGTATGTCAATATCGTTTTTGATTGTCTGAGGTGAGAGCTGTTCGGAAAATGATTCTATTTTCTTTTCCTGGCGTACCAAACAGAGCAAGAAATCCTGCCCTACGTTTTCACGACAAGGTATATAAATTCAGTCAAAGGGGCTAACACGTATCCAGAAACATATATCAATCGTAAGATAGTAGACATGGTAGAGTGGTCATAACTTGCATGTTTGCTGTTCCCTGTAATGTAAAGTTCTCGAAACTTGCGAGTCGCAAACTGAAAACTTACCACTGTTGTGTTATTTAAGCATACTGTTTACATTGTACGTATAATCTACGTGTCTTATCTGGTCTCTGATCTTAAAGATCATGTCAACATATTTCCATGGGTGTCGATTTCTTGTGATGTCATGAGGCGATTATTGGTGTTGAGAGACTCCCACGGGGTGGGTTTGGGGAGGGGGGGGCATCCTCCTACTGCAGAGTCTTTTCAAAAACTGCTACATTGACATCACATTTTGTACGGCCACCCTCCTTGGCACCTACAGAGGCATTTACACTTGATTCTATTGTTTCCTTAAATGGGTGTTGGCTTCCGCAAAAAAAAGAACAGTTTAACCCTTTGTGTGCTAGATAAAGGGCTGCTCTATGGGATTGATGTGTATTACGTGTGACAAAAGGCACACGTGCCATTCACAGACTTAAGACCAACTACTGGCTTTCTTCTTTGACACCCAAATCATGTAAATGAAAGGAGTGACAGTTATTTAATGGTTTTCAATACCAGCTTTTAAATTGCACGACAGCAATCTTTAAAATTGGCAGCCGCATTGGATTTTGATGAGGCTAGCGTACCTTTCGTAAAGACAACACACTGAAGCATACAATTTGACACCAACATTATTCATATCAACCCAGGGACGGTCTTGTAATGGTGTAATTACCTACGTTTTTATTGGCACGGCGGTCTGTAATTTCATGTGGCTACCGTACTTTCGGTAAAAAGTTTCTCCTTAATGATATTTGTATATAAGGTTGGCGGAATATGTGGAGTAAAGGCCAATATCTCCGGGCAATGCTTCGGAAAACAAACGGAATGTATTGGCTTTCGGTAAACATGCACTTGCGACCCCAATTCTAAACATAACAACAAAAAAGTAATTACCACCACCCCCCCCCCCCCCTAAGCAAAATTGCATAACTTTTTATCGAAGGGGTTTTGCGGAAAATAATTTGGCAGGGTTGTTAATTAACCTATTGACTGACTTCTGTGTGAAAAGGCAGCAATGTCACTTTTCAAAAGTCACAAGGGTAATTGTTTATGCCGTTTTAACAATACATTTCGGCATTTCTTGTGCGATTTTTGAAGTGTTTTCACTCAACCATGACGCGAAAATTACTTCTTATGTTTACATGACAGGTCATGTTACATCTTTGTCAAAATATCCAGTTTTTTTCACCACAATAAAGGATTTTTAAAAGTTTCAAACTTAAGAGGGATGAGTATTTTGTTAAACGGTGCTCACTCAACCAGAACAATGGGTTAAGTATCGGGATAGGTGTTAGTGCATCGAGAGAAGGATGATAAACATTGAAAGGCCATAAATTCTGCACCAGAATTGGAATTCATCAAAAATCCATATGACAGAATCCCCAAATTACCCTTGCGCCTTTTTGAAAAGTGACATTTTTGCCTTTAGAATTTGCCCACTCATGCATTACTAATTGGATAAATGTGATTTTCACACATAAGTTAGTCAGTATGTTAAGGAACAGCCCTGCCATATTATTTTGCCTAAAACCTCTTTGATAAAAAGTTGTGCTATTTTGCTTAGGGGGGGGGGTGCTTACTTTTTTGTTGTTTTTACTTAAACATGAACGCAAACACGACAAATATGGAAAGAAGATAGCAAAATTTGCCAACTTTATGTTTTGTAGATTACACTTCTACACGTGTATAGAACGCCACACACGAGAATCCAAATTGAACAAGTTATATGAAGACATGGGCAATATAAGTTCAATCAAATAAGTATAGTGATGGAAGATTCGCAATGAAAGAATGGAAGAAAAAAATATATGACACTGTTGGTCTCAATTGATTGATCGTAACGAGAGAGAGAGAAAGATAGATAGAAAATTGTGAACTTGAGCTCATAATAAAAACACAAGTCATGGTTTCAACAATCAACAATGAGGAAATGCACATTGAAGATAAAGTACAAAATACGGAATGAAGCTGAGGATAATCTATGAGCAGATATCAATATTGATCATATTCCAATCATAAACAATCAGGATGCAAATACCATCCATCAAAAAGCAAAAGCAATCTACAAAACTGAATTATGCAACTGAATTAATTTCATTATTCATTTATCCGTTCACAAGCTTCATGTCCTCTTTACTTGCTAATACAAATCCAGGGTGCCCTCATTCAGTAATAAAATCGCTTTACAAGGGCAGCCTAAAATATAACCATAACCGTCGATAATCATTATTCAGTCGAAGATCAAAAGCGAATTAGAATGTTCCTTTAAAAAAAAAAGTACGACGTTAAGCATACTTACTTTCTCCCGCAAGCCTTTCCACCAGTAGCTGTATAAGTGGTCTAACGGGCTGTCTGTCTGCACTCCGTGTGTAAATGGTCTTCAAGTACAGCAAAATACACATGGTAAAGAACGCAAATTATGGCCGACGAAAGCGCGTGACTTTGTGCGCAGTCGCCGTTCGGGGCGGCGTGCGGTGTAATGTCACTGCAAGGGAGGGTGTGGAATGTGGCTGCTACCCCCACCTTCCTCCACGCACACATACACACACACACATACACACAAATGCACACACATGCACATACACATTCACACACACACAAACACACATAACTCATCATAATCACCCAATCAGAGAAGTTGTATTTTCGATCATGAAATATGAGGCTCTGCAACACTACAGAATGTTTTATTCCGTAAAATGTGCATAAGACCATACCAAGGAGTTAGTTCCTAACTTTTTAAGTGATAAAAGATGGGCTATGATCGTTATGTTATGATCGTTTTTCCATGTGTATCCTAAAAAGGTATTGAATTATTTGGAAACCATCAGATAAGAAATCCTTTTATGCATCACGAAACGATTGGATATCATTCGTATCTTAAGTCGTTCGTAACATTCACAATTGTTTTTGATTTTTAATTTCTAAGAATTCAAATAGTATTTTTCTCTTTACCACAAAAAACAACAAAGAGCCGTGCAAAGAGAACATTTTTGCGAAAAGCGCATTTCTTGAATACGTGTCAAATACAGAGAAGGTTCAGTTGATTTTTGTACGGTACACAGACAGAACAGAAAGGAAGAATGACGATCAATTGTTAGAATTTATCATTTAAGTTAGTCCTAGCAGCTGTAATTAGTCTCATTTTACTCGTTTATATTTTGTCATCTATTATGTAAATGTTTCATATAAATTTGTAGTTACACAAAGTATCACATGCTTTTAATTGTTTTTGTAATCTTGTATAATGTAACCCGGGCCCCACGAGAAAATTACTGCCACACTCATTGGGTGTACTATGGATGTACAAAAATACTCAATGGATACGTAAAAATGAAAACGTCCATAACATACGCTTGACAAAACTAACACTAATGATTAAGTTCATATGTTACATCGAAACACACAAGTTCAAACTTGTAAGATACATATATGATAGATATAAAGTAAATAGCTGCAGCTAATCCGTGAAAATATTTATAAGCTAATAACAATATATTGAACTTAACGCGAGACTAGAATGGTAACCAATGTAAATTACGTAAGGCAGGGAATATTGAAGCATGTTTCCTAGGACATGTAACATGTCGTGCTGCTGAATTTTGGATAATTTGTAGTCTCTGAATTTGGTGAAATTGTAATGGAAAAAGGGGACTATTGCAGAAGTCAAAATTAGACATAACAAATGCGTGAACCAGACGTTCAGTTGCACTTCTATCAATAAAATCACGAATTTAACCAATTTTGTAGAGTGCAAACGAAGCTGAACGACATTTTTGTGTGATGAAATTGTTAAAAGTAAGTTTATTGTCGAAAATTACGCCAAGGTTCTTACATTTTTTGGTAGCTTCAATTTGCTTTCCGTCTAGATCCATGAATGACTGGGGCCGTATTTGTAAACCGGGATGAAACATGTAGGAACTCTGTCTTACTGCAATTTAACTTGAGACAATTTAGGTGAGACCATTCTTTGATTGCTTGAACACACTTTGCTATCTGAGAAGAAACATTAACAAGTCTTGACTGTTTGAATGCAATATACAAGTCAGTATCACCAGCATAAGACATCTTAAAAATGTTATGTTTATCAATCAAAGATTCTCGAGGACAGGTGTATAATGCTAGTAGGACTAAACCCAATACAGATCCTTGCGGTACTCATTTGGCGAGTACATGTCCTGAAGACCGATCATTTCCAATGACTACATTATGAGTACGTCCTGGTAAGTATGACTGCAACCAAATTAAATGCTTCACCACAAATTCCAAATCTCAGTAATAAGCAAAGTATCGTGATCAATTGTATCAAAAGCTGAGGAAAATTCAAGCAAGACGAGCATCACCTCCTCCCCCTATCAAGTGATAACAGAATGCCATTTGTAATTCTCAAGAAAGCAGTATCAACACTGTTAAATGACTTGTATCCTGACCGAAGCTTTGCGTGTAGATCAGAATTACCTAGATATTATTATAGCTGGTGTGCTGCCATCTTAGCAAAGAATTTAAGGTTTGCTATTGGGAGACAATTCCCCAGATTATCACTGTCACAAGACGAGCTTTTAAGTTTCAGAATTATATTGGCACTTTCGAACTTATCAGGAAATCTACCATTTCTAAAAGAATCATGTATAATGCTCGTCATAATGGGTACCAAGTCAGTAAGAAACTTTTTTCATAAATGAGGTGGGAATAGGATCGAGTTCACAGGTTGTTGAGGAAGACTCCTTAATTACACTTAAAACTTACTTTATAGAAACGGGCTTGAATTTTTCAAATGAAAAGCCTGTTTCATCTTCAACAAGAACATTATGAGATACTGATGACTGTAGCTCCGTGGTGATAACTTCTACTATCTCTGCAAAATAACTCTGGAAACGTTCTGGGAGGGACAGTTCAGAGTCAGTGTTTGTCGGCAGTGTACTGGAGAGCATTGTCGTAGAAGCTCAAGAACAGTTTAGTAAAGATGGGGTAAGTCTGATTTTTATGACAAAAATATTTGAGTAGGGTGCTAGCGATGGCCCCTTATTTCTTCCCTCGTTAATTAACAATTATCCGGGCGCTCCCAACGTGCTTAAGTGGGTCAAAATGCTCTCCAACATGTAAAAGTGAAAAGGGAGATCACAACCTCCCTCGCCCCCAAACCGATCAGACGTTCACTGTGTCGCACCTGTCCTAGTCTCTTGGCACGGCACATATCTCGAAGGGTTTGGGGTTGTAGGTAACACCCAACACCCCCTCGAAGGAGAGTGGAGGAGAGTTGTCCGGTGTCTTGAAGGTGAAGCGGTGTAGGAGGCTGGTGAAGAATAAGAAGGTCTCCATCCGAGCGAGCTGCTCACCCGGACACTGACGGCGACCTGTTGAATAGACATGGAAATATTATATTTGTAACAACTTTTATTTATTAAATGTGCCTTCACTGGTAAGAAGGCATTTCATCACGTGTATACCGAGATACGTATTTGTGACACTACGAGCACAGCTTTAATGAACAACTATATATTTTGTGTGTATGCTGCTCACATCAATTTACATTGACTTGTAACAAAATCGTATTTTGATTGGAGTAGGCCTATCTTGTCAGACTCTGAAGTTGCGTGTCAGAATTAATTCCCCCTTTTTGCTGGCAGTTGCGTATGCTATTGAGGGGCCTTCTACAATGTGCACATTTTTACCCTTGATCTGAGCTGTAACTTTAACGTTCTTATGAAAGAGTCATGCCATTTTTAACACTTGGTGGTAGTAATAGAAGTAGAATTTTTAATTTTTTGAACGAGATAGAGAACGTACCCACGCCGAAGAAAATGAGTTCATCACGTTTGATCAGCTCCCCGTCTTTGGTCAGAAATCGTTCCGGTTTGAACGCGTTCGGGTTTTCCCACAGGTTCGGATCGCGAAGCACTTTCCAGGTGTTGGACACTATGGTGGCGCCCTTTGGGATAGTGTATCCTCGTATCTGGGTGTCTTTTGCTGCCACATGGGGGACTCCTAAAGGTCCAATCGCTTCTTTCCGTTGAACCTGTAGATGGAAAGTAAGATATGTCTTGATCTTCTAAGTTTGGGTCAAGCTATAGGCCTATCACTGATTTACGTATTGTCTAGTACAGAATGTTACGCCATATAAACTGAATTTAACTTATCCAAAGACTTGTACAATAAGGATTGTCACCTTCAGAAAATTAACATGTTTTTTTTTCTTTTCGTTACTGTGAGTATGCCTACCTCTTGCAGAACTGCATTGGTGAAAGGGAGAACCTTCCGGTCGTCCAACCGTGGAACACGCCCTCTCCCGACCACGCGGTTGATCTCGGCCTGGACCTTCGCCTGCACCTTCGGGTACGCCATCATGTGGAGCATGCACCACTTCAAAGTGGTGCTAGTTGTATCTGTCCCACCGATGAAGAGATCCGCAATACTACTGCGAAGATTGATCTCATGGAATCTTGAGCTCTGTCCCTACAAAGAGACATGAACATGATCCGCAAATATCAATGTAAGCTGACAATATGATGTTATTTTCCACAATTTATCCTTCAATACAAAAATATTTTTGTTGTTCTTAGCAGTATGCAGATAATTGATTTGTGTAAATAAATAACATTACATGAAACACATTTAAAATAAAATGAATGATTAGTAGACATACATATCAATTCAATTCGACATGCATTTACACAAAGATGTACAGCATCTTAATTTGAGGTGTGCCGCCATTTTAAAGCATCGCAGTTGCTACATTGTATGTTATATACAGGGAGTTATAACGGTAGCGGTTGTAATCGTTCAAACCCGTTCAATACGAATCGGCAGAATTTAAATGATTGTAGCCAGTAAGTAAATTGTTTTAATTTTAGTTCGTTCCCCCCCCCCCCCCCCCCCTAGCCGTTGGAAACAAGCAACTTTATCCGATTTTTAAAAGCTGGTTTTAAGAGCTAGCTATCAGGGTGCATCATTCTTTGGTATGTACCACCTTTCAGGAACCAACTAGTGGTCGTCGAAGATCGGGCGATCGCTCGCAACCATGGTAACACCAGTGTGACTGTGGCTCTCTGGGGAAAGAGTGGGAGCATTAAATACCTTCTAGGAACGATAATGTTCTTACCTTAGAGTCCTCCATCTTGTTGAGATACAAGTCGATGAAATCCCGCGGGTTCTTAGGATCCAGGTTCTCTTTGTGCGAGTCGATCTGATCGGCGTTGAAGCGGAACACCGCCTTTAAGCTGTCTGATATCGCTTTGAGGCGGCCGAAGGGAAACTTAGAAAGATGTGGAATAGGCAACTGAAGCAGAGCGCCACCACCACCAGCTCGGTCCAAGTAAGTGACAATCGCGTTGACGATCTGTTTTACAACATACGCAATTTGTTTGGTTTCTAAATGATTTGAGGGTGAAATACAGTTAATACTACGTGGCATACTAATCATTTCAAAGTTCGTGAACACATGGTAATCACGGTCATGTACATTTTAAATATTTTATTTTTTTATTCACCGTAAAGGACCTGTGAGATGGAAGAAATGCTTTTAAATTGATTGAAATCGGTATTTATCCGTACAGGGTATATATTTATATATATATAGATATATATATATATATATATATATATATATATATACATAGTTGAGACTCAGAAGAAAGACGCGGCTGGACGTAGCTAGTGTGTTCACACCCTTTAATAAGCCAAGCTTTCGACCTGTAAAATGGTCGAAAGCTTGGCTTATTAAAGGGTGTGAACACACTAGCTACGTCCAGCCGCGTCTTTCTTCTGAGTCTCAACTATAATTTATGATGCGGCACCCAACACGTACGTGGCCGAGGCACCTTCACGTTATATATATATATATATATATATATATATATATATATATATATCAATAAATACAAGTCAATTCCACAACCATATGACATCAGCAGTCGGATAATTTCAAGTTCAAACATGGGGTGATTTTGGCATCAAAACACGGCCCCTACGAAACTACGAAACTACGAGTACATCCAGGAGATTCTGTGACGTAAATCTGTAGATTCGATCGTGAGCTCGCAACCTACGCGCGCTAATTTTGAGCGCTACATTGCATAGAGAACGCCGAAATTTGTGACTGAAAAATGTCTTCAGATGATGAAATCACCATCGATCTTGACTTTGAATTTCTGGATAAAGAGAGTCGTGGTTGTGATAGTGACGAAAGCCACAATGATATCGACAACGGTGACGGCAAATCGGAGAATTTGACGTTGAAAATGTTGAAAATTTGCTGTTGACATAGGGGCATACCAACATGAACCAGGGCCGCGTCGGCGGCCGGGTGATCCATGACCTATCCATTTAGCTTGCCTTCGACCGTCTGGATCGCCCGCCGGCCGTCGCGGGTCTGATTCGACCCAAGCAACTGCTTGTTGATCACCTGCAACGTCAAATTCTCCGATTTTGCCATCATCGTTGTCGATATCACTGTGGCTTTCGTCACTATCACTACCACTGCTCTCTTCATCCAGAATTTCAAAGTCAAGTTCAAGGTTGATTTCATCATCTGAAGACATTTTTCGGTCACAAAGTTCGGCGTTCTCGTATGCAATGTAGCGTTCAAAAATAGCGCGCGTAGGCTGCTAGCTTGCGATCGAGTCTACAGAGTTACGTCACTTCCGCTCTACGTAATTTCTGAACTCGTACGATTTGGTGGCAAGTCAAAAATGTCCTTTTTAGGAGGGTTGAAGGTGGCAACATGGTGTAAAAGAAATTGCATGACATTTGGGAAATATTCAGGATTCATAAAATGTGAAATTCACATGAATTTGCTATTTCAATAGTTTTAGGTTTTATTTTTATACATGTTGCCTCTTTTTCAAAGTTCGGGACGTAATAACGTTTCACTTACTTTTTGAAAGTTTTTGTCCGTGTAGGTGTACTGTGTTCCAAACACCACAGAGCAGATGATATTGGAAACAGCCATGGTCGTTAGCGCACTAGGATCAAATGGCGCCCCTTTCTTCTCCTCAAAAGCTGCTATGAGCTGAGATCCCTCGGCAATTACCGTGTCTTCGTAACTTTTCTTTCCGACGCCTAGGTTTCGGAAAACCGCTTGGGCGAAGTTGCGTTGCTCCTTCCATGAATCCCCGGAGGAAAAACCAATACCTGGTAGACACACAAAAAAACCGTGACGGCAAAAAAAGAAGCAAAATTTCAAGTACGTGGGTTCCAGAGGGCTGTCCGTGGTGGTTTCAAAGTTACTTAATAATACTTGTATTTTTTATTGAAACATGAGACCTTTATGCCTATTTGTATAGGGGTACAGTCTTTATGTCTCACTGATGTCGTGTTTTTGACATTTTCCCAAGGGTGCTTGCTTAATACCACCCTCTCCCCACCCATTCCCTTATCCATTGAATTCCCAAATGTGAAGGTCGTTTAGCCGCTAGTTTCTTCTTACCGGTGTTTGCTTCTCCCATGACTTCGTTGAGAATCACGTTTGGCTGTCGGTTGCTCAGGTCAGGGTGGCGGAAAGCTTCACGAATCGCCTCGTATGAGCTTAAGACGACAATTTGAATCGGTCCGACGTTGAAGGTCATGATGTCACCGTATTTCTCCGCCCAAGAAGTAAAAAGTCGAAGAGGATTCAGTTCGGTCCTAGAACATTAGACGAGGAAAATCAAACATCATGTTACAACAATGTTTAATGTGGTCTAAATTGATATCACGAAATTTCTCATCCATTCAAAATGGGTTGTGTCGGATTTGTCGGCACTATCCTTATCAAATTTGTTATTAGTACTTAACCTTAACGGGCAAAGTGTTTGTGACCTTCTTATAACACCTGCTCGTTTGCATAGAGTAAACAGCCAGCTTTAAGCGCTCGGATGAAATGCAAGGGGTATGAATATTATTACGGGACTAGTTGAGACGGTGTTTTCTTCACCTAGGCATATCATACCAATAGATGATTTGATATTAGTTCCCATTTTGTGCAAATGAATTATTTGATTATATTACATTACTTATGCACGATTGGTCCAAATGCCGTCACGTGACAATCGCAACATTGATGGGAGTTGTGATATTTCCCAACATGACGTACAATACGTCATACCGCGAAATATATCCTGATGCTGAACTAACAGCGCTATTAGTGCAGCGCGAATTGAAAACAAAAATTGTTACTATTCATACTTCATGGAGTTGGAATTTTACCGTTTACTCTAGCTCAATTTGTTCCTGTTTGGAACTTTTTTAGAGTTGGATTTCATCAAACTTTTGCGGATTTCTGAACATCTGATACTTCCACTGCTATCGTTCAAATGGTGAGTCAGCACAATTTCTATTTTTGTTGTATCTATACAGGTCATTCTATTGGCTTTCTCCTTCGACAACAACAGAACATTTGATTTTCCTTGGGGATTTATAATACCCCTTGACAAAACTATAACTCCCCTTGAGGATCTCATATGATATATTGTCCCTCAGACAGTCAATATACTTACAATTTCCCCTCTCGTGCGCGCGGATTCATCTATTTTATTTCCCGATTTTGTGGATGAACTTATTAACATAATATCCTTACTGTGCAGATGGATGACTTGTTTTCAGTTTTCGGTATTGTGTGGATAGATCATTTCAGTCGAAGGGGGCTGTAGCAATCAGACTTTAAGATAATGACTGTAACTACCTTGTGAGAGTATAGTGTTTGTTAATTGAGTTATTTAGTCAGTAAACCTTAGACTGTCGCCAAAAGCTTGTTTCCATCCTGTCTGAGAGAGGGCAACTAAATTGCAGGTGAGCAAATCTCATTCCTCTGCGACAAAATTATTAATATCTAACATTGCAAATCTTAGTATGAATATTGCCTCCACTGCGTATTGATCTTGTGAAGAATCCGTTATTAATTAAATTGATTTCTATTTGTCTATCATTCAAATTTTCAATCATGAAGTCGACAATTATTATAGAAATGATTTAGGAAACAGGCCGGCCGGGGTTGGGATCTTCCTAACCAGCTGCCCCCCCCCCCCCCCTCCCCACCCTCCCCCTCTTACCTCCCTCTCTTACCTCCCCCATCCAGCTATCCATAACACACATACACACACACACACACACACACACACACACACACACACGCACACACACATATATATATATTTATATATATATTCACTTTGAAACTATGTGATATATTTTGCTTAATATTTAATTATTTCCCTATACACTAATCTTAAACAATTATTTTGAGTACATACATCAGCACTCGTATATCCATTGGGTCAGATATTGCCTGCGACACGTGTAGCTCGTTTGAGGGATTCGAGACCCACCTTTTTGAACATGGCCTAGCTTACCTATACATGGTCCACGCCATTCCCAGGAAAGGAAGACCAGATGGCCCCGGTGGAAGGTTCTTGGGTCGAGTCACGTGCCTCCTGACCAACCACATGACTATCAGAGCGATGAGGGCAGTCACCAGCACGTGGTGTGGTTCGGTACTCAGGAGCCAGTCCATGTTTCTTGAGAGACCTTGTCACTATGATCACCGGATTATTCGCTGATCTAAAAAGAAACCAGAGAAATCTAGTTAACTTTTTGTGGGCCAGATTACATGCTGCTCTGTGAGATTATTGTGCATTAATGGTGACGGAATGCATTACTTGCGTGCTAAGGGGTAAAACAATTTGCGTATTTTGTCGAATTTTCTTAATTACTAATCTACAGATGGCCATCGATCGCATCAAAGCCAACATTATCGACACCAAATCCTGGGCTTTTAGTAACATGATATTCCTCATTGACACCAGGACAGAGGTTATACATGTATCGTCCCAATCCGTGGTATAACCAGCACCACTGTCATTACCTGCCGGAAATGAACGTGAAACAACAACGGGTGTTAGAAACTTCATGGACCCTCATTCAACGTTGAAGATGAACGGCAAAGTCAAATGTCGTTCAAGCGTCGTTCGTGAAAACGAAAAATGTTATCGCACCTGTTTTGAAGACCCCAAAATCCTGAAAGACCTGGTGGATTTAAAAGGCGAGCTTGACGAACCTGATAACTTAATAATTCAGCCAACGATCAAAAGCGAATAACGTTAGGAATTTACCGGAGCAGTAATTTAAGTACGAGGATACGCATACGTACTTTTTTCCCGCAAGCCTCTTCACCACTACTCTTAAGAGTGAGTCGTCTGCTATATATGTGGTGATAGTCACCGCATCAAATGATATTTAAGAAAGAGCACCGTCATGACTGATGCAATATGGCATTGACAGGTTATATGGTGTAGGGGAGGGGTCTATATAAAAACATGTGTACTTTTAAGAGGGATTCAATCCCCCACCCCTCCCCTGCCAGCTATGTGCATCCCTGCATTAAAGTGCACATATTTGCAGAACGTCCCTCGAAGTACGAAGGAATGTATATTTACCTTTAAAATTTCTGTCAATGTTATAGCCCAGAAAGTATTTACAAAGATCATGTGACCAACAAATCGTGAACATGATAAAATAGTACAAATAATGGTCTTTCAATTGCACAGAACAGAAGGAACGTGATAAGGATTGGAAAACGGGTGCACTAAATAACAAGGTGCTCTGACACTTCTGGATCATATTAACATCATAACGACAAATTTCTGCCTTACGTGTCGGTTGAAGGTCGGTGAGAGGAGGTACAGATATGGAATGTATGTATAATCTGTTGTGTTAACCCTCCCAGTCCATTAAAAGTCTATAGAAATATTACACATCTCATGAACTAATAGTAGGCTACTAACAGGGTTAAGAGGTAATGCCACGGTTCTTAATTCGTCCTTTGGTCAGAAACTTGTGGAAGAGGCGCTGTATATTGGGTCGTTCCACTAATGCTCTGTCATTTATGCCAGTAGTGCACAAACAAATGCATTTCCACTAATATCACCAAAATGGAAATTTTTCAACAATTTCACTTTCCGATGCTAAACAAACCCTTTGACAAGGATGATCAAAGCCAAGCGCGGAAGTGGAAGGGCCTTATGAGATCTGTTTTGCATTTGAAAAATGATTGTTATTCATGACCGCAGGAACATTCAATTGAAAAGATGAAAAATAGCTTGTATGTCGGCTAATTTCACGTTTGTTCATACATTTGATGCATAACTGCATAAAGAGCCCTCTTTTCGGACTTTAAACTGTTGTTTAATCTTCGTTGACAAGGATATGTCGTTCTTTGGCGGATTTCATATTTGTTCATACTTGTGTTGCACTTGTTAAAACTGTTAGCCCTTAAATAAATGTCGTTTGTTGGAGGGTTTCATAATTGTTCAGTCGTTTGATATTAGTTTTGAAGTGTTGTTTGATCGTATGGACCTTAATTGGCTGAATTTTTGTTTACCATTTTTTTAAATGACGAGCATGAAATAAACGGCTGCCCATACCCAATTTATCAACTTATCAGTCATTTCCATTCATCTATTTATGAACCAATGTGTCGCTTCCATTCATATATGTATCAACCAGTCAATCACTACAATTCATTCATTTATCAACCAATCAGTCACTTCCATTCATCCAACTATCACACTTGATCACATGCCATGCCACTCACTAGTTTGTCAGGTGATCACGTAACAAAGCATTCTACGTTTGAGATGAAATGTAACGGGAACATGAGGCCCTACTAACATGAATAGTGATGAAACCATGAATATGGAAATAAGTATTAAAAAATAATCACTTATTCTCTTACAAATTCTTTTATTAAGTTCCATTGTATCTAGCAACATAGGCGACATTTTTTGACAATTATTTCGGTATTGTGTTGACTTCCTACTCCATTCTGGAATTCTCTTGAGATAAGTGGTCCGTTGTCTTCCTCCTGCTCTAAGCAGGGATGTGTTAGGAAGGAGGGACAACTCAACCATAATATATTCAAACATCTGTATGGATACTAAAGCGTGCTAATGAATGTCAAAAGCATTCCACAATCACTGCAATGCTTTGAAGTCCCATGCGCGGCACCGTCATTTTGCTATCGTCAACTTGGAAAGCAGTATCTTTAATTGCCTGTTTTGTTTCTCGAAGCTGTGTTTCTTATCACATTTTTTTGCAATTTTCAAGAAAGTTAAGGGGCAACACCTCTAAAGATCCTGTATTCGTTTTTCTTCTAAATAATTGTTGAATGATGCACAAACGGAGATATAAGATAATATTCTTACTTACATAATTAACAAATTTCTTCACTTTCCGGAGATTTCCGGAAATGTCGGATTCAATCATTATCAAAATCATATATTAAGCTGCTTACTTTCATTAACAGAGTTTGCGTGAATTTGCGTGCAAATGAGATATTTTACTTTAAAAAACTGTTTATTTTTGTTCGCTGATATCTCTTTTCCTCACAAAAGTATTGATGCAATCCAACAGAAGTGGACAAGCGAAATAAGACTCTACATTTCTTTTGTTCTCTCTGAGAAACCGTTGCTAGGCAATCGTGTTCGTTATTGTTAAAACACGTGGAAAGCACATGCTGAGACCACGCAATTTTTCGGCGGTGCCACGCATGGGCTCAAAGAAAGAATGTTGTTTCATATCCTTTCCTAACACATCCCTGCTCTAAGTAAGTCTCACCACCACTAGTCGTGTCAGTGAGTCGTCAGCTGTGTGTGCTCAGGTATAACATTTAAAAAATGCATCGTCATTGCTTACGCAAGGTTGCAGTGGCGTTCACAGGTAATATGCTGTCTGTTTGTTGGGGGAGGGGGAGCACGTGTGAAGGGGGCGTCCCCCTTCCTACCCCATTCTAGAAATTGTGCGGGCCTTTTTCGATCATAAAATAAGAGAGGCCTTGCCGTGCACTAATGTGTTCAATCTCAACGTATTTTCACCGCCACAAAGAGGTTTAAACGCCTTCAGATAACTCATTTACCTCAATTATCTCACGTACCTTAGTAGACGTAAATGTCCCCCAATGAAAGTGTGTATCACATTTACAGTGTCGTGATAAAGTTCATATGAGATCAAATGAGATATCATCGGATAAAATAGGTCTACACAACGCGATTTGTATTTAATACGTTATAATACATGTACATACGTGCGTGTTTTTTATGCAACACAAAATTGAATGTTGCTTTGAAAAGACCGGTTTACTAATGTGTCAAATTTATGAATGTTTCTTCCCTCTGGGCCTAGTTATTCCATTAACCTGTACCTAAAAAGGGTATTTCAGCACTTGGAATCCACTTTGCATACTTTGCATTAGTTGTTGCTATGTCTGGCAAACCTCGGGCAAGCCTTCCGGTTGTCAGGAAGACCATTTGTTGAACTGGTATGCATAAAATTTGAATATGTTAGTAAGCCGGTCTATTCTCGCCATAGGTTGGCTAAAAGTCAATCAAAGTTCACTCAGGGAAGTGTTATAAGAAGGAGTAGAAACTCGAGCATAATACATTCAAACATCTGTATGAGTTCTAAAGCATGCTCATGAATGTCAAAAGAATTCCGTCTTTATGACAATGCTTTGATGTTCCATGTGCCGAGCCGACATTTAGCTGATGTCAACTTGAAAAGAAATTTCTTTAATTTCCCATTTGTCTGTAGACGTTTTATTTTTGACAAATTCGTTTGCAAACTATAAAGAAGTTAACGGCAGATAATGACAGATCCTAATACTCTGCTTTTGTTTCGAAAAGTATTGAGGAATCATTAAAAATCGGATATATGAGCTATTTGTATTAATTACAAAATTGACCAATTTCTTCACTTTCCGACAACTTGTGCATTTGGGAGATTCACCCACCCTCAAAATGATATATTAAGCTGTGTATTATCATTAACGGCGTTTGTGTGTGTTTGCGTGAAGCAGAGATATTTTACTTGAAAAACTTGTTTATTTGTATTTACTGATACCTGTTGTGCTCATGGAAGTATTGATATCATTAACAGAAAGGGACAAGCGAAATGAGACTGTACATTTCTTTTGTTCTCTCTGAGAAACCGTTCCCACACATAATTGTTCAAACACCTGAACAGCACCTGTTGAGAACACCTGTCCATAATTTTTCAGCGGCTTGGCACATGGGTTCAAAGAAAGAAAGTTGCTTCCTATCCTTCCATAACACATCCCTGGTTCACTTTAGGAAAGATGTGCCAACGAACAGGATGAAATCATCGTTTAGTACAAATTTAACTATTTGGCTATTATTCGCAACGGTAGTTTAATTAAGACCGCATCTCAAGCATAGACTAACTTTAAAGGGCGCAACAAAAAAACTCATCCGATGCTGTCATAAAATCATTGTATTTCATCACAGAATCAAAACAGTTGGTGATTTCAATTATTCGCTTGAATCATTGTGTGGACAAACTCAATATAGCATAGTGAGTCCAAGGGCAAAGTCAAGTATATTGCATCAATAATAATGTTTCATGTTTTTTTTATTTAGCGTGAAATAAAGTTTGTATAGCTTTAGTACACTGTTTGTCATAGGTTAAGTACACTGTTTATTTGCGTTAAACCTCTGTTGTAAATAAGGGCATTTGTGTTTGATTTGTGACGTTTCTGGTCGAGGGAGGGAGGTTAGCGAAGCAGCTCCTTCTTGGGGTTAAGAAGATGTTGCATTCTTGAGGAAGAATAAGCAAGGCTACCATGCACGGATGATAGTCCCTTTCATCAAAGGACCCTGGTTGACAGACGGAATATGCAGCTCAGTGTTATTGAACTACAGGCCTGATATTTGTAAATACTTGCTAGGTAATTCCATTAAAAAGAACTTTGGAAGGTACATGTACTCTCAGAAATTGTGATTTGTATTCCGTTCGAGGGACCTTCAGCAAATATTTAGTATTAAGAACAAAGTAAAAAAAATATTTAACAAACGGCCCACCATCAATGTTCACCCCTGTATCAAATTGCAAATATTTGCAGAAGGCCCCTCGTACAGAATATAAATACAAATGTCTCAGAGTACATTTACCTTCCAAAGTTCTCTTAATTGCCTAGCCTAGCCTGTTACGTATTTAAAACTATTATGCATGTAGTTCAAGGGTGATGATTTGCATATCCAGTCTCTTCCCTGGCCCTTCGATGAAAGGGACTGCCATCCGAACATCTCAATAACTTTTAGGATCCGAACACTATAATGTGTTGAAGGGCTTCTTCCAACGACCTTTTTGTGTTGTCTGTTCATTTAGGGGCGTAATTCATGTACAGAGCAAAGCTAGAGTCATTGCAGTATTTCAATTATAGTAGTAGTAGGAGGAGGAGGAGGAGGAGTAATAGTAGTAGTAGTAGTAGTAGTAGTAGTAGTAGTAGTAGTAGTAGTAGTAGTAGTAGTAGCAGAAGCAGTAGTAGTAGTAGTAGTAGTAGTAGGAGGAGGAGGAGGAGGAGGAGGAGGAGGGGGAGTAGTAGTAATAGTAGCAGTAGTAGTAGAAGTAGTAGTAGTTGTAGTAGTAGTAGTAGTAGTAGTAGTAGTAGTAGTAGTAGTAGTAGTAGAAGCAGTAGCAGTAGTAGTAGTAGTAGTAGTAGTAGTAGTAGTAGTAGTAGTAGTACATGTAGTTGACCTGAATTTGACTATTTTGCAAGGTATCGTTCTCCGCTATACAAATCAGTTGACGATTTATTTCAAAGTAGAGAAAATACCTCTTAAAACATGAGATGATTTCATTCTGAAAAACACAAGCTATTTTACACATCTTGATAGTCCTTTTGTACAAAGTTCAAAGGTATGGGATAGTTATTATGTAATGCTAAAGATTACGACCTCCAATCATACCAACGACGCTCGGTCGTGGCTACACGCCCTATATATATATATACAGTACGCTTATCACATACTGTATATGATTTCGTGTTTTCCTATCATATATTAAAACGAGACAAACAACCGAAAAGCGGCGAGAAATGAATACGAATATATAAACATAAACATACATTATCGATAAATAATAGGTTCCACTTGTTTTAATGTAAGCTTCATTGGAATTAAATGCAGAAGTTGGATATTCTTCGATCTAGATCGAAGTAAGGCCATGCTATCGTGTGATCTAGATCAAAGCGAGACCATTCGCTTTCATGCAATGCACAAGCTTCATATTTTTAGTTTCATTTCATCCCCACAGTAAGTAGACAGAGAGAGATACATGCCACATAATATACGTGATAGAGAAAGACAAAGAAATGGGGAAGTCCCGTCCAAACATCTACATTTATAGTTGATGGCCCCGGGAAAATAAACGCGCAAGGGCGTGACTTGGCATAGCACATTCCAAACAGTGATATTGACAATATACATAAGTATACACAGACAGCGAGAGACACATTCATGTAACATAAAAAGAGAAAGGCAAAGAAAAGACGAGAAAAAGAAAGTAAGAGAGTGAGAAAGGGTTATTTTATGCGCACCTTCTCCATCTTCTGTCATTCTATTCCTCTCTTTCATTTTTTCTCAAACGTTTCAATGAACATCGCGATACACTGTTTTTGTTTATAAATCGCGATAGGTCTCAAATTCATATTTTTATACAGATATAAAAATTTAAAACCACGTTACATAAATTAGTTTTGCTCATTCATTTAGACAAATACCACTCTATGTATTTGATTACACTTTCCCTACGTGTTATCACATCATATTCTCAGGCGTAACGCCTGCTCGTTCCTAAAGTCAATACCTATTCGTGCTGTTTCAAGAACATGTTCTCCTCTTTTTACACAATAGTACAATGTAAATTTAAAATTCCCCTTTGTGGGCATTTCAAGAAAATATTACAAATTCCTTCTTTTTACGATTCACGAAAATAGACCTGTACTTTTTAATTCCGAGTAGGTTTTCAACAAAACAAAGACCTTTTTTTCATTTTGCAAACATTAAATTTTCGTGAACATACTTTGAAAATGATTATCTTTTTGCTAAATCGGGAACGATCATGCCTACACATGGTTAACATAAGGTAACACCACACCGTGTTTTATTTGTCTAATAACTTGGGGAGAAAAATAAAAAAGAAATCTCATATTTCTGATTTTGTTCCACATTTACTGCGACAATACTTTCTTGAAATATCTTCTTAAGCTGCATTGATGACCCAAAAGTATGCGGAGACTTGAATCGTGGTATGGTGTTCCAACATGTGACATATTACTTAACTGCTAAACCAAGGACTAACGCTCTACCGCGTACATTAAAGATATTACGATAACGTTGCGGTTTATTTTCCTCCTCAGCACGTTCAAGATCAATAGCGTAATCATAACCCGAGTTCCCTTTCGCAGTTACATTGTCCATTAGTCCGTAATTCCTCTCGTGCGGTTCTGCGTATTCTGGCGTGTCTCTTCCCTCCTCATCCGCCGAGCCCAGCCCGGGGGGAGGCAGAGGGACTTCGTAAGCGGTGTCCTCGTCGATAACGACGGCGTTGTAGCCGTGATCTTTCGGGAGATCCTTCAACTCTATGTAGCCGTGGCTCACCGGGCGATCCGTCAGTGGCTCGTAGCTCTTTTCGTCACCCAACGTTGTCCCTGTCGTCGTCCCCATCGTCGTCGATGTCGTCATTCCCTTCGTCCTCCCTGTCGTCATGTGCACTGATGTCATCGGGATCGTTACGGGTTGCCCAAAGCTTGTGACTCCTGGATGGTCGCATCTTGACGACAGTTCTGTTTGCCCTTTAGTCCTTTCCAGCCAAGTGAACGAGTAAGGTAGATGGTTAATATATTTTAGTGAGGTTACGGACTAATGAGTGAATTTAACGACAGAAGCAAAGAAATTGGACAGCCTAGTTGCATGCCGAGCTTGAAATCATGATTCGCTGAATTGACATAAGATTTTAGAGCAGTGCGGAGTTGTTGATTGTAGTATGGGCCCTGTTGCATAAAACTTACCATTGATTGTAACTTTACTATCAATGGCAACTTCTAGGGAAACCTAATTTGATTGGCTGGCGAATGGTGTAACCATGGTAGTTACCATTGATGACAGTGTTACCCTTAATGGTAGGTTTTATGCTACTGGGCCAAAAAGGGATTCTGAGGTCTTTAGGGTCTGCTGGCTTGGTTCCTTTTACTTGTAGTTCTTAAATTCATCCAGCCATTCAGAAAAGCTTGGAGTTAGCTAGTAAAATATAAATCTAGCCTATTTAAACAACGCAAGACTATTTTCATTGCATGATTCATATTTACGGGAAGACAGACTTATGTATATTTTTTTCCTTCTGATCTCCATCTTCCTTTTTTCTTATTTTCCTTAATTTTCTTGCCATCCTGGAAATCAATTATATCGATATAGTTATGTTACTACTTTCAATGAAATTCTTCTTGTTGATGTTGTTCGCCGTGCCGTATACATCGGTTGTCCCTTTTCTCCTGATAGTTCCCCTTCTTCCTACCTCTGGTAAGAAAGAACTATCGGATCACTTTTTCATTATTCCTTTTCTTCTGTTTTATAGGGGTTTTTGTTATTCTCGTCTTTTTCTTGTGCTTCATCTATTCCATCTTCTCCTTTGTCATCTGTCTTCTTCTGTATCTTCTTCTTTGTCATCACCTCCTTATTCATTAATTTTAGTGTTGTTGCTGTTGTTTTCAAGCATGTGCAGAGGCGCGATTAGGCTGAGTTAATTGGAGTTTAATGTTAGCTAAACAGCGACATTGCCTTTCGCTATCTTATCATCTCTGTAGCATTCTACGCGCTTACCGTTTTCGACATCGGGAACATATGAAGACGACTACGCATCCAACTGCAAGGACGAAGAGCGTTGTCGCCAATGGAATGACGACCACTAACATTACGTCGTCACCACCTGAGAACAACAACATGCGATTATTAGTCAATGTACTTATAACTTATTAATAGAACAGAGTACAAGCCAGCACAATATATTTTTAGAAATGTAGGAAAATCTGTGAACAATAGTTGATCTGTGCATATTAATATTTATGTATGCTATACAGGAAATAAAGTCCTACATCGAAGAGATACGCATAAAAATTCTTGTACCGTCTCACCTGGCAGCGAAGAATCCATGGAGCTTGTGGTTGCCATGGTTGCGGTGGTGCTTGTGGTTGCAATGGTTGCGGTGGAGATTGTCGTAGAGTCGACAGTCGAACTCCCCTGTAAGGTCGTGTCTGGTAAAGATAGATGATAGCTTGCGATACTTAAAGTTCGATTCATCACCCCTCCCCGCCCCCCCCCCCTCTCCTTCTCCTCCTCCCTTTCCCTTCCCCATGTTCTTCTCAATTCTTTTCATTCTTCTGATACGTCTTTTCTACACTGTTGGTCATAAAGGTGGAATAAAATATTTTTTGGTATTTGAAAGGCTACGCGTAGACAAAATGGTAATTGAGTGATTACATAATGTTTCCCCATTACACAGGTGACATTATAACATGAGAAATTTGGATTACGTAATAAATTCTTTTGTTGTAGACTATAAAAGCCTATGCATATGATATTCTGTCCCTTTCCCTGATTTAGCACTGTGTATAAGAAGGTTGCATTTTTTCGAGTTCCTTGTACCGTTTGAAATAAAAATCGGTAGAGACGTTCCCTGGACTATGCCTGGTCCAACGGCAACAGCAATACGCGAAAGAGTGGTAGCACTGCGACAGGAGGGCTACAAGCAGACTGATATCGCAGAAGTCCTAGGGATATCACAGAGTGCAGTCTCTAAGATCCTGAAACGTCAACGTGAGGCGGGGAATGTGCGGCCACGGAAATCTCCAGGACGTCCCAGATTGACCACAAGAAGAGATGATCGCCAACTGTTGAATTTCAGCCGCAGAAACCGGAAATTGCCCACGAGCCGTCTTCGTCGCTTGTGGAGGAGATATCATGGGATCAACGTTTCCCGGTCAACCGTTAATCGCAGATTGCTCCAACATGGTTACCGAGCACGACGGTTGACCAAATGTCCACGCCTGTCTGTTCGCCACAGAGTAGCTCGTCTTCTTTGGGCTAGGGAGCACAGAAGGCTTCATCCAGGACATTGGCAACATGTGGTCTTCACGGACGAGAGCCGGTTCATCCTTGACCGAAAGGATGGGAGACAACGAGTTCGTCGATTAGCCGGGGAAAACCTTCGCGATGAATGTATCCACGAGACGACTCAAGGCGGAGGCGGCTCAGTGATGATATGGGCCGGCATCCATTATGGAGGGAAAACGCCACTGGTGGTTCCGGACGGAAACGTCAACGCCGCCGCCTACAGGGATATCTTGGAGTTCCACTGTCTTCCATATGCAAGACGAGTGTATGGGCACAATTTCCGACTGCAGGATGACAACGCTAGACCGCACAGGGCCGCTGCAGTAAGGGAATTCCTGGAGGCAGAGGGCGTCGTACAGTTGCCATGGCCAGCTTGTTCGCCGGATATGAACCCCATAGAGCATGCATGGGATGCCCTAGGCCGAGCCATCAACGACAGAGAGGTCATTCCTCAAAATCTGCAGGAGTTGGCAGATGCTCTGAGGGAAGAATGGGACGCTATGCCTGTTGACGTCATCAACAAGCTAGTGGACAGCATGCCACGACGTCTGCATGCGCTGGTTCGTGCCAGGGGTGGACATACCCGATACTAGTGACTGAGTAAGAACAATGACTCAAGTTTGATGCAAATTTGTCCATGAAATCACAAAAAAGAAGTCATCTGGAAAACTGAGAGAGATTGAAAATAAATATCTCATGATCCTTTAATTTACTGTATATTGTCGTCATTGTTGTTCTGTGCTCATGACATCCATCGCTTAGGACATAAACTTGTAAAATATCACTGTCAAACGTGTGTAAAAGGCAGAATAATAAAGTAAAGTTGTTATCATGCACCATAAATGCCATATTCAAATCATGTGGTAATAATTACGCTGTGAAAATTTGGTGAAAAAAAATATTCCACCTTTATGACCAACAGTGTACTTTATACAAGTTTATGCGTTCTGCATCTTCTTCTTCTATTTCACTTTCTGTTTATTTCCTTTCTTTCGTTTTTGCCTTCATCCCTCCCTCTCTCATCCCCACTCTCGTCCCCACTCTCCTCTTCCTCTTCCTCTTCCTCCTCCTCCTCCTCCTCCTCCTCCTCCTCCTCCCCCCCCCCCCTCCTCTTTCTCCTCCTCCTCCGCCTCCCTTGTTACTTTCTTCAACATTTTTACACGTGCTTGGTTCATGATAGCTGCACTATCCATGATATTTTTGTTCTTTCCTTTCCACGCTTCATCTCTGTCTTTCTTTCTTGTCCACTTCTATCGACCATTTTGTGTCTAACTTTCTTTTCCTCGTTTCCTTCGTTTTCTTCTTTCTTTGTCTTCTTATTATTATTCTCTTTCCTCCTCCTTCTTCTTCTTCTTCTTCTTCTTCTTCTTCTTCTTCTTCTTCTTCTTCTTCTTCTTCTTCCTCCTCCTCTACTTCTTCTCCCTTTACAACATCATTTGTGACATCCTCTTCCTCCTTGTTCTTAAAGAGCAAATAAGGATGTGTTACATGGAGACATAGGTGTCAAAATCACGAACAAGTTCTATTGATGATTAATGCTGTATGGTTATAATTATTCCAAACGAGAGAGTAATGACATCACATCCTACCTTTGGTGACAAACAGCTGAATGTCGTCCACTGCAATCCTAGCTCTCGAATCTCCAATGGCCGTAAACGTTATCTAGTCAGTAATAAATATAATCCGGAATGAATAGAGATTAAGCAGGACAGTAGTAGCTAAGTACACTACTGGGAATTAAATAACAATAGGGGATAATCAAACTATCATTACTGGGGAAAATTGTGGTATACAACCATTTAAATTAATTAATTTGTTCATTCATTTAAAAAAAATCATGCAGAATAGATTTAAAGATATTACCAGAAAGCTGATGGCTTGTAAAGTGCGATGATGATAATGTTCAATGCACATTACAATACAGTCTATTTTACAAATGAAGGAGAGAAAGAAGAATCAATATGTACAGATTACATCATAATGCGTACTTTTATAAAACATTAAAGAAGAACATATGAAAACACTAACATAAACAAAAACAAAATGATTAAAAGCTAATACAAGAGACAATATGATTTACAAATTGTAATTACGAAGGTTTGGCAGTGTCAATATCTATTGCCCATTTACTCCTCACTAAGCCTTGTAGGCAACTCCAATTACAATCATTAACATATTCGATGGGTAATCATTATATTGTTTCCATGAAAATTGATTTGTGTTTATTTCCTCATCATTTTCTTCTATTTATAGTGGTGTATTTGTCTTAAGTTTTTTGTATTAGTTCTAGGTTAATTAATCGATTGATTGATTAGTTAAACCATTCATTGTTTGATTTATCTATTGGGTAATTAATTCATTGATTGCTCGGTTGATTTAATAATTAATTGGGAAGGTTAACAATAGTAGCATCCATAAAACCCGGTCCATGATCAAACTATTTTTCAGACGACCAACTAAACATTTAATTTTAAATCTTAACGCTCAATATCATCCCGTTACAACTTATTTTTATTTTCTTTGTTCTGATATGATTGATGCAACTTAATAACTTTGACTTGCACAAGGGATAAACAACCTTTGACCAAAATATAGGTCTTACTCGCCTGCCTTCCAGGCTTTGAGACATTTTTTTTTATTTAGACTCACATAACAAGTGACAGGTTCATTCTCGCTTTTTCCCCCATTGAAATTTGGGCCAATCCGGAGAAAATATTGCGAATCTCTACCAAACTGTCGCCAGACCCGTTTTTGTTATTTTAATTTGGATTTAAAATACCCAGCTGCCTCTAAGGCAGACAAGCCTGTACGTACCTCCACATCAGACGGGCTGTCGCAAGCGTAATCAACGCTCTCGACGCTTTCGCTCCCAGAAGTCATTGTGCGGGTGAATACTTGCTGGGACGAACCTGCACAGATCTCAACCAAAAGACGGCCCTCTCTCACGTAGTTGTGAAATGACAGGGTGCCGCTTGATGACGATGTGGACTCATACGGGAGTCTGAATGTGGATGTTTGCTCCCTTGACGACGAGCCAAAATCAGCCTCGATAATTCCTGTGGGTTTAAAGCAGAACTTGAATTAATCTGAAATATTTTGTGGGTGTCCAAATGCTGATGCCCTTCCCCCCCCCCCCATACACACACACGCACCCTATCACCAATCCCCCCCCCCCCCCCCCACCCTCTCCCTTTCTTTTTTAATAGTATTTTGAGGACATGAATATTCGCATGAACCTTTGTATCGAGCACCCGGAATCATCCCGGCTATATGCCATGCAAATATACAGTAGTAGGAGAGAGGGTGTCAGCTTGAAAAAGGAAGACCTGCAGTGAAGGGGGTGAGAAGAAGGGTAATTAGACATATTGGCAAACGAGGAAACGGAGAGAGGAGGAGGAGGAGGAGGAGGAGGAGGAGGAGGAGGAGGAGGAGGAGGAAGGGAAGAGGAGGAGGAGGAGGAGGAGGACGAGGAGGACGAGGAGGAGGAGGAGGAGGAGGAGGAGGACGAGGAGGAGGACGAGGACGAGGACGAGGAGGAGGAGGAGGAAGGGAAGAGGAGGAGGAGGAGGAGGAGGAGGAGGAGGAGGAGGAGGAGGAGGGGGGAGGATGAGGAGGAGGGGAGGAGGAGGAGAAGATCGTTGGAAGAAGGAGGAGGATGAGCTAGAAGGACAAGGGGAAGGATATCAGGGGGGGAAGGAAGAGGAGGAGGAGAGGTAGGGAGTGGGATGGGGTGAACTACAAGGACAAAGGGAATGGTGAGACGTGAGAGGAGGAGGAAGAAGAGGAGAATAAAGGGAAGGACAAGGAGGGTGAGGAGAAGGGAGAAAAAGGAGGAGGAGGAGGAGGAGGAGGGTGAGAAGAAGGAAGAGAAGGACTTTAAGATTGAGGATCGCGGATAGAATTAGGATCAAGATGAAGAGTAAGTGATGGGCAAAGAAGACCGAAGAATCAGATATGAGGAAATGAACAAGTTTAGCAGTAACATGATAAATGATGAATAACAGTTGAATCATTTTTTTTCCTTACGGTTTCTGGTGTCGCCTTGATTTATAATCATCCATGGACGTTCCGGGGTCCCGTACAATACGTTGCAGTCGTCGCTCTCAAAATTACAAGCCCATTCTAGACTGCTAAATGATGGACCTGTTGAAACAATGAAATTGAGGGAAGAATAAACGTCACGCTTATGTGAGGCAATGAGTAATTGATTCATTTATATCGATGTTAATTATTGCTGTATCATGTGCGTGGCTTTCCTTCCGCTGAAACCACAGAAACAGCGGATAACACTGCATAACAAGGCTGTTTTCCGGTGAGGAGATACTAACAAGTACACAGACGGTATAAACCTGTAATGTGACCCTATAACGACCTGGGCTCCGTAACATAAAAGTTTGCGATCAATCGCAAAATGGCAATGGCCAATCAACATCACTGTTGCATGCGCTTTTGGTTCCAAAGACTGACCAGTAACCAATGAGCATAATGTCTTTTAAATTTGCAATTGATCGCAAGCCTTTATGCCTAGGTCGTTTGTTCTAAGCGACATAAACGTCTTTTCAAGTCATCAGTATTAATTTTAAAAAAATCTCTCATTTATAGGCCTAATACTTCTTCGTTCCTTTCTTCAGTCAATGCCCAGCCCTCACACTTGTCTATAGAAATAATCTCTCAAATTACCTCCTTTGCATCTTGGTTCGTAGAATTATCCTTATTTCAATTTGGCTATGGTGGTGTGTCCTATTTTTTTTTAATCGTTTTTTTCCGGGATTTTCCACTCAATGTACTGTAGATATTTTTTTCCCAATCATGGTTAAAGTGCTCCCAGATTGTCCTAACGGGGGTATCACTTTTATTTTTGTATCCACAGTCGCATAATTAAAACTGCTTTGACCTGCAACTTGTAACTCCTTTTTTTTCGGCCAACTTTTCCTTCATAACGTCGCGTGCGTGCGTTTCGCCTGTCTGTTTCACCTTAGTCGGTCCAGGGATGTGTTATGGAAGGATATGAAGCAACTTTCTTCCTTTGAACCCATGTGCCAAGCCGCTGAAAAGTTATGTGTTCTCAACAGGTGCTGTTCAGGTGTTTGAACAATTATGAATATGATTGTGTGGCAACGGCTTCTCGGAGAGGACAAAAGAAATGTACAGTCTCATTTCGCTTGTCCCGTTCTGTTAATACTTCCATGAGCATAACAGGTATCAGCAAACACAAATAAACAAGTTTTTCAAGTGAAATATCTCTGTTTCACGCAAACACACACAAACGCCGTTAATGATAATACACAGCTTAATATATCATTTTGAGAGTGGTTGAATCCCCCAGATGCACAAGTTGTCGGAAAGTGAAGAAATTGGCCAATTTTGTAAGTAATACAAGTAGCTTATATGTCCGATTTTTAATGATTCCTCAATACTTTTCGAAACAAAAGCAGAGTAAAGGATCTGTCATTATCTGCCGTTAACTTCCTTAAAGTTTGCAAACAAATTTGTCAAAAACAAAACGTCTACAGACAAATGGGAAATTAAAGAAATTTCTTTTCAAGTTGACATCAGCTAAATGTCGGCACGGCACATGGAACATCAAAGCATTGTTATGATTATGGAATGCTTTTGGCATTCATGAGCACGCTTTAGAACCCATACAGATGTTTGAATATATTATGCTCGAGTTTCTACTCCTTCGTAACACCTCCCTGGTCGGTCTACCACGGGCCTGGGGTGAAGCTAGTGGCCAGCACTAAATTAAAATGCGCATAATGAGAATTGACCGATTTAATGATCGTTCTGCCGAATCGGGTGAATATTAGTGAATACGTACATGTCTTTGCTGCGCATGATGCTGTATACAAGCAACGGGTATAGCTGCTGATTTGGTTAAACAGTAGACGTAGGGATGGTATTACAGACCTACCCAATTATTTACGAACAAGTGTTGCCTAATTTGGTGAATGTTTTGCGTTCAAACTGGAAATGTTTGAAGTACAACCTTGCACTGGTAACGAGTTTTCACCGATCATGATAACCAGTGACTGTGCTATTTACTTCTTGTTGCCGCGTATTTGGAACATTCTACTCCGCTTTCATTCGTGAGAATACACGAACCTTTTGCGGTGTTTATATTTTTACATACTTCACTCATACAATAGGTATTAGTCATTATCTATTTGCATTTGAAGATACACAAACACACTATAGGGATTAAACGGGAGTAAATACTTTATTATTCTTACAACTACTACCGAATAGCTCTCTATCGGTAACTCTACCGCCCCCCCCCCCCTCTCTCTCTCTCTCTCTCTCTCTCTTTCCCTCTCTCTCTCTCTCTCTCTTCTCGTCTCTCTCTCAACCTCTCCCTCTCTCCCTCTCTCTCTCTCTCTTCCCGTCTCTCTCTCTCTCTCCCCGTCTCTCTCTCTCTCTCTCTCTCTCTCTCTCTCTCTCTCTCTCTATCTCTCTCTTCCCCCCTCTCCCTCCACCTCTCCCTCTCTCCCTCTCTCTCTCTCTCTTCCCGTCTCTCCCCCCCCCCCCGTCTCTCTCTCTCTCTCTCTCTCTCTCTCTCTCTCTCTCTCTCTCCCTTTCTCTCCCCCCCCCCCTCTCCCTCTCTTTCTCTCTCTCTCCCTCTTTCTCCCCCATCTCTCTCAATTCTTCTCTCTCCCTCTCCCTCTCTCTCTCTCTCCTCTCTCTCTCTCTCTCTCTCTCTCTCTCTCTCTCTCTCTCTCTCTCACTCTCATCTTTAACACTCTCCGTCCACCACCTCTCCATCCATATTTCTATTTCATAATACCCTATTTTACTCTTCTAAATTGATATCATTTCATCAATTCGAGTAGGAAGAAGTTGGTATAGGTTCAGATAGTTAGAGTACTTTGAAACACGTGTTCAGTCTACTAGTTTACCAAAATAATATTGATTATATACATACACGTTTAATTTGTGTTGACAACGACAACTCCACATTTTGGCCGAGGATTTTTGTCAAAGCAAGAAGACGTCATGGGAACAATTGTACGTTTATCTGTCTTTTTAAGCAAAGTTCAGTGTTTGTTTCAGGCACGCGAATTCATTTATAGGGCAAAAATATGTTGCAAGTCAACATGGTGAAAAATGTGCATTTAAATATATTTCTTTCTACGAAAAGCTTCCATTAAATGTTCACACTCATCTGACATTTCAATAAAATTAGACAAGTCAGAAAATATATATCGTATCAATTACCTGTCATGCCTGTGTCTTGAGCCACCATCATCTCCACGTGATAGATAAGAAACATCACTGCGATTGACACCTTGTAAAACATCTTGGAAGGCGTAAGATGGCTACAAAAGCAACAACGACAACTCTCCGTTCTATAAGTGTCACCTTTAGCTCCTTGATATATAAGTTTAATTATGTTTGCGCGAAAGGCACAGTGCGCGTTTGATATTTATCGCAGGCTTTTGCTCCCCCAAAGAGTCATGTTCATCCGTTCTGCATAAACCAAAATGAAAGTATGATAGCTTCACCTTTGCAAATTGAGGATTATGGGGCTCGTTATTTATCTTTTCATGGTATTATTTTGATTTTTGCCCACTTGATTCACGGTGATACAATCGGGTTTCTCCATAGACCGGTGATTTCGTAAACGTGCCAAGGACGTATTTGTAATCATAAACAGCTCCGTGTGTTTATACAATATCCGCAAACAACAAACCGGATGAATGGTTCCATGACTATTGTGCAGAAGTCAGAAAGAGTATGAACGCGGAAACTGATGAGGAAGAGAGAGAGATACATGTAGGAAGAGAAATAGGAATTCGCATGATTTAGTTCCGTTAATCAAGTTTTTATTTCACCACATATTTATTATACTGATTGTTACTCACAAACTCATGGACTATGATAAACCTTTATATCAATATTATGACGTGAGTATGAATAATCCACTCTTGTGCGAATTATCAATCAGATTTGAATTTAGTAAGCTTCGATTTGAAATGTGAAACTCCCTGCTGATTTCAAAGAGACCGATTCAAATCAGGTAAATGTGTTATACATACAACATTAATACAAAAAATGTTATTCTTCAGTTAGTGACGTACTTCTTTCTTAAATTTGTTCATAGTTCTCTTAAATATATCAATGACTGCCCATTTCTTAAGTACAAATGAACAGTTGGTAAGTCTTTTAATTGTTTTAAATGTAAAGTGGGTTATGCGCTGAATTTCCATTGGGGCCATATTCACAGCGATGGTGTACGCGTACTAGCGTTGACTAACTGTATTGGGCGCAAATTAAATAGATTTTCATCACAGTATCACAACAGTGGGTGATTTTAATTATTCGCTGCTATCATTATGTGGACAAACTCGATATACCATAGTGATTCCGAGGGCGATATCAAGGATACTGAATCGACAATAGCATTGCGAACCATAAAGTTAGTCCAGGTTTAGTACACGTGTTAAGTTAAAGTACCATTGTGACTGTAGATCATTGTTCGTCATGCCAAGATGAGCACTGAAATCCACTACGTTGAGTATCAGACCATATAATAACCATGTATAACAATGGTAACGTTCATGAACATTGATAGAATGATCAGTCACTCTAATATGACATTAACTGAGAGTCCAACTTTTTCACCGTTTTCGTTTGTTCTTTCTGCTTCAGCGTCTCGGTAGCTGGGCACCCACCCGTCGGTGAGGGCAGCATCTTGTAAAAGAACAGGAGTAAGTTCAGTGATCGCTATTGTTTGACAATTAATAATTGTTTTTAATCGTATTTGGTTTGTGTTTACATTTCTTGTACCTGAATGGTTTATTAGCTTGTTTATTTTTTGTGGAAAATGATATTGAATCTTGAATAATGGACTCGTTCACATCCTCTACCTCATCCTCCCTGTCATTCTGAACAAAGTTGTTGTGTGGACGCTGATTCGATCTCCGTGGCGTAGCCAGACGGGGTCGTCGAGTAATACGACGATGACGAAAACAGTTATCCCTTCCGTCTTCGAACGTATCCGCGTTTAACACCGCTACTGTTGTTCCTGCTATGCACGTATTTCTTTGAGACGAATAGAATTCTCCATAAGGGAAACTCGCCCCATAATGCACTGCGCAGTCATGTCTGTTTCCGGTCTAGAAAGCAATGCCAGTAATGCCCATCACACTCGGAGAAAAAAAATGATAAACAGCCTTCTTATAAAACCAACAAAATTGTTCATTGGTTACCTTTATAAATGATTGTAGTCAAACATGTTTGTACATGAGGACATGTCTTTAATGGGAAATAATCAAACAAGAAGATTATCAAGATCATTTTTGTGTTTATTCAGTTTGTTACTCACAAAATATGTGCTTAGAATACATTATATCATTACAATGTGCATAATTATCATATTTATGTGTATGAATGCGTTTAATCGAAATACGCTCTACTGATCAGTCAATAAGATTGTGCAATAATGCAATACGTTTACTCTTAATTAATTGTAATTATCTGCTACATATAAATATCAAAATCTTAATCACTGAATGAATACATAATATTACTAGCAACTACACAGAATACGTATGTATATTATAATAGAGAATGTCTAAAAAGTTAACAAAGCAACTAGTTTAGTAAAGAAGATGTATTGATACATTGGTTTAATCTATATGAATTCAAGATACTGCAATTATTATTAAAACAAAACAATACGTAACAGCTATAAGGAACACATACTGTATAATAATCTTTCCAAGATATGTTGCAACGTCATGATGACGTCAGGCCTGGATTGGCGTTTTGCAATAAGTCAGAGCGCCAGATCACAGTGTGCAGCCCTTTGAGTGAATAATACATGAGGAATACCTGGCATAGCACCATACATAATATAAAGGTTTGTCATACCATCAAACTTCGGCTCATTATGAAAAAGAGAAGCCTTTGTTTGATTCTTTTTCATTTCACACGATGAACAATTTTATTCCGCCAAGCTTCGGCTAATTATGAATATCAATTCCTTTAGATGTATTTCCATCACATTCATTCATACTACGTACTGACGGACGCATGTGTTTACAATTGTGTCGATATCATTATCGATATCAATCGTTAATATTTTGATTTGTTCAATTGATTTGAGAAGAAATAATCGGCACCGTCACGGAGTGCACTTCATTTGTTTTATGTTGTGGACACAAGTAATATGTTAGTACAGTATCAGGAAGATATCGCTCCGCCACGGTGTCAGTCACACCAGCCAATCAGAAATATTGTACGGTCGGTCCGGGGGTCCTGTACTGCGAATAAAACACATCCATTCATGCACAAGCATGCTGACGCTGCGACGCTCACGAAGATGAGCTATAAAATGGTCAAAAAGGGTCTGAAAAATATAAAAAAAAAAATACAAAATATTGGGATGGATTGATCCTCCTAGGGATGGATTGATCTCCTTGCAAATGATCGTAAATCCCGCGTTATAGAACCGGACCCGAAGCATTTTTACATACGTAACACACTCGCATCCCAACAAGCCCAAAGAGAAGCACTTTATGTGGCATCAAAAGTGTTAATGGATTTGACAAGGGGGATACTAAAGCATAATAATACTACTACTACTAATAATAATAATACAATCTACGATTTAAAAATCTTTCAGCTTCCTCCGTTTTGTAGTTACTCACATCACAATCTTAAGACACACACCGTTTTTATCGATATAAACCAAGTAATACTATCGTGATTATTATCACACTTTCTTCTATTTAGTACGCCATAAACTGAAAAGTATCACATAACTTATATAACGCACATAAAAAAATAAAATAATATAAGAATGAAATGATAAACAACCGCAAAAATACGGGCGTCTTGAAGGGTATGTACTTATCAATATCCTTAATACGTATAAAGAGGTTAATGATGTTAAAATTGTTTGTGCCTCTGATACAATGCACAGCTATAATACAATGATCACAGCGAGTAGAACATTTTCTGGTACACAAGGGCCTGTATTTACAACGGTGGTTTAACTTAGACCGCGTACTGAACGTAGACTTACTTTATGGGGAGCAAAATAAATCATCTGATGCTGTCAGAAAATCATTGATTTTCATCACAGAATCACAACAGTGGGTGTTTTTTTTTTATTATTCCCTGTAATTATGATGTGGAGACTCGCAATATGCCACAGTGACTCCGTGGAAAACATCATTGACATTGAATCAATAATAATGTTTCACGGTGTTTTATTTGGCGTCCCAAAAAGTTAGTTCAGGTTTTTAGCTCAACCATCGTTTTGAATACGAGCCAACGGGCTTATCTTGTTTGATTTTAAGTCAAATCTTACAACCCATGGATTAGTAATGATATTCAAATCGTACCAGTCACCCTCATGAAGTCAACACGTTTGGATCATGATTACCTACGGTACCATAATGAATTGATTGTTATTAGGTAATGCTAAAGGAATAGTTCACCCTTAACATAAAATGGTTTCAATGAAAGCGGAAATATGAAAGAGACATAAGTAAAGATTGTTAAAAAAATATTTTAAAAAGTTACATTTTTGGTATTGTGACGTCACTTGCGAGGTGCTCTCCTATATGGTGTGTACTACTTTTTCCATATATCAGTATGTTGCCATTTTTCTGTTCATTGATAAAGGAATACATTTTTTTTCATACCGAGATTTGTGTAGAAACATGTGTCCAATGATATATGAAACGCACAGGTGAATTGGTAAATATCCTTTTGAGAAAATTGACATTTTCCAAAAGAATTGTACACAACATATCGGAGAGCCCCTCGCACGTGACGTCACAAAATAAAAAATTTAAAATCAAATAACTTTCTTTTTCCTTTGGCCGATTTTCGTTAAACTTTCACTCATAAGTTTCTTTCATGTGTCTCCTTTTTTTTTTAAACCAAAATGATTTCAGGGTGAACTGTCCCTTAAGTTCCCACTGCGATCAGATCAAGTCGATCGACCCCAATCAGACTGGTCCGGCCCGCTCGGCAGAAGTGGTAGGGGTGGGGTACATAGCTCGGACTCCCTGCCCGACGATGTTTGACATGTCCAAAAAATGTCGGGGTCGGTCGTGTTAGTCGTAGATTTGTTGAGTGATCGGGACATTCGCGTCGATCTAAATCGGCAGTGGGAACTTTGCGTAATGTTGTCGACACAAGCCTTTATCTGATATCATATTAAAACAATTGATAGGGTATTTGCATCCCCACGCCCCCTTCATTTACGGTTCCATGATTCAGTGGGCTTCACCATTATATATCTAGCCGAAACTCCCTTTAACTGTTCAACATTCTATATAAAACTTTGAACGGTTTACTTCCAAACCATCTTTCTAACGTGACTGCTGCGGTCTGCTTTTGAATAATATCACGAGACCGCGTCCTTCATCGACTTCATCTTCCACGTCAACATCCCTATCATAGCCGTCATTGTCGTCGTCCTTTGACGTCTGCTTTAGTTGTCGCTCATCCACACGCCTAAGACGAAAGACTCGATCTCGCACTCGTTCTCGCCTCGGACGATCCGGAACATGCCGTTTTCGCCCCAGCCTCGGCCCCAGGAGTTGCTGCATAGCTGCAGAGAAGAAACGTGTTGGTTTGGATCTTGTGAATGATTTTCATATCATTATGGAAGCACATATTTAGAACATTTCATGTGCGACGTGTAAGATTCTCTTTCTTCTTCGCCTAAAATAGTTTTCTGTCGCTAGTAACATTCCCGAACTCTTCGTCCTACCTCTTCTCTCCAGACGTCTCTCTTTCTCGCTCGCCTTTTCTTTCTTTCTTTCTTTCTCTCTCTCTCTCTCTCTCTCTCTCTGTCTCTCTCTCTCTCTGTCTCTCTATCTCTGTCTCCCTCTCTCTGTCCCCCTCTCTCTCTCTTTCTATCTCTGTCTCTCTGTCTCTCTCTCTCTCTCTCTTTCTCTCTTTCTCTTTCTTTTTCTCTCTCTCTCTCTCTTTCTCTCTCTCTCTTCTTCGCCCCTCTTCTTCTTTATTCGCCTCACGCCCTCTCACCCTCCCTCGACTCAAACAGTGTGTGAAAGGGCTGGATCTGTTCACACAACAACCATCTTTTGTGTTTCTCTTTTGCGTTCTTTCTCTCTCTCTCTCTCTCTCTCCCTCTCTCCCTCCTCTCTCTCTCTCTCTCTCTCTCTCTCTCTATATATATATCTCCCTCCATTTCTCTCTCCCTTCTCTCTCTCTCTCTCTCTCTCTCTCTCTCTATTTATCTCTCTCCCTTTCTCCTTCTCTCTAATCTCTACCTTCTCTCCACCCTTCTTCAACTCACCCAGTACCGGACTGGTCTGAATGGGTCTGATCTATCCACGCCCCATCCGACGATCTTCACCGAGTGCCAGCCCGCCTGCTCAGCATTCGCCTGGTTGGCCGTCACGTCCAGCTTCACGTGCTTGTACACTCCGGTACGGTACACGAAGAAATCATTCTTCACGAGGAAGGTAGCTGTAAGACAAAACAAAGAACAGGAATAATTTCCCATACCGCTTATAACAAGAAGTTGTCCAATCATTCACCGCGCAGCGACATCCAGAAATATTGTGCGGGCATACCCATTTCCGGTCCAGTGCATGAGTGTATGAGACTGGAAATGGGTATGACTACAAACAGAATCCGGTGGGCGCTGCACTGTATGGAGAATGTACACTCCCTTCATGCCAAATGTGGGTCATGCATGGATTATTTTTTACTGTAAATAATAGTTGTTGTACCTTTGGAGTCCTGAATGGAATCTTATGGGACATTTAAATTTTGGAATAGTGAGGGCATATCAACTCTATCACAATGTTAGCAAAAAAAGAGAAATAAGCAGAAATAAAGCATTGGAAATGCTTGGATGTGCATTGTGTGATTTACCTTGAACGGGTCCGTTTTCATAGATTTCACTCATGATATCGACGTCCTGAGGATATATGGGAAACGTGAGGTGAATGAATTAAAAGAGAAAACGTAAATGAAGTAAATAAAGAACATAACAAATGAAATAAATGTACAAAGTATTTACATATTCAACAAAAGAGCAAATTAAATAGCGTACCCAAAAGAAATTAATAAAATAAAGTTAAAAGCAATGAACAAAAATTAAGATCCTGAATCAATGACAGTAACGTTTGTTGTCACACTCGCCCTAGCCTGGTTTCTAGACTGTTTGGGCGTTTTCAAACTAAAATATTCAATAAGGGGTCTGGCTGCAGTAGACTATTCATTCTCGATTTCGTCTCCGGAAAGAAGAAAAAAGGGAAAGAAGTGAAGGATGAAGGATAAAGGGACTGGGGGTTGTTTCACCGAGGTGTTCTTAAAGGGTTACTAAATTAGAAGGGTTACTGAATTATTAAGTTCCTATTAATCTATGTAATATTATCTACTAAAAACGAATTTCACATTTGTTTTCCGCAATAAAGTCTCATTTTGACGAACATTTGAAGAACACACACCTCCAATTGACCTCAGAGGAGTCAAATGCCATAAAAGACTCCCCTGTTTAACAATAGACCATTTTCGTAATGTATTCACAATTTTCCCCCTAAATACGTAGTAACGCGTAATTGCATTCACCTGTATCTTGTCATTCAGATTCAATGGATGGAATGCACTTTGAATCTATTAGTTGTTGCTACTCGGACAGACCTTGAACAAGCTTTGGGGCTCCCATTGGTAACGTATTGTTGGAACGGCGTGAATGAAATATTTTATTCACGCCGTCGGCATTTATGGCACTTTGACTTTTCTTTCGTCACTGGAGGCGTGCGTTTTTCCAAATATTCGTCAAAATGAGACTTTATTGGGGTAAACGAATGTGAAATTCGCTTTAGTGGATAATTGTACATAGATTAGTGGGAACTTATTTTTCTGATTTAGTAACCCTTTAAGCTGAGAACGACTTTACGCACGACTGGTTACCCTTTCTTATGCTGAATCAGATTTTCAATTATTCTGATTACCATTAGCTAAAGTTGAAATTTGATCTCAACATAAATTAATTTTCTTGTTGTTGACAAATGTCTGAAGACAAAGTTTATGAGTTGTCATATTTGATTAGGGTTTGGAAATTAACTCCCACTATGTTTAAAGGAACAAATTTGGGTATCTGATTTAGCACAAGAAATGGTCACCAGTCGTGCGATAAGTCGTTCTTAGCTTAATTGAGAACAGCTTGGTGAAACACCCCCTGTCTTAGAGTACAACATTATCAGTTTAGATCAGAAATGCAAGGTTTCACTCACCCTCGACGAGATGCGGTAGGGTGGGGTGCATTGGTACAGCGATGACGTCACACGCCTGTCGGGACACTGGCTGGACCCGTACGGTATCTTGCACTGCAACTTCCTCATGATGGTGTCGTCTGCTAGGCCGCTCTCGTATGGGTAGCAGTAATTATCCACCACGCTGCCATGGTAACGAGATGATAACAAGGTAGATAACCTTTACTGTGCTAGCTTATACAGGTTACTAATAGCGCATATATATTTACTATATAACTAACAATACTCTTACAACTTTTATGATAATATTAATGATTATAGTAATGATGATAATGATAACAATATGGTTGTATTAGGCTAATAATGATAAGATGTCACGCTTAAGAGAGTCATATTCCATTACCTACAAATAATATAAGTAAGGACGAGCAGAATATCGTCATTTTGCAGAATTGAAACAAATACTTTTATTTCATAATTTTGTATCATGAAGGCAACCCAGCCCATAGAGCAATGTCTCAGCTACAACATACTGAAATTTGGAAGAAAAAATATACAGGATTCAGATTGAATTGATCAGGGACCTAGAATATGGAACTCTCTAAACAATACCATTTCAACGTGCAATAGTCTCAGTTCATTCAAATATAAAATGAAACTCAATCTACTATCCGGATATAATCACTAAACTACTTGCTTAACTTCATGTACTCATTTTATTCTGCACCCCCCCCCCCACCCCCCCCCCCCCCCCTCGTGGTTGCTCCCCTAGTTTGATTGTTATTGTATTACTTTTGTATTGCTTTGTGTTTTATTAACTATTGATTTTCATTATCCATATTAAATGTCTATATATATATATATTTATGAAAAAGGGAACAACGTTACTTACAAGCTTTGCTTTCTGCTTGTTTCCTTTTTTCCTTATCAATGAATCTTATCGATTATGGATTTCTATCTTGTATATACATTGTACATTATGTATTTTTTAAAGATTTGGAAAATAAAATCATTTTGAATTGAAAATTGAATTGGATTCCTCAGATACGCTCAAAGAATTTCATGACGCTATGCATGAATTCATATGGCAATATAGCGTCACGATGTACTTAGCGACAAATTGAGACATGAAATAAAACCTACACATTTACACTCTTTCAGAATATTACAAATAAATAGGAGTCACCAACCAGTCTGAGGAGCTACGGCCGATTGAAGATAGCCATGTTTTTTTTTACAATATTTGCACACAAAATTGCATAGACGCACGAGCGGACTTTCAACTTTGACGCACCCACACGACCTTATTATTGCATAAGCATGACTCAAAATTACAGGGGGGTATTCCGAAAATGAACTTAGGAAAAAAAAATATTGTACCTCAGGGACTTGGGAAAAAAAAATTCTTTTGGTATTCCGAAAAGTCAACTTACAATAAAAGTTAAAATTTTTATTCAAATGAGCTAGAGATAATTTTTTTATGTAAATTAGCCTCAGAGATGAAATTTTCATGCAAATGAGCTAAATCGGTATTCTGAAACGCACTTAGGAAAAAGTAAGGATAAAAGATAAAATTGCTCGGAAAACGTGCGAACGCGCGCGTACGCAAGGAAATTTTTGAAAAGATCTGAAGCATATGCAAAACAATTTTCAGTTGATTTAGAGCGCACGCGTCAATGCTCTCACATAAAATTACGCGCGCGTTTTTTTCATTGAAATTGATTGTCTCTTCAATAACATTATGCATGTCAAATTTCATTAGCTAAAGCTTGTCAGATCTTGAGGAATATGAAGTAATAGATTTTCATTAAATTGCTCGTAGAGGACGCCAAGGTCACACCATGACCTTAAAAAATGTTACACTGATCAGTTCACTTATTCTCACTTACATGAATTAGGTTTATCCAAGTTTGATGTATCAACATTTCACGTTTATAAAATATTCATGTTTGATGAATGTTCATGAATGTGTCACCATTATTTCGGTATAGAAGTCGATTCTGAGTAACATGAATTAGGTTTATCCTCGTATAATGATCGACCATATTGACACTCATATGAAGCGCTGGTTTCTTGGCTTTACAATAGGAATTCGATACGTCTAATCAAGAAAGGGACATAATAATCCATTTTCGTAATTTATTCACAACTTTCCCCATAACTGCCTAGTGATGCGCTGCTACATTCACCTGTATTTCGTGATTCAGTTTCATTGGATGGACTCACTCTGAATATATGAAGTGTTGCTACTCGGACAAACCTCGGACTCGGACACACTTTGGGGTTACCATCAGTAACGCATTGTTTGAAAATATGCATACATTACGAAAATGGTCTATTAGTATGTATCAGACAAGGAGTTTGGCCAGCAGTATTGGACAACAACGTGGCACATATCCAAACATGCCAAACAGTACACAACAATGGCCGCTGTGCATCACGTGTGTCAACTCACAACCTTTTTTTTTATACCAGAAGCATCATGAATTATTAATGACGCTCTGAAACCAGTTGCTAGTGGATGGATGGATGCCATAAAAAGTGGGGGGGGGGGGGGCATGGAATGAAAATAAATAATAAAGAAAGACAATTCTAACGAAATTAGAAGGGGATCTGTCAGTTACGACAGACCACCTAATTAAGAGGTGATCTGTCGACTGCTGTCTACGCTCCTGTGGGGGATAAAACTAATAACTTAATGACTGCTTAATATTAGTCAACTGGTATCATATACACTATTAATATTACCTGGCTATTGCTACATCTATATACAATCGCTTCTATCCTTCATTCGCGCCCTGCGAGTTGTCAACTGCGTTGTTATTGTAGTTAGCAGTGAACATAAACCAAAGCGGACACGACGTATTACTACTGTGTGTATCATGACTATAGGCAGGTTGAACTATCGAAGGTGACAGGACCACAAAGGTTAACCTCTTCGTTGACGTACACCTCCCTAAGATACGATCAGAGAGGTGTAGCCTCCACTATATACAGCCAGGGGTGTGTTATGGAAGGAGTAGAAACTCGAGTATAATACATTCAAACATCTGTATGGGTTCTAAAGCGTGCTCATGAATGTCACAAGAATTCCATAATCATGACAATGCTTTGATGTTCCATGTGCCGAGCCGACATTTAGCTGATCTCAACTTGAAAACAAATTTCTTTGATTTCCCATTTGTCTGGAGACGTTTTGTTTTTGACAAATTCGTTTGCAAACTATAAGGAAGTTAACGGCAGATAATGACAGATCCTAATACTCTGCTTTTGTTTCGAAAAGTTTTGAGGAATCATAAAAAATCGGACATTATAAGCTACTTGTATTACTTACAAAATTGACCAATTTCTTCACTTTCCGACATTTTGTGCATTTGGGGGGTTCAACCACTCTCAAAATGATATATTAAGCTGTGTATTCTCATTAACGGCGTTTGTGTGTGTTTGCGTGCAGCAGAGATATTTTACTTGAAAAACTTGTTTATTTGTGTTTGCTGATACCTGTTGTGCTCATGAAAGTATTAATGCCATTAACAGAACGGGACAAGCGAAATGAGACTGTACATTTCTTTTGTTCTCTCTGAGAAGCCGTTGCCACACAATCATGTTCATAATTGTTCAAACACCTGAACAACACCTGTCGAGAACACCATAACTTTTCAGCGGCGTGGCACATGGGTTCAAAGAAAGAAAGTTGCTTCATATCCTTCCATAACACATCCCTGATACAGCGATCAGCGACCAGTGTTCATACAGAATACACATCAGAGCGCCTAAAGAGGCTGCCAGTTAGTTGAGCGGATGGCAAAATATTACATGGAAACTACGGACGTACATGTACATGAGGCTTGTTGTTCTTAATTCTCTTAATATGCAGTAAACCGTCACCATTTACAAACGGAACATAACTTAATGAGATGCGTGTAGTAACCGCCCCCCCCCCCCCCCACACACACACACACACAGCTAGTTCTATTGCATGTGCGCGTCAATATGATAAAGCCATTATTTTCCGTTAGTTCTTCCCCTCTTTTATATCTTCTGATTTATCTCAACAATTATGTTGCCATACTAATATGTTCGAGTTTCCATCAAGATGGGCCTTAACCGGCCAGGCTAAAAATCTAGATTTAGAATCAGATTTAGATTGAGGGCTTTCGATTACGGTCAGATTTAGGGTTATTGTAGGGATTAACTCCCTCGTCCTAGCTATTTAGACCAAATTTAGCCCGGATCCTACAATATGGACTTCCTTAAAGCAAAAAGAGAGGATAAAACAAAAAAAAAAGTACGGGGCTAAGAATGACGGCGTAAAAGCCTAAATGAAGAGCCCGGGATTAAGGATAGTATACGGAGCTAAGGAGTGTACAGGGCTAAGAAAACCCAGTGTTAAATGGGTTATTTAGACACAGAGTAAAACACCTAACAAATAGTCGGGGATTACGGAAGTACACGTCTTAGAACATCCAGTGTTAACAGGGTAATTCATACATAGAGTAAAAGCCTCAAAACTAGTCCGGGGCTATACGGAGGTACAGAAAGTACGGGGCTAAGAAACCAAGCTTTCATAGGGTAATTTAAACGTAGAGTAAATAAAATACAAAAAAATAGTCTGGGATTATGGATAGAACAGGACTATGAAAGCCTAGCGTGAACTGTGTAACACAAGGATGCTTTAGATCTATGTGGATGTGGACGGGGTTCAGATCCGATGACGTCATGTTGAAGCTTTGCGCGTGCCCCACGTACACTGCCCCAAGTCTTATGAAAGGGGAACTCGTTTTCATAAAGACGGCAAATTCCCGGTTACGCGCTCTCGATTCTGGTGTTGGACGGGGCCCAAGATTCGGACATGCGCACAGCCTCACTCTGACGTCATTGGACCTGAACGTCGTGACACGTCCAGACAGACCCAAAGGTACCTACATACCCATATCTCCGGACGAAGTTCCAGGCCTTGTCGAGATAGCCTCCGCTGCAGCCGCGCTGACCCTTGATGTTACAGGACAGGAGATGCTGGGCGGAGAGGCGGGGCGACCCCACCCCTCCATACTGAATAGCTAGTCGGTCAGAGGCCACGCCTACGGGGAAGGCAAAGCGAATATGTCAAGGGTCTAATCAATTGGGAATATTTTTTTGTAAAAGGTGCAGGACAAAACGACCGGGGTCTTTTAAACTTTATTTTCTAACTCACTTTCATAAAAACAAGTTTACACATTTGACTTTGCTACGTACACAACGTACACTGTTCATATGGTCATAACAATAGGGTACATGCAGGGAATAGCGGACACTGACTTCTGCCATGCCCGGGCTGCCAGTATGTACATATAGGTTACATGAAGGCCTATGTCACAAGGAAAACCGACATCATGGGACTACATGTACCCTACATTACTGACAGCAAGGCCATGACAGGAATCAGTGTCCGGTATCTCCTACTCTCCGTTAACATGGTTAATCCTTAAATGTACCCTGTAGATAGGAGTATGTAGGCATGTGTAAAAGGAGATATATATGAAGGAGAAGGAGAAGGAGGAGACGAGGAGGAAGAAGAAGAAGAAGAAGAAGAAGAAGAAGAAGAAGAAGAAGAAGAAGAAGAAGAAGAAGAAGAAGAAGAAGAAGAAGAAGAAGAAGAAGAAGAAGAAGAAGAAGAAGAAGAAAGAAGAAGAAGAAGAGGAAGAAGAAGAAGAAGAAGAAGAAGAAGAAGAAGAAGGAGAAAGAGGAGGGGGAGGAGAAGAAGGACAAGAAGAAGATGAAGGAGGAGGAGATGGAGAAGGAGAAGGCGGAGAAGAACTGGAAGAAGAAGGAGGAGGAGGAGGAGGAGGAGAACTATTCTTTAAACAATTATGAATAATTCCATTATAAAATCAGAACAAAATCAGAAGATGACAAATGAGGAAAAGAAGAAAGAAAAAATGAGGAAAACGAGAAGGTGATGACAACGAAGAACATGTTTTACCCCCCCCCCCCCACCCTCCATAAAAAAAATGAATAAATAAATAAATAAATAAATAAAATAACTTACTCGCTGTAGAGACCGCCCACGAGCTTCCGCAATTCCCCTGGTCGTCCACGCCTCCGATCATGCCCGGCCACTGACTCCTGGCGTCGAACGACTCTGGTAGCCTAGAGATGTCGAAGTTATTCCGGACCGGGCTCATTCGCGATACGACCTCACCAGGGGCGAAGGTCCCAAGCCGAAACAGAACTCCTTCCGGTCGGGTCAGCCCCCATAGGAACGAGTAGTTACTGGCCCTCCATCTGGTGCAAAAAACAACAAGCGAGATCGTACCAATTGCAAGTATGTAACGCTAAAAATCGTTCTTCAAACATAACGCCCCAGCTTACGTCAAGGACATGATTCTACCCTACCCCACCATCCCACACTCTTCGCTCTCCTCCAAATTCCCAAAGTCCTTACCCAGAACTCTGGAAGAAGATCCCTCTCCATGGCAGTTCCTCAACTCTGGAACACTCTACCGCTCAACATTAGAAATGTATCTTCTGTAGATAGCTTCAAATCAATTCTAAAGACATATCTGTTCAATTCTCAAATCTATTATCAATAAATTTTGATATACCTATATGCATGGGAAGTTTTGTAATTTACAGTTTGGATGTAGCGATAAGTGTCTTAATTAGTTAGTGTGTAATCGTAATTGAAATTATTATCGCTATCTTAAGTACTCAGCGGTATGTTAAATGTCATTGTAAAACGCTTAGAGAACATTTAGATATTAAGCGTTATATAAACATAAATTTATTATTATCATTATTACTTGTTGTTGTTGTTTCTTTTTTTTTTACACACGTTATACCATCATATGTTTTTTCTGCTACAGACAAGGGCAGCCGAAAGTCGCATACTGTTCATGCTGGGTAAAGATATTTCAGTTATTAGGCAAAATTTCATCCAATTGGAAATGGGGCCGTCCATGACTATTATGATATATGTTTCCATGTTGGACAAAATTACGCAGTATCAAATTATCCCCAAATATGTGTGGTGAGTTTAGTTATTCTACATACGGATAATTCGTCCAATAATGCACCGTGCAGGGACGTTCAAATCTGTGTATGCAATCACATCCACTTCCGGTGTAGCACTCTAGAGTAGTAGTATACGAGACCGGAAATGGGCATGACTTCAAACAAAATCCAGATGTCGCTGCGCGGATTATTATAGGACGACTTTTACTATAATAAGGTATGGGAAATTGACGTTGTGTCAGGCGGCATATACACACTGAAAGTGTTCGGTGTGCACAGACTCATTCATGCAGTCCGACTGACAGACTTACAAGGGTGTGTGTTCCTGCTGGCGAAACTTACCCGAGGTAGGCGGAGTCGGCGTTGATCTCGTAGATGGTTTCGGGCTCGACCAGGCACGGACGGCTCTCGCACGCAAAGTCAGTCGTACCGTCATTTGCACGCTGGCAAACGCTACACGGAGAAAAAAAGAAAGCCGTTTCTTGTTTTAAACTCCTTTGCATTGTCGTTTATTAAGTGACAGTTTCATGGTGTTATGTAGTTAGTAAGCTACAGTTAATTAGCTATTTGTTGAATAGGATATTAAAAATTGTCTATTGATCAGTATAATAGTTACTTGATTCATTTGATGGTTCGTTGGCAGTGGGTTACTTACGGTTTTAGTCAATTAGTTGATTCTATTAGTTAATCAGCTGAAAACAACAATCAGTGGAGTCAATTAGCTAATCATCATTGTCACAACAATATTTTCATTTCATATTTCATACCACTCAATGGTATTGGGTAGTACTGGTCGTGACTACAGGCTTGATCATTGTAGAACATTTCAGCCATCATCACATTGGTCCAGATTTCATAACATTTCCACAATATTAAAATTGGTAGGTGATTTCGGTTTGGTTTCGGCCGAATATTGAAAGGCGTCCATGACTACGGCGTAATGTCTAGACAGTGACATGAACTGTATATTTAGAATAGAATGTTGTTCTTTTTTTCTCATTCCCTTTGTTCTCTTCTCTATATTTATCACACCGTCCTTCCCCCACTCTTCCTCTCTTTCTCTTTCGTTTTCTTCCACACAACATTCGCTATCGGAAAAACGGCAAAAGACGAGGAAGATCTACATGTTTTGCTTTCCCTCTCTCTCTATCTTTCTCTAATTCTCTCTCTCTCTCTCTTCCCTTTCTCTATCTCTCTCTATCTTTCTCTATCTCCCTCTCTCTCTCTCTCTCTCTCTCTCTCTCTCTCTCTCTCTCTCTTCCTCTTTCTCTTCATCTCTATCTTTCTATCTTTCTCTCTCATGTACTCACTCACTCTCTCTCTCCTTCCCACTAGCTCCATCAAAACAAGTGTACCCTACCGTCGCCAGAAATCCAATAGAAAATCAATTAACACATTTACAGTCTCGGCACTCCAGGGATGTGTTATGGAAGGATATGAAGCAACTTTCTTCCTTTGAACCCATGTGCCAAGCCGCTGAAAAGTTATGTGTTCTCAACAGGTGCTGTTCAGGTGTTTGAACAATTATGAATATGATTGTGTGGCAACGGCTTCTCGGAGAGGACAAAAGAAATTTACAGTCTCATTTCGCTTGTCCCGTTCTGTTAATACTTCCATGAGCATAACAGGTATCAGCAAACACAAATAAACAAGTTTTTCAAGTGAAATATCTCTGTTTCACGCAAACACACACAAACGCCGTTAATGATAATACACAGCTTAATATATCATTTTGAGAGTGGTTGAATCCCCCAGATGCACAAGTTGTCGGAAAGTGAAGAAATTGGCCAATTTTGTAAGTAATAAAAATAGCTTATATGTCCGATTTTTAATGATTCCTCAATACTTTTCGAAACAAAAGCAGAGTAAAGGATCTGTCATTATCTGCCGTTAACTTCCTTAAAGTTTGCAAACAAATTTGTCAAAAACAAAACGTCTACAGACAAATGGGAAATTAAAGAAATTTCTTTTCAAGTTGACATCAGCTAAATGTCGGCACGGCACATGGAACATCAAAGCATTGTCATGATTATGGAATGCTTTTGGCATTCATGAGCACGCTTTAGAACCCATACAGATGTTTGAATATATTATGCTCGAGTTTCTACTCCTTCGTAACACCTCCCTGGGCACTCTCATCTTGCAAACATTTAAGGGAGAGTTTTCCCTTAAATTAAGTTTGTCTTAATTAAAGCACACACATGAAAATCCGTCAAAGGAAAAGAAAGATATGATCATTTAAAGTTTTGATTTTGTAACGTCACGTGCGATGTGCTCTCCCATATGTTGTGTACAATCTTTTTTTAAAAAATGTGCATTTTGTCAAAAAGATTATGCATCCTCTTACCTGTACATTTGATACATCATTAGAAATATGTTTTTACACACATACCGTTGTCCAAAAGAGAAAAAGAGCAATTTATGTAATTATACTGTACATAACATATGGGAGAGCACCTCGCACGTGACGTCACAAACTTGAAGTTTCAAAAGATCATATATATCACTTATTATGTTTCTTTCATGTTTCTGATTTTACTGAAACCAACTCATCTTCAGTGTGAACTATCCCTTTAAAGAGATAAATGTCAGGTTAAACGAACACGAACACGGCCCACACAAATGCACAATACGGCAGACACGTGTAAGCTGATTACATAATGAGATTTGAGAGTCCACACATCGGAAACACATGCAAGACAAACAAGACAGTGTTCTCCAATCAGTGTGATAAAAACTATGCTGACAACTTGCCTCTGTGATTTAAAGCGGGCGCTGGATTGTCTTCCGATCAGCTTTCGGACCATGTTGTAGAACAATTATTTTACTTTTTGACACGTCCTATCCTGTTTTGATCCTTTGGGCGTCAGGCAAACCAGGGAGATGTTCGGAAGGAGAGAAAACTCGAGCATAATACATTCAAACATTTGTATGGGCTCTAAAGCGTGCTAATGAATGTCAAAAGCATTCCATAATCATGACAATGCTTTCATGTTCCATGTGCCGAGCCGACTTTAGCTGTTGACACCTTGAAAAGAAATGTATTTAATTGCCCATTATCTCTAGGACGATAAGGGCAGATTATGACGGATCTTTCACTCTACTTTTGTTTCGAAAAGTAATGAGGAATCATATTTGTATTACTTACAAAATTGACCAATTTCTTCACTTTCCGACACCTTGTGCAATTGTGAGATTCAACCATTCTCAAAATGATATATTAATATGATCATTAATGGTGTTTGTGTGCGTTTGCGTGCAGCTGATATATTGGCACATGCATATTGACACATGGGTTGAAAGAAAGAAAATTGCTTCATATGCTTCCATAACACATCCCTGGGCATACTGACGATCTATACGATTTGAGTGCATTATGTGTGGAAAATGCACACAGGGTTGTGATTTCCCTGTACAGAGCCACAAGATAAAGTTGAGTGAATAACATAGTACATTGACAAATGTATCATTTAGAAATTCTCTCAGAATGTGGGAAGATTTTTGTGATAAGATATTATACTGTATTACAAAAAAAAAATACTCGAACAAGAGGCCTAGCCTGAAAATCAAACTACAAAGAAGTCTATGTTTTCACGTATTGTTGGAAAAAAAACATATTTTACATATTGGAACTATTGCATTTGTGATTCATGTAATCTTTAGAAAGTTTGTGTGTTTTTTCTAGAAATGTTATGCATATACCAAATAGTTAGGATAGCGTGCTCTATCCTGTAAATTAATGAGCGAATGTAGCCGGATTTAGTTTTGTCTTCAAAACGGATATACTACCTTTAAACATTATACGTATTTCCTCGCACCTTTGATATGTTTGAGCTATAGTACTTCTCCCCATCACGTCACATGTCCAATTCAGTTCATTTTAAGACATGGGAGGTCCATCGGTGTACATCCCCTAGACTCCTAAGTTCGTTTATCCCTTGAAGGAAGATGACCCAGTTTTTTATAGTTCCTAGTCGTCTGTTTTGACACGAGCGATGGATTGCTACGCGATTCGGGTCAACTCTACTGTGACACTTGTATGCCTTCGTCTCAATACTTTCATCATTTTCATGACAACAACATAAACTTAACAAGAACAACATCCACATTCAAATGTGTGATAACTTCCATTAATAATAATGTTTGGTACTGCACTTGTCAAAATTAGTTCAA